>KQ435820.1:975811-1024054 GCA_001276565.1 Melipona quadrifasciata
TTTACGATTCGCCATTTTTTTGCTTCTATCGTTTCTATCCTATTCTTTCGAGGACCTACACTTTCAAAATACGCGATTTTGGGCCACATTTAACATCATTAATACCATCAACAATCAAAATAATAAAAAATATATCAATGTTGTCGAATAGAATTTTTTTACAGCGTGGACCATAAATCAGTTCCTACTAAAATAGATCCGTAATTTTTTTCAACATTTGGAAGAAATAATTTTTAAAACATAATGGAAGAAATCATGTTTGAAATTAATAAAATTGGCTTTTTCTTATATTTCGATGTTTCATTAAATAGGTGGTAACTTTTACTCCACCTTATATATATTTACATGCCAATCACTAATGACCACTAACAATATTAGTTCAATCATTAGCGTAAGAGTCGTTTCTCTGTAAAAAAAAAAAAAAAAATTGAAGAACAGCTTAAAGCATTGACACTTTTACCATCGCACGCTATCTATCCACTCTCCCTCGATTAGACCTTTGACCTACTCTCACTCTCCGATACTACGCTCCACACCCAACAGTCTTCGTCGAATGAAAGTAAATTTCAAAGAACATTGCCGTGTTCGAACGCGAAGTCCAAAAAGCTTTTATCGAATTTCAATCTTCGAAATTACATCATTCGTCGTCTGCTTTGGCATTAATTTCTCTGATTCAACGAATCACGCACCAAAGCAACAAACTAGTATTATTACTCTGTTTCGCTGCAAAGTAAATTACAACGTTCACAGCAAGATTTTTACGTCGCTGTTTTTATATTTACTATCGCCTCCTTTCCTCCGTGTCACGTGCACGGAAATGCAACGAGCATAAACAAGCGGCGAATTCGCGTAACGAGCATCACTCGGGCGAACTTAATTAGAAATCGACGCGGTTCCTGGTCTCGCCGAGCGCTCGATTTCATTATCATAGGTCGCAAGCGCGACCCGCACATCCCGTTTCTAGAGTTTCACAGCGAACAATTTCATCAACGGTGAATCAGACTTTTTTTAAACGAATCATTGATTAATTTTAGAAATGACGTCCTCAATACTCTTTAACAATCGTGTGTATCGTGATTTATGGAAACACTGTGTTTTGTTTCACTGACTTATTAAGAGAAGCCAAAGAGTCTTACTTCTTTAAGAAATGTTGATACAAGATTGAAGAAAATTTCGGTTTTGTAAAATATTTCAGTTGAAGTCATTATTAAAATTATTTTCTCTTTTTTTTTTTTCGATGCAGAACAAAAGAGCACCACTTTCCTCATTTAAAAAACCATTCGCTTAAATTTTAGTTCCCAATACAAGCATTAACAAAAGTTTCTGAGTTAAAGAAAATTAAATTTAAAATATTTCAACAAAGTGACAAGTTAATAGCATCGGTACCTCGTATTCCATAAATTCGTATCGCTTCGGCGCGAAGGTATGTACTCCAAACCACGCAATTACGAATCAGACAACGACGCGTGGAAATAAAAGTAAAAATCAAAATCAAACTGCCTCGTGTCTCTGTAAGATCCACGATTAACGAGGTCATTCCACTCGCTGTTAACACACGGGGTCTCTTAACGTCTCTTAAATCTATTGACAGTGTACACACATTTTCTTACGGACGAGGTTCCCTGTTGAGAAGACGCTGGCGACCGATCATCGCGCGATGCAGTGCGAACGATGCGCGAACGGTAGTTTCTCTTGCCACAAACGTGTCAAAGGTCGTGGCTACTTTCTCATCGGGATGAATTTAATCCTCGCGTGCATGTGATCTAGTGTGCGCGTTAACTTGAAAATAGGTGAGCGGATGCCTCGTTCGAGATCGCGGCGACCGATCAGACCTCGATTCCTCGGCACGGAATCTCCATGTGACCCACTGCGGCCGCAAAATCGCTCGTCTACCCCCGTTTTTCGCTCCGTTGTTCAATTAAATTCGACGCGAGTGCGCGTTGAACGAGTCACGAAACGAAGTTTCTACGGTAAATCACAGACAATTAAGATTCGATGGGAAGTAAGAGTCTCTCCCGAGGTTCGATCGTGTTCGACCTGTTGGTTTACCCTCTTTTCGAACTTTAAAATGAACTTGGTCGCATCCGCTGAGAAATATCGGCGACAAAATGAGATATTCACGTATATAAAAGAAGTTTATCGAGAAGTTTTACCGTCTGCGATAAACAGCAAATGTTAAGAATAAAAAGGTGTCTCAAGACCATTGAGCAAAAGCACCTAAGTTTTAAATTTTCCAATAAAAGTCTCAAGATGTCAAAGCACTTTCGAATTTTACCAATCAGAAAGAAAACCAAAATTGAGATTAACGGGATTCCAATAAAAACTAATCAAGATTTTCAACTGTGTCTCGTGAAAAAATAAATTCATTGTCATTTGTTTCAGAAATTGCTCGTAACTCTTCAGACTTTCTGATTTTTCATCGAATTCAACTAATGAAAGACAAAAGAATGTCACGAGAAGGAAGAGAAGGAGCTTCTCATTTTCCCGATACACGCACGTCGAAGTGCACAACAGCTGCTTTCACGCGAACGCTTTCTCGAGTTCGAATCTCGCCGGTACTTCACGGTCCGCTCTCCAGGAAGTGGAGATCCACGCGCCGGATCCTCCTGCTGGAGAAAAGGACGCGCGGTCGAAGCGAGTCTAGTTGCGTAAGCGGCCAATCGGTTTCACTCGCGACGCAAGGTATCGTGCGCGACGCAAGTGCACGATAATTTGTCGAGGGCAATGTCTCTTACTCCACGCGGAAAAACACGGACGAAAGTCAGCCGATCGTCGTGAAATTGGCGTATCGATGACTGTGGAAATCGTGAAATCGGTAATTGCTGCTTCTGGTAAATTCAAGGTAGTGGAGTATGTAATGTATCCAATTCATATCGGAATACTGGATGAACGTTTCTGGATCGTTTTGCAAATATTAGTATGACAACTGAAATAACTGTAGATCTTTCGTGATATGTTTTCTTCTTCGTCAAACAAATAATACAGGTAGATTTAAAATTGATCTTTAGGCTTCGAGTGAACTTTACATTTGATCTGAAATTTCCGAAACGGAGGAAGGAATAAAGTTCAATATTCTAAATTTAAACTTTGATATTCTAAATAGAAACGATTTTTTTAGTTGTATATTTAATAGTTTTATTTAATTTTTAGTTATATAATTATATATTTAGCTTATACATTTAAAATAGTAATTATAACAGACAATAACTGCAAAATAAATTATGAGACGAAAATTTTATAATATTAAATCTTAAATACGACAGTAAATATGTCACGCGGATATTTAGTTAAAAATTTAATAAAAAAGCAGACCTGTGACAAAATATTCTATTTAGAGACTATGTTGCACTCAATTAAGGGAACAAGTGAATTCAGTCAGTCGTGGTCAGATGCCTGTTAGTGGAAGAAACTATTGGTGTAGTTGTTTTTCATTTATTACAAGAGTTTTCATTTATTTCCCCGTTATTGCTCCAACGTTACGAAAGCTAAAGGCAAACAAAGATTTGGAATCCCGGTTACACAGAGTCAACAGAGTGGGTGAGGTCGAGGCGTGATCCACCGATCATTTTCTTCGTCCGGCTCGAGCCTTGCATCGTGGCTCTGTGCGAAGGGAAACCGACGAACTTTAACGTGAGAATCTTGGAAACTCTAGAATGCAGCACAGACTCGAGAATTCATTACGAAATCCAAAAACTACATTTTCCCACTTGCTTCACCCATTAGATGGAAATTTAGAGAAAATCTAGATAAAAATTTATTTCCTCTTCCACGTGTCACAGTAAATTCTCCGCTTTCGATATGTCTTCGCATATTTCACACGTTCTCGACTTTCTTAGATTTCTGGCTTTTCCAAAAATATTTACGTTCCGTTCTTTTAATTTTACTCGTAAAACTCTGAAATATGACTATAATTTCTGAGTTCTGGATCGTCGAGTTCGATTATTTATTTTATTTCCTACAATTGTAAACCTTTCCTCGTATAAAACACAGAATTTAAATTGGTTAGGCTTAAATAATTCCAATTCCAAGTGAAAAAAAGTCAGCCATCCAAATTCGGACATCATTCACAGATGAGACAACTCGAGAAAATCCTTTTGCTTTCTTCGATACTGGGATCGATTCAAGTTTGACGAATCGTGCTGCAAAGATCGAGGAATTTCGAGCCTCACCCACGAAATCAAGCTCGCGACAACGCTGTTCGTGCTGAATGCCTAAGCGAGAATTCACTATTTAGCGATGCAGAGGAGATCGGCTGGATGCCAGGGAAATATCAATGCTCGTCAAACGTTGAATTCGGAATGTTTCGATGACAGCGATGGCGAAGAAAATTGTAGCGCAACAAGCGACGCTCCCTCGTCTTTCGCGAGTTGACACCGTGGATTTCTCAATGGGGAATGCGACGCGTTGAGAGAGACAATTGACTCTCGATGACAATGGCTGTTTGACAAGTACGTTTTCGAAAGAGAAACTCGAGCTTGAGAAACGTAGAGATTCCTTCCTCTATGAATTTGCCCGTGATTTATAAAAAAGAGTGATTTATACGTTGCGACATAACGTTGAGAAATGATTAAACAGTCGATACTCGAACCTCGTCCCTCACAGAATCTGAATTTTTAATTTGTCAGAGAATTCGAAAAGTGGTTTATAATGTTTATAATTTGTACGATGATGGACGAACCTTGAATATTTTCCAATGCGAGACGTTGGACGGCCATAAATTAAATAAATTAACATGAGACATAAATTAAAGATTAAGGAAACAACGCGTGACACGAAATTAAAAATTTTAAGAAACGCCGCTGATTTCAATTTAAAACAAGCTGACTCGTACAACGTGTACGTATAATTGCTCGAGCCGTCACAATGGCCGCCATTGGCGAATTGTTAATCACGTAACACGAAAAAATAATTTCTAGTTAGTTTGTTTCAATGATTAAATATCAACTATCAACTAACCATTTCATCACACGTATCTCGGTATTTTTGAAAAATACGAAAAGTTCTCTCTGCAATTTCGCAATAAGAAAGTACGATTTATCACGGGAGAAAGAGGAAGATTAGACGAAAGGAGGGCTGGAAGGAGGTTTTCTTTCAGCGAATTTTAATTTGCTAGCGAGGATGATGACGAGCCGAGGGAAAGCAGAAGAATTACGTCACACCTACGTGGACGTGGATCCACGCAGTTTCCCAGACACTTTCTACGCAATCTTTCGCCCCCCGAGCCTGCTGGTTTCGCATCATTAAGGGAATAAAAGAGAAGTGAAGCAACGAGGGATCAAGCAAATACTAAATACCGTTTACGAGATTCTCCGCGACTTGTTGCATTATGGTGTGTGCTTGTAACGACATAATGCTAATCGCGGATTGACCTGAAATACTCTAGACGTCAAAATACTTTGCTCGTCAGAGAATGAAAAATGTTAAAATTACTTATAATCGTGCGTATCGTTCCTTCTGGGTATTGCGCATTGACAAATGTATAATTATGATACATTAACATTTACATTTCTTGTCCTGATAAAATTCAAACTTGCAATAATGTCTCATTCTCTGATAATTCTCTCATTTATAAGTAGTTAATCCTACGTCAATTATTAATGTTAGCAATGATTTGTTAATGATCACGCGCGAGGTAACAAATTGCGCAATGATTCAGGTTGTCACAAATCGTTCGAATCACATTGAACGTTGCTACTCGACGTCGATTAGACGGATAATAATTTCGGGACCGTTCGTCTTGATTCGCGCGAGTTCAGCTGCTGCGCCGAGGCGAATCAATCTGTGCAGAGGATTGACCTCGCGAGCGGCACGCACCGCGGCCAATTACTCCCCGTCATACACCGATTATTCCGCGTCATTAAAGTTCCACGCGCTGTGAAATCGCGAAGGAAGCTGCTGGACGAAGAATCCAACGTGCCGTTACATCGTTCGACGCTGTTGCTGCCTTCTGACCACCACCTGCGATCCAAGCGAATTTTGAGAACTGCTTTCCAGAAGTTAATGGAAAATCTCGTTCTTTCATAAATTTTCAAGATTTCATCACGAACGAAATGTTCGCCGTTTACTCTTTAACGACATATACTATGATACATATAATTTTTAATAGGAAGATTTATCGTTCCTTTCACCGTGTTTCTAGCGTTGCCCTTTGAAATAGATTACTTCCAACTCAGCTCAGGAGCAGAATTCTACTCGTCAATTTCATAATTAGACTGTGAACACCTAATGCAAATATATATCTTTGTGAACATAACCAAAAAGTGAATCGAGATTTGCTTTATTAATTAAAAGTTACAACGAGTACTCTTCAAAGTCTACTTATAATTACTCTCATTGCTTTTAAAGAATAATTAAGACTGCAAAAATACGTAAAATAACCAAAGTGAAATATTTGTTACACTTAGCAGATGAATCAAACTGCTATTCAAGTTCTGCCATTCCTTTCTGTCTAATAATTACGACAGAATCGTCTCAGAAATATGAACGAACTTTGGTTAGAAATTGTCGAGGCTCGATTTCATTTGCCATGTGCGTTTCGCCCTCGCTGTGAATTCTGATTGGCGATTTTGCCATTGCTCGTGCCCCGTCGCGAGAGACACTCACAATCAGTGACGAAACGAGAAATTCGACGCGTGTTACCTCTGCGAGCGAGCGCTTTGCGAAATTCAACGACGAAGCGCGAGAATGCGAATAAGAATGGATCTTGTATCTAGAGTACAAGCGGAGCGTCGTCTCAAGTCACACTGCGGCAACGACTCTAATTAATGAGTTTCGTGGCTGGTTGCAATCTCGCTTTTTATGCCAGCCGCGCAATTATGCCTACCGGCGTATACCGAGTGTTGCTCTTCGCAATTTTGAAACGCAACTTCGCTTTCCACGCTAATTGCAAAGAGGCGCAGCAGACTGTTCGTTCATTAATTAAGGCAATTTTGCTTGTGACGTTTAATCGATTCCGATTTATTGAGTTTTTACGAATCTAGAGTATTCTCTTGGACAAAAGAAACTGCCAAACGGAATTTATTATTTTATTTAGATCGGAACTTTATCACTTCGATTCCTTGAAAGAGAGAAGACAGAGATTTCTATTAACTTTAGAATTTAAAGGTACGAAATTAAAGGTAACGATGGTTAAGATGGATGTGAAGCTAACGGAGTTGTGAAGGATGCTGTGGAAGGACGAATGGAAAGATTTTCGGTATGGTATTAGGTAAGGAGTGGGAGAGAGAAAGCGATTGTTTTTGGCGTTTCGTCGTCTCGAAGTCACTGCCTAGACTCATCAGTGGGGCTGATGGCAGCGACTTCTTACCCCAGACGCTTGTTGTTGTAACTAAACCTACTAGGCTGGTTCGCACCCCATCCTAGCAGCGTTCCGCACACTCTGCTGCTGCTTAACGTCGAAGATCGGTAGGACATCGACGCTAGGCGCGCAGCCACTTGCGGCTTGTGCTAGTCGAGTGTTCGAAACCCGTATTTGAGGAATCCTAGGCCGCTACATTACCCCCTTCCCGTAAAGTCTCCTAGCTTTTTGTAGCATTGGAATTTTTTCCAACATCTGCTAGCCGCTACAAATTTTAAAAAGACCCGCCGAATTCTCGAACGATATCGAAGATCTACGGTCACGGTGGTGGCAACGAGAGAGGACCAAGAGAATTCCTCGGGCTCTGTGAATGGCTAAAAATAATCATAGCGGCTGTGAATGCGATCCACGAAGACGATTACGGTAAATTATTTCAGCCAGTCGAATTCTACGTTCGCCAGTTTACGTCTTCCCGCTGGCATGCGTTTCGAAAGTGCAAGTGCACGTGCCTCGACGATGCACCTCACGTTGTTACGCCCGTGCCTGCCGCGAACACACGATGCACACCGCGTCTTGCTCGCTTTGATTCGAATCGTAATTTGCATACGCGTGAATCATTCTGGATCGACGAAAACTTTCCGAGGCCCTTGAAATTTTCCTATTCACGTGCGAAACGTTCCTATTCAAGTTCGAAGCAAGACAGATAATTTTTACGTCCGTCTTCATTTTTAATGGTAACAATTTTTTACGATTTTAGCTAGTTAAAACTAAGTTAGGTTACTTGATTGAAAATGATCGATCAAGTATCAGCAAGACCCGAAACTAGACACAACGCATTACGTTGCTTGACAATTGTTCCCCAATTTTCGGAATAGTTGAAAGATTCTGAATCTTGAAAAACGAAATAAGAGATTCGGTAGGGAATAAAGTAGAAGCTTTACAAATATCACGTTTGATAAAATGACTATAACCGTTGACAGAAAATTCAAACGATGGAACCTCGATTCTTTGATTTGTGGACACAGTTCGAAATTCAAGTAGAATTATCATCGATTATCCGAACTAATTGGCGGACAGATTCGGACAATCAAAGTCCTGGAAGAATCAAATTTGTAATCGTGTCGTGAAACAAAATTAGGTGGTATTCAAACATGTTCATTACGTTAGATGCTGCAAAATTTTCATTGTCTCTTCACCTGGTATGCAATTCAAGAGCTTTCTCCTGAATTAATGCAAGAACCATTTGTACGTACACAACTCGATCTAATTATCATCAATTGCTATATTTCAAGCTTCTATGCAGATGAAAATTTCTCTCATTATCCAAGTTGTTTTGACGTTCTAATAATATCGATTCGATATTTCTAATGTAGATAATTGTACATTTGCTAATATCGTATTCTACGATTAAATTACACGTATCTTCGTTTCTCTCTACAATACTTAATTTATCTTTTAATTTCAGCGCCGCTATTTTTCTTTTAACAGTCATTTCACATTTCAGATACAAATGGAGGCACTAAAATAAGGCATTTAGGGCAAGTATACGTGTTGCAAAATATAAAAATTCCTCGACATATAGTTCAAGTGTGCTCATACGTGATTAAACTGTATTCGGATAATCGTGATCGCTTGAATTCCGACGCTGAACGAGGCTTTGCAAAACGACGTTTTGCAAAATCCATCGCGACTTCTATGGAAATTCCACGTTTCACAATTCTGCGTGTCTAACGTGTCGCCATTCGATTCGATTCACTGAAGCCGTTCCCTGAACAGGAACGTCGTTGAGCGTGCGGTCAGGATGCCATTCGTTTCGCGACGCGAATTATTTCGTACCGATGAGTTTTCCGACAAGTTTTATATCCGACACAGAGGATATAAAAGACTTTCGCCAAAGCTTCGCGACATTCGAATAAAGCGAATGCAATGCTGTATCGAATTCTTGCCTCCGACTAGAGCCTTGACTGGAATAACTATGCAGCTTTTTCATCTCGCTGTTTCCATCACGCCATTATGACGTGTTTATTTCGTTCTGTTGCTCGACCAATTGGTAGCCAGTTTCGTTCAACTTTGCGAAATCCGCGAATACGCTTTAACAAAGACGTCAATGTGGGAATATTTCATTTTTTAACAAAAACATTTTTTAAAAGTTCCTCGCGTCACGACTAGTTTTTTCCCTTCTACTTTTCCTTGTTAACATGTTCATACATTAAGTTACACTTGCTAATTATTGACGTAAATTCAGCTAGCAATCATATACATGTTCAATACGCAATAATGAATAAATTTCATGAATATTAATTCCACGAATGCAACGATGCACTTGAATTATTAACATCCAATGATTAATATGGTTTCTTTCGTCTTTCTTTTTTTTTTTTTTTTTTTTTTTTTTTTTTTTTTTTATCGGATTGTAATTACTATAAATTTTTATACTCTGTAGGATTTCCGTTGGATTTTCATTAAAATTTGAAACGCGTGTAATAAATTTTTGACCGTGCTTAGTATTCCATACAGAATCTAAGGCATGATTTTCGTTGCACCAGTAGCTTTAAGAACGCGTAGGTAAGTAGAATATACCGCAGCTGTCGAACTAGTCAGACGCACTTGTCTCTCAGACACAGCTGCGTGTCTGCAGATAGAAGATTTTTGAAGATGTTAAATTACTTGCAAAAGGTATTCACAAAATTCGATTAATACGTATAATAATTTAAGGTAAAAAGAACTGCAAAGTTACTCTTTACTTTCTGTCTAAAACAGAAGGAAAAAATTATGGAAACAAAATTGGAATCCATCCAGAAGACACAAAAATCACCGATCACTATTGGCAAACATTGTTTAACATTCAAGGTGCACATATTGTAATCTCCCCCGTCTGTCCATCAAACTTCACAAGCATCCCTTGAGACTTCGAAACGACAATGTTTTGAACACCACCATAAGATCGAATTTTTTCACGGTCGCGTGTATAAACGCGCACGATCTTTCAAGCAGCGCTTTGAATAGAAAATCAAGGAAAATTGGATAAACACACGGTCGTGATAACAGAGACAGCGTCGATGGCCAGACAGTGGTACTCACCTATCGAAACTCGAATTACCGACAATGAACAACGAAACGATTGGTACTCACCTGAAACAAAAGAAAAACGAGAATACTGTAATCATTCGTAAGCAAGCAGTCGTTCTGCGATCGTGTGCGCTTCTGGTACGGTTATAATCGTGGAAACGTACAGTAGCAATTCCAGCTTTAAAATCACCGACATTACGCCGCTGCGAACGCGATTATTCCTTGAGTCTACAGCGTTATAGTGGAAATTATAGTCATAGACGCAGGAATTTACAGCGAATCTAAATTATCGTAGGTAATATAAAGGCATGAACTTCACCGGCAGGCGATTTCATTAATAAAGCAGGACACGCTGATTGAGAAACGAATAGTCGAGGATTTTATAGGATTTAACACTATTACGCAAGACTTAAGTAACGTTTCGGGCGGATAGCATTATTGCAAATGATTTATCGACTCGTAAATCAGCTCGTCGTAGTGAATTTTAATTTACGATTTTTAATCGTCACACGTGTTGATGTTAATTTATAGAACTAAGTTACAAATAAAAAATTGCACGTGCATACCTAATATGCATGATACAAGGTATTGTATTATACATAAATACTGAAAAAAGTTCTGAAAAACTACGAACGATTATCTAAATCATCGTCATCCACGTAATATGATTAATGACACGTTTATGATCAAAAGTGACTCGAAATTGCGATCTATCGATCAACTCTGTTTCAATCAATTCTATTATTTACATATTACATATTACACGTAAAGTGTAAACAGCTTGCTCGAATTCAATCGATACAGACTCGTGCGAGACTCGTACAATTGGCTGATTCGAACGTGGTTGAAGCGATATTTCATTACGCGGCGAGCTAATGCTAATAATGCTAAGCAGAATGTTTCGGAAGACTCGGGTGAAAAACAAAAGGAAGCAGCAGCGAAACTAAAACAGGAGGTTACATCGACACAACGATGCGTCGAGCGCGCAGGCTGCGCGTGCGATTTCGTTCGCGTGTAAAACCGTGTTTACACGGTTCGGGGAACACACTTGTGGCTGATCTTATCGGACCCCGTCGTATATTTCGTGCCACCCGATCGTTTCTATCGAGAAGTGTCCACGTTCCCTAGGAGAAAGTCCAGTATTCAACTCTTCGTTTCAGAAAGAAAGAATTTTCAATCAGAGTAGCATAATTTTTTGCAACTGGATGGAAAATCCAATTACCTCGCAACTCGTCATTTTCAAGAACGATATCTCCCGCTAAATTGCTTTTCCAATCTGTCCTGAAATTTACAGTTTTTAACAAAAATCAATCCAACTGCCGTGAAAATCGTTTACGAGTGACTGGTAACGATTGAAATACCTCAAATTAATGTGTTTATTAACTACAAATTATCACAAAAAATTATACAAAATATAATCCAAACTGAAGAAAATGTTGCAATATTTACTAGGTTTTGAATGTTTTTGATTGTATATTTTGTAAATATGAATTTCCTTGAAAATTCATAGTCCGCCAATTAATTAATCACCGAACTGATGCATCACTCGATGGCTTGCAATTGATTAAAGTGGCAAGATAAAAATTGTAACGATGGTTACGTAACGACAAAGAGAAAAGAGTAAACAGAATGTCGTAGGGAATGGCGTCAGGTTCAAGGATCAAGAGCAAAAAGCAGTCGGTCGTTAGGTGTAATTTGTTAGCGTTCGTCGTGGCGCTGCCACTTCCGGAAAGTAGTTGCCTTAAAGCGGCGTGTAATCATCGTTCTCAGTCGCGTGAACTGTTTCCGGAAAGGCTGCCGTGTCACGTTCCCCCTTCGCGAATTTTCTGCGTGTTGCTTCCCCTTGTTCTGTCCAATGACAGTGACGTCGAGAAAATTAAACGTCTAGTTTGAAAGCCGGAATCTGTCGTCCCTTTGATGGATTATTAAAAGACTGCTTTTATCTCGTCGCGTTTACGATTGTCATCGACCGACATTCGGTGGTTTTATATTCTCCGAAAGTGCGAAAGACAATTCGTTTAATCAAAGTTATCTCTGACGATGCTTGAGCATCTTGACTTTTTTTTTTTCAAGGAAGCATACAATTGTAGCAAAGGAAATGGGAAAGAGAACGTCGTTCCTTACGTAACTGACAATGAGTTCGAAAACAACGAAGGAAAATGCCACCATTATTCGCGCGATTTCCCAAGGGGAACAATGCGCGTCATTTTGCACGGACAGCACTCTCACCGCCAAAAGTTCGTCAAAAAAAGGGAATTATGAGAACATGGTATGAGAACGTTTCTTGAAACTCTCTGCGACTCGTTCGATTCAAGCAAACTCACAGCCATGTCGAATCGCGATGAAGAAACATTTTTTCCAGAGAACTCCAAACTGTCGTCTAAATTCTAAAACCTCGGCAATTTAAACAGCTTTTCGCGACTCGCGAAGAAACGTAAGAGCGTAACGGGCGACTTGGAGCGCGTGGCCGATTCACGGCCGACGCGCGGGAATGATCATTTCAACAGTGGCAACGATAATTGCCCTCGTCGTGCTCCGTGACGATCAATGGGCCAGGTTTCGTAGAGGATCCCACGGTACACACCGGGACGCCAGGCTACGGCCACTCATTACGGTGTTTTTCAAGTGAAGAGGAGCCTCGTCCTCGCCACGTAACCGTTATTATTTACTCAGTCGCTCGCTACTTTCATCCTTATGCAACCAACCTAGATCCTATCTGCCTTCCTCTCCAACTTCTCTCTCTCTCTCTCTCTCTCTCTCTCTCTCTCTCTGTCTGTCTGTCTCTTTGTTTGTCTCTCTTTTACGCCTCCTTCGCCAGGTTTTGCGAAATCGTCGGCGCTCGGCTCGAGAACACACAGAGCTTCGATTCTCGATCGAAGAGCAAATGATCGAAACTTGTTGTTGATAGTTTGTGGATGCTTGTGCAATTAAGGATGTCTCAAAATAGGTTGTGATTTCACGTGAAAAAAGGGAGAATCTATCGATATTATTCACTTTAGCTAGTTCTAGACGTGACAGGGAAGAACAATTAACAGAAGGTTGTTCCATGTGTAGAGCAATACTTTTTTGTAAAGCGCTTCGTTCTTGAAAGATTCGAGTTTGAAAATTTATCGAGCAGATCGTGTAACAAGGCAACGAAACATGTTAAAAGTCTATATTTCTTGAAAATGACACCTTGTCGGGCAAAATTTTATTCTAGATGTCTCATTTATTCTTGCACATAGAATGTCCAGGTGTAGAATTAGCCAAAGTCAAGTTACTTGATAAATTTTCAAATTCGACTTTCTCGAAAACGAAGGTTTCAACGAAAAAAATTCCATTCTTTCTTTTCGACTCATTGTTTTCATTTCTATGATTCGACAAATCGAACTGAAACGAATATATTTTCTGAAAATGCATGATACGTGCGACAAACATGTTATATATTTCTTGCATTCTTTTGACAATATAAGATGACAAAAAAACCAGAGTGAAGAACGTAGGAAGTTAATTATCTCGCGTTATCGCGAAGATATCTCGAGTTTCTAGTATTGTAAATACAATATATACGTTTAACTTCCCGTAGACAAATTTTCATTGTCACGATTAAAGCAACGCAATTTTAATCTCAATTCTGATCTCTTTTCCACCTACTCAATATTTTCCATTTCTCAAGTTTTCTCCGTCGTTTGACTCGTTCTCTCAATTAAACCGAATCTAAAATTTCGATCGTCACGAACGTCTGCACTACTTCGCCGCTGCTAAAAACAAGGGGGATGCGTGTAACGAATCACGAGTTGAACATCTCTGCTTTCTACTTAATTATTCTTCACTTCGTTAGTCAAACGCCGTCTGAGCAAACGCGTCTGAGCGAGATTACACAATCTGGAGTGCAACTTCTCGCACAATGTTTCGTTTTTCTCCGTTGTCAAGATAAATGACGCGATCATCGTGAAAACTATAATCTAAGTAAGAAGAAAAACGTCTAGAAACGAGCTAAATCTATCGTTAATAGAACATTTGGAGAACATTACTGAGCAGAATAGTAAAAAAACACTGGTATATAACTGCATACTTTTTCTTAGAAAACTGAATAAATCGTAAGATACTCCACGTGTAATAAATTATCTTGGCACTTGCAAGCATATGGATTTCTATATTAATTCTTAGATTCTCTTGAGCAGAATAAAATCGAATTCTCCAGAAATTAAAATATTAAATAATATTTATATTTTCTAAAATTAATATTTCTTTTGAATAATACAAATACTAAATTTCCTTCAAATAATAATTATATCGTGTCATAATATTTATACCATTTCAAGTTTCTTTTATGCAGAAACTAACTTCTTTTAAACAGAAAAAGATTTAAAAGAAAAATGAGAAAAAATTGATCTTTCAATACCAGAGAAGATATAACTAACTGTTAGTGTTACGAAGCTACAATTCCTTCAAAAGTTAAATTTACCATCATTTAGTATTCCAGTTTCGAAACCTACCACAGTCTTATGCAAACCTACGCTTTTTATTTTATTTCTCCATTCGAACAAATAGATTCAAAGCTTCGTAAAAATGAACCCTATTAACCTAATGGCAAGTTCCGTTTTCCTGCCTTCTGTTCCACCACGAATTACCATAGTGATTAAACGGTGGCCTATCGAGAACCGTTTAATACGTCGATCTTTTTCCACGATACGATTCGACCGACTGACTTTGACGTAGCGCGATTTTTCTCTTTCTTTTCTTTTCTTTTCTTTTTTCTATTTTACGATCACGTTAAGCACCACTATCTGAAGTATTAGTTTCGGTGGTTATCGGTCAGATTGCCTTTTTTGCTTCTCATCCGGTCTGTTCTAGTTCCTCGAACATGTTCCACGCGTTCGTGCCAGTATTGTGAACACGCCTACGCGGTTAGTTGACTGCTACTCACTTTCGGATAGCTGCGAAAAGTCGATGCACTTTTGCGATGCTTTCACCGGCGCTCGAGTCCATCTGTCATTCGTCAGTGTATCGAAAATCATTTTCGAGATAATAATTGAGTAATAAATGGACGTGGTCTTAACTTTTTCAATTCAATGTTAAACTGAACTGAATTTTGTGTACCATTTCTTGATCTAGCGTAAAAAAATTCCAAAAAAATAAATGGGAAAATTTAAGGATACGTGGAATAATTAAATAATTTATATTCCTTTTGCTGAAACGGTCTGATGATGAAACAATTTAATCTACGTTTTCTTAAAAAGTAACTTTTTTTTGCAACATCCACGAGTCAAATTACATACAGCGAAGAGTAACGTAGCAAAAAGCCAAAACTACTCTTACATAATGCCGTGTAGTTTACTTCTTTTTGCATTCCACGCGGGAATATTCGATAAAATATTATTTTAAATTATTATGTGTGTTCACTACTGTGTTATGGGCAAATATCTCTAAGATCAGTAAACCTCGCACGAACCATTTCATCTTGTAAAAATGGAAAATAGATAATAAAAGATAAGAAACGGAAGATTTAACTTGTCACACTATGGTATGAGAGAATATTCTTCAGCAAGAGAGAGAAATATTCTCTGAACACGATTTCAATGCGAGGTTTGCGCGCATTGTACCAACGTGAACGATCAAGATCCTCTATTTGACGATTGCAATTGCTCTATCACGATGACCGTTCTTTTTCTCGAACGTCGTTTCTCGGTTTTCCTCGTCGTCGGATCGTGTTGCAAAAGTGGCTAGGTGGCCGAGTTTAGACATTTTTTTTTACGAGTACACGGCAACTCGTAGACGTTCTATCGCAGACGAGCGTATGTACTGTTAGCTGAATCTGGGATACGAGGTGGATCTGTTCACCATCGCTGCTGTCTCCGTCATCGTACTTGTAATCAAGCTCGGAATATTACAAATTTCCTCCAATATCTTCCTATCGTTCTCTATCTTCTTTTTTCTTTTTTCAAATTCAACCTTGGACATGTGTGATTCTCCGTAGTTAATTTTCTGACGCTCAATTAAAAAAAAATGATTTCTCTGCTTCTACTCTGATCCCTTCTTTAGAAATCTTTAGAAATTTTAACAGAATCAACACTCCGGATTTTTACTTTTTATCGGGCAGCAAATTCTGAAAGATCATACAGGTACTTTGTCTCAAGGAAATGTTGTTCGCAACGAGCGTCAGTTGTCTGTCGTTTTTGAAAGAAATCACGAGTATAATCAGTTGAATGGATTTTTGTCAATCAATTTGTCGTGCAACGTGTGCCTCGTCTCTGTGCTCTAGAAAGTGGTTAACATTTTGGCCCCGTTTTTATTGTCGCCAACGGCACACTGGTGGGGAAGGAAACCTGTCGCGAGTTTCGTTGCGTTGTGTTCCTTTCCCACACAACGGCGAGCACACGCGGAATTGTACACACGCCAGCGCGTTAATTTCATATTTACAATTCGCTCGTCTGAACGCTGAGGATGAACGACGATTCACACGAGGACAATACGACTCGAACAATAAGATTCGCCTAGTTTCAATGCTTGTCTCATCTGATTCATACCTCGTGCTCGTACAACGTTGCTGGAACAAGTAGATTATACCTGTGCAACAACGTTGTTTACGTAACAGCAACGAAACATCCGCGACTATTCGATAATAAATTTTTCAGTGATGAAATCGAGAAAAGACATGCTGGTTCTACGTTAGTGGTGAAAAATTTAATTTAGTTTGCCGAAGATAATGGTTTCCAAGCGATGGAAAAGAAAATTGTAGAAACAATTAATGTGAAAACAGAACTGAAATTCATATATTTTCCAACAGCCCCGAGGAGAATCTTTCAACTCATTTTTCGACAAAATCGTACTTTCCTCTCGTTGACAAAAAATTCTTAAATTCGACAAAGATATATATATATATATAATACGATAGTTAGGTTTAATATTCTGGATTTTATCTGCATTTTTCCAACTTTTAAAATTTCTAAAAAAAGAACATATTCTTTACATAGAGTTCTTTTCTATTCCTCACAGATTTAGATTAGAAGACACTTTTACCAAGTCTTATTACAAATCTATCTTCCAAACTACGTTCAAACTAAGGACAACGAGTATTACACAAAACAAGATCATTTTTTATAAATATAAAGAAATATGAGAAATATGTAAATCCCTCGTCGAGTCTTCGTTCTTCGCGACCAATTAGCGACAATGCTGCAGGAATCGATTCGTCGTCGAACGAAAGTCCGCGAAAGGTACAGCGTTGAAAACTCTCGTTTTTCTTTCCTTCCTCGCCTTCGATTGTTTTCCGCGACTTCGCCGAGGTTCCGCGTTAACATTATACCGTTATAAAAGTGGCAATTGCCTCGCTACAGGTTGACATTCCGTCTCGCGCCATTATATAAATGCGCGATAATCGAAATCCTTCTCCGCGCGTTCGCGTGTTCGATCCAGTGAAACTAGTACTTACGATTTCAAAATTGTTTCTGTTTTTTTTTTTTTTTCTATTCAATTAATTTCTGGACCGTACAAACGATCCGCGGGGAAAGGTATTACGTTTCGATGATGTTGCAAAATTGCGAACTTTCTCCAATATGTAAATCTCGACGCTGAAAAAGTATAGGATTTCACGAGACGATTTCAATCGAAATGCAAATGTTCTAACAGAAGAAGAATTTACGATCGGATTAACTTTTAATCCTCGGTATGACTTTGAATTTTTTTTAAATAAACCTAGAGGAGTATTCTGTTGTAAGAATCTATTGTTTTCTTCTCCAAGAGAATCATAGAAGAAAGAATTAGTATTTCCAAAGGTATTTAGTAACTGAGAAGAGTAGTACTTCAGTCAAAAAGTATTCTAGATTAAACAAGAATAGAACTATAATTCTTAAATTTGTAATATACTGTTCAGTGCTTGACGCTGGAAAGACGCGAAATAAAATACAGCTGTGGAGACAATCTTATGCGCATTTTCCGAAGAATGACGAATATTTCGGAGTGTGAGAAAATGAGTCACGTGCGATCATAGATAAAAAAGAAAGTACTTTTTTACATATGTGAAAAAAGAAGACGTTGACAAACAGCTGTCAATAAGTCCCAGTTAAAAAAACTGGCTACGATTATATCGTCCGAGCTTTGTTTTTATCCATAGTTTATCTCCTTGTTGCTTTATCAACTCGGCGTAGAACAATCAAATTAATAATAGTTCAAAGTCAAAAATCTCAAAAGATCATCGAAGTCAATCGTTCGAAACGTTATTCGATGAAAAATTCACAGTGAGAAATTTCGCTTCTTATTTCACAACTCCCCTCTGAAGAAATAAAAATATTTTCAAAACGTAAAGTTCCCAGCTAGAAAATGCTGCATACATCGAAAGCGCGATTTATAGAGGAAAAAATTGCAATAATTTTTAGTAGTAGAAATAAGAAAATCTTCTAAGATGTAAAATTTCTAGTTAAAAAATATTGTACATATCGGAAGCGTGATTTACAGAGGAGAAAATTGAAATAACTGATTAATTTTTAATTCAATTTAATGGTGGAAATAAAAATTCAAAGGAGAGAAGTTCAAGAGTGAAAAATTCCACCCCTCGTTTCATGAATCATCCGCCTGTAAAGATACTTCTAAAATGTAAAATTCCTAATTGAAAACTAGCGTACACGTCGAAAGCATGATTTAAAAGGTAAAAAGGAAAAAGTAATAACCGGTTAAAACGGATAGCCGATTTGCAGTGGTGGGACGAATGAATTTATCGAGAGGCACGTTCTCTCGCAGCGAGAGAAACCGGAACGCAAAATTCAAGAAATCCTAGCCTGTTTCCCCTAATGATAATTAGTGGTGGCAGTGGTACTCGCCTAATATTCGCCTGACACGAACATGTTCGTGGCAAAATTATCGTAATAGTAAAACCTGCATCCACGACCTAAGAATTCTAACCGAGCCAAACGCCGCGCGGAAACTCCCGCTTTGCCCGACACCGTTTGCGAGACTGGGTCGTCAACAGGAAATTTTAAGCAACGTATTACAACAAATTGCCGTACAGTCGATACGAAATTACACAGCCGGTAAATTCCTCGATAAATATCTCTCTAGCCTGATGCGCGGTAACTTCAAGCCGCGTTGATCGTCTCGAGCTGCTCGAGCTAATTTCATCTTTCGGAAATACGTATCCACGTGTCGTGTCTTTAAACGTGTGATTCTATGAATCGTAATGTTAAGACTAAGGTAACCGAACAGAAGAGACTGATTCCTCGGGGGAAAGTAGATATTGTGGATACACGTAGAATAAAATTGAATCCTTCAAGTTTTACTTGTATCATTTTGAAAACACTTAGATATGGGTGAAATTAGTGTTTTTTTAACGAAGAATTTAATGGTGTACACCATTTTGCAAAAAATCTTTTGTTCGACCGCAATTTTCATACCGCAGTTTTTCCACGTTACAAGTTAGTTTCGAAAGTGACGGGCGCCGAACGGATTCTGGATCGGTTCACTGTGTTACTGTGACGCTCGCGAGCATGTGTGGAATCGATTGTTCGGAATACCAATCGACGCGCGTGCCTCGCGTGTCGATTGCTACTCCGGGTCAGTAGAATTCGAGAATTCGAGAATTCGAGAATTTAGAACGAAAGAACAGCGACGATGATCTCCATTAATGGATGTCTATTTTCGATTATGATGACCTGATAGTTTGAAAATAAAATGTAATTGTAAACAATTGGATGTGAAAGAATAACGACATAAAAGTGATAAGACGAGAAGATAAAGAGACGAACAACGAAAATATCGTTTACGAGCACGTATTCTCGTTTTTATTTAATTAAAAAGCAGACGTTCCTTTGATGTTCTTTTCATTCTATTAAA
Source organism: Melipona quadrifasciata (assembly GCA_001276565.1). Taxonomy (NCBI): domain Eukaryota; kingdom Metazoa; phylum Arthropoda; class Insecta; order Hymenoptera; family Apidae; genus Melipona; species Melipona quadrifasciata. The sequence goes on from KQ435820.1 coordinate 995,985, forward strand.
CACGATTGTTCGAGGAATGTTATATAAAAGAATCCAATCCGAGAATCACGAAGTTTATTACGATGCCAGTGTTTCTGAAGAACCGAATCTCGATATATATATAACATTAACTGAACTGTAATTGCGATACAGTTGAAGTGGCGCATAATCATATTCGTTTACAAACGAATAAAACTTCCGTTCCAGTAATTAATATATTTAATTATACAGTTAGCCGTTAGAATCCGATTTCATCTCAAAAAAAGGAAAAAAATATATATATATTCTACCGTGTTTAAATTGTCGTATAAATAACAAATGTACAAATTAAAAACTAAAAACAGATATCGGATATAGTCTGCAAGATCAAAACTAGTTGTATAGTTTAAAATATAAAATTCGCTTACATTCATTTATATTTACATAAAATTCGATATTGAATTCAATATATTTATTCAATTTTATTCAATTGAATTTCAATAAAAATTCAAACTGTAATTGCAAGAGAATGAATATTTTACACATATTTTTGCCTTTATGCGTATGTCAGATATCTAAATATAACCTAATCACTGTCATTTTCCGCAGTTAGAATCATCAATTAATTTAAAAGGCATAAAGTAACGGTGAGCTGCACGGGATTACATAACGTACCTAAAACGTTGAAATGCAGCCATGCTGTTGCGCTAATTGCGGTCGCAATGGGTCGAGTGTAAAAACGCGCGTTGAAACCTACGTTCCGGGAACTAGCTCGGCTAGAAAAGCCGTTCCAACTCCCGTTTTCCCCAGTTTTCCGCGTCCTTTTTTTGCAAAAAACAAACAATGCAATTTTCTGAAACGCACTCACGTACAAATCGCCCTTTGTTTACTTTTTTCGAAGATTCAAGAACGAGCCCGAGCATTTCTACTATGAAAATTTGACGAGAAGATTCGTTTTCATTTTTATTACATTCCTGTCGTTTTGACGTTGGTCAAGTGTGAAACAATTATCCAATCAACTCTTTTTCTACGGTAGACAGATGGTAGAGATCATTTTCGCGTTTACCCATATTTTTCAATGCACCTACGTAAAAAATACCACAAGACTTTTGATGACTGAAGAATATGATTATTCTGTTTTCTTCCCTTTTACTTGAGAGAGGAAATCTTCACTTTTTCTAATATTAAATAATTCAGCAATTCTAGCTCCGCACGATTTTTCAAAATATACGACGACGAACTCAAAAGTGAAAGTGTTCGAAATTTAATTTACATTCCACAATGACAACGATCAAATCTTCAACCTATAATTTTACTTTGTGTATACGTGGCAAAACACTCTATATATAAATAATATAAATTGCAAATAACGTAAATTCTAACCGTCATTACAAGTACTTTATAGACGACGAAACGCTCTGCCTACACGATTCTCCGTCGGTTCTCACAGAGGAACAAGATAAACACGAATTGGAGAGAGATAGCAAAAACGAAATGTTATAACAATTATATCCATGACGGTGGTAAAAGTCGTTGGATGATCGTTTTCTGCGTAGCGGACAATGGCAACGATGCGCCGCGTTGTCAGGAACACACGTAGTGGGCTTGAAAACGCGCGAGCACGTGGGCCGGGGCGGGCAAATATGCCAGCAAACGTGCCGCGATACGCCCACGTGGAATCCACGTGGAACGTCACGCTCGCTATTTCCACGCAGCAATGCGTGAGCAAACGGTTCTCTCTTCGCGCATTATTCTAACTATCGAGTTTGTTCCAACGATGCCCGCGACAAATACGCCGAAGTAATTGTAACGTGTTAGATCGTAACTCGAATTATTTTTAACACCATTCTAAATTGTTCCGACTATGAGATTGAAAAAATTTATCGCTCAAGTGTCGCTCGAAAATTTCGACCAAAAACAGTTTAAAATGCTGAGGCCAAATTTAGTTTATAACTGAATATGAAAGTTACAAACACGTCGCATTTTTATATAATTGTGACTCTGTATTTGCTACAATTACTATCTTTAAATATCTTATCTATACTTCCTAATGAAGCGTTTTTTCATGTTATTTTTCCAATTTACTGAAACCGTAACATTTACGAGCAATGATACCTGTCATAGAGAAAGTAATAACTTCAAGCGCTCTTTTTTAACGATTCACGGCAATTCAGCTGATCTCTCTAGTTTCTAACGCGAATAGAACAGAAGAATTCACAATCTCGCGTTATAATTTCTGAGGTATGAAATTTTCTAACGCATCTGACTGTTCGTTTCAACTCGAAGCAACACACAGTGGACGATCGATCGTGGAAGACAAAACGAAATCGTAGAGCAGATAACAGCGGGTTGTCCGTGGCGCGCGAGAATGCGGGCAAATAGGGGTTTCTTCGCTGTACCGTGAAAATTCCGAGCATACCGTTAGAAATTTTCGAGCGATGGAGGAGTCTGGCGATGGCTGATACACGGCTAATAACGCCGTTCGTTCCATATCTACGGTCCGTGGTAAATAAAAAAGAAGAGGAGCGTGGCATTTACAAGTTCCCTCGTGGAGATTTACCAAAGTGTACGGCGTCTCGAGTTTAATTCCGGGAAAAAGAATTCGTTCGTGTATTATTTATTACCTTATTCCTCGGGATTGTTTAATTATTATTACCGAACACATCGTTAAAGATTAATTTCGACGAAATTTGAAGTAGTTTGATTTCAAGGAAATACACGTTTGATAATTGAACACGATTGAAACGTGAAACTCGGATAAGTCGAGACGAAATACACGTTTAATTAATGAATCTTTTTTTCTTTTTACATATCGCGTTCGCGATATATCAGGTATTTATGTAAAATTCGAAACTGCAGAAATGCAAATATACATTATCCCTCAAAACTGTGAATAAAGTAATGACTTTTTTTCAGCGAATAAATATTTCATTCGCAACGGTATCCCTTCAATTTTAATTAACTCTATTTAAAAAATCAAAGATAATTATAATATTCCAATAATAGGAAAAAGGGACAAACTCCGCTGAGATATGAAATATCGAAAACATGACGTTACAAATGAGAAGATAAAAAATAGTAAAAATACAAATTCGCATAAATATCGGCAGTCTAACAATACACAGATGTTATTAAATATTCAACCTTTAAAAATTACTCCAAGACAAACTAATCTCTTTACCAATTAGCCGAAGTATTACGAAATGTCGGTATTGCGTGTCACGTGGTCGAGACGAACGAGCAGGTGTCGTAAACCGAACACTTGTGTCATTCAGCGGGAATTAAGCGACTCGAAAAAGAAATAATTGCCTACGCGTTACACGGTCGTATACACGATCGGCCCCTTGTGTGGGGTTTAATTAATCGTCTTCCGCGATCAGTTCCGATATTACAGTTAGTCGGTCGTCGAAGCACGTGCCAGGACACACATCGTCAAGCAGCGTGCGTGCCCTAGTCAAATCGGCGTATCACTTGAGAGTCAAAATTGATTATTACACGTTGACACGCGTACAGAGATAATTGCACAAAGAAAATAAGAGAACGACCAATCATTTTTGAATTAATATATTTTATGAATTTCAAAAGATAAACACTTGAAAATTTGAAAAATATTTATGCCACAGACATTTAATCTAATCTAATGTACCTAAATTCGATTAATAAATTGGCATATATGGACAAAATGTATTAATAATCATTCCATAGAACATAAATCACAGATTGAGACAATAATACCGTTGTTCTATTAATTAACGTGAAATATTTATGTCTAATGACATCATCAGTGGTTACTGTAAACCTCTGTCATTGAACCAGATATTAATTATCAAGTGAAAACACGAGTTACAAACTTTCTACGATCGCTTCGAACAGCTGCAAACGTTCAATCTCACGGATTAAAGTTCAACGATCTCGTTTGCTATGATTTTCCCAGAAATTTCCTTCGCTGGATAGTTTGATCGTTGCTCGCGTATGACAAACAACTTTCTACGCTCCTTGCGTAACGCAGCCTGTGCACTGCATCGCCTCCTCCTATTCGTCTCAAAATTTCGATTCGCCGAAATCTAACAAGAAGGAGACTCAACTTTGATCCAAAACTCGAACCTGACGAAGAGACAACCTGCATAAAATATTCTAGATGCTCTAAAATTTCAGTTTATCAAATACAACGATTAGAAAGAGTTACAAGATATAAAATACACTCTAGATTCGCTAAAATATTTTTTACATCCTTAAATAACATTCTTTTTGGTTCGAAATTTCAATGTGTCAACTCAATCATGTTTGTCGCGATTCACGGCTCGAGGAAAAATGGATACTTTTGAAAACGATCGATAGCCGGATGCAAGTAAGTATACACGCGTGTTACTGATCCGTGGTACGAGTTCGAATACTATTCCGCATTCCGGACGGATTGTATACTTTCATCGTTTTGCACCGTGGACGACACAGATCGTGCGTAACGTTCATTCGTAATTTTCTCCGTTTCGTTTGTCATTAATCATAATTGTTGACTGACCAAAACGATTCAATTTGACATTTGAGTCACGATACCGATGTTTTTAGTACAGACACATTTATTTTCTCTCCTTTTAGTTTTCAATTCATAGTACAAATCTGTATTTCGCTCGGGGAATTCCTTGGTATTTAATGAAGCAATTTGAATGGCAATTCATTCGAGTAACTGATTTGTCGGAGTTGATAATTTATTTCGACTTCTAATGCTAAAAATAATTTGTTCTCCGAGAAATCTCACCAATATCTCGATGGTGACAAATCATTTCCCGAAAAATTTTGCTACCCTCCAATGCATCGATACGTTTGTCTTACGTTACTTAATTTGTTAGAACTAGGATTCGACCTGATTAAAATTTACATAAAAATTCTATGAATTTTTAATCACGCGTTCTGTGTGTTGACAAAAATTATTGCAAACAGCATTTTTGTTTCAAAAATTTAGAATTTCCAGACGTCACAATGAAAAGCCAGCTAGGGATTGCTCAACTTGAGCGATTAGAATTGCAAACGGGGCAAGAAATTCTTTTCCGGGGCGGTGTTATTGAACGGCGAAGCAGGGAAGTTCGAGAGGGAACAGGAATTTCAGGGTTGCATCACAATTGGAAAATATGAAAATTCTCTGGAATAGCTGGTCGCTAATCTACGATCGCAGGAATGGAAGGACGTCCATTATAATTACAAAGTGGCTGATCTTTACGAGCTAGGTGCTGCTGTTGGTGCTGTTGCTGTCTGCTTTGGTCGTTTGTCTTATTTTCTTCTTACGTAAAAGTATCATTGACATTCGCGGCGATTCGATACCGCCGATCGATAACGTCTTCTGCGTTCGAACGCAAGACGCGTTTGTTTAATTGCTTGATGAGCTAAGACACTCTTACGAGATCCGACAAAAATTTACAAACTGTCTGACCGTGTGTGGCTTTCGTGCTTCCGCGAGAATATAATCTTTCAGATCTATCTCCCAGATGGACGCGTAGATAGACAGGTAGAGGCAGGTGAAAAGGCTATTCTGACGTAACGTGACCTTCGTATTTTCAACTTTCATCGTAAAAGTACTGAGTCGTCGTCCATGATCGTTGAGCCAGATGAAAGTAAATCAGTCAGAAATTTGAAATGCAGTAAATTCAATTTCTGACAGATGTCAAGCCGGTATTAGTAAAAATGAACAATACTTTGAAATGTCGCCAACTCGAAACTCGAATTTTATTTTCATTGAGAAACAATTGATAATAACATTTTTTCATTTGCACCCACAGAATCTGACAAACGAGAAAATTAAGACGGGAAAAGTATGATCGTCGCGTCGATAAAATTCCTTTCGCCTAACTCACAACTGACGTCACCAATTAGACATCAATGTTACAACGCACGATAATGAACTTACGATTACCATCAAACGACGTAACTCGAGATGAAGCGAAGGAAGAAAACGTCGTCGTCAATGCCAAAGATTTTCATTCTCCAGCTTCTGAAGGATAACTTGTGACAGTCAACAGGAAAGCGGAAGCGGAAGAAGAAAGACGACGGAAGGACAACGAAGGAGTCGTTAAAACGGTAAAATGACGGTGTCAACATCCTAGGACGAAGGACGTCATCCTATTGGGTTCCATTGTCCGTCAACGAGCAGTTGAAACAACGGAGAGACCACGAGCAACGGTATTACGCACACGCGGATGCGCGCGAGATCTAGCTGATCGTTCCACTGAGGATGGCTCTGGAAAGCAGTAATCTGTCCAAGGATGACGCGTTCCTCTTCCTCTTAGCCACAGCCTTGCCAAGTCTATCGGCTATCGACGACGCGTGGGTCGCGCTCGATTATTTGTTGCTTGGCCAGAGTGAACAGAAAGATGACAGGTATCGACAGATGGTGGACCACAACGATAGCCGCAGGAAGCGGATCTCTAGGCTCGTAAGATACGCCAGCAGGATATCGAGGCCAGACGATATCCTTCGTGGGGAATATTATCGGATTCTTTGGAAAATTCGCTCGAGGTTGAGCATCGATCGAGTGGAACGTTCTGTTCCGTTGATTGAAAAAAATTAAAAATTATAGCGTTACGTAGAGCAACATGCGCGACTCGTTTGATCGATTGATGAAATTTACAGCGAAGAGACTGTCAATTAACTATCTATTCTAGTGGCTAATTGAATGAGACTTTAGTCGTCGACAGTGATCAATGAGCTACGGATCATCGTTATTTATGGGAGATTTGAAGACGCAAATTGCATAGAGTGCACACCATGTGCAGAAAATGGAATATCGCCTATCGTGTCAACTATAAAGTTATAAGAAAATATATTCAAAAGTAGGAAATACTAGGGATTGACTAGTTGACTAATTGACTAACTGAAATGAAATAGTTGACCAATTTTTATAAATAAACCTGTTGATTCGTTGGAGCACTAGAAATTTGTATATTTACTTAAATATTCAGGGTTAATTTTGAAAATCGCTCTGACTGAACCTAATTAAAGTTGTGACTTTTATTATGTTTAAATCAATAAGAGCATAGGGTCAACTGTGTATCGCACAAAGAGATAGATAGCCAAAAAATTTGAAAATGAAAAGAAAATTGCAACAAAGACAAATCTTAAAAATGGAGAAGATATTAAACAACTCGGAAAATAAAATAATAAAAAAATGTTTGAAATATAATTTGAAATGACATAGAAATAATTAGCTATCGCATAATCGACATAATCCAAAGATATCACTAACAATAAGAAACCTAACTCGAAGCGAAGACCAAGTTGAATATTAAAGTATTAAATATTCAGTGTGTGGCATTAAAAAAGGGAAAAAAAAGGTCTCGTTCAGTGTCCACTTTACGACAACCTGGTCCTATCCAGTTTCTCCATTCGAGAAGAGCAGACATTCATAAACGAGTACCTTAAAAATTTCCAAAAACTGGTCTCTGGATTACTGGATTTTTTTCGAAGAATTCGCCAATCTCAACAATCAAACGAACAAGTGTCGTTGCGTTTCTTTCTACTTTCACTAAAATTTCGATAGCTGTTGTAAAATTTTTTAATGAAACTTTGCGTATTCGGACAAATTCTACGTTATGTTTGAACTTTCATTTCAGAGACACTTGCAATAGTGTTGTTCGTCTAGTTTCGCGTGGCTTATTAAGCATGGTTCGCGTGGAACCTCGTTTCCTTCGTTGCCATACGCAGAACACGACTCGATCATGGATAAATTTAGAATTACAGTGACGAAATCGAATTCTTTTTTTCTTTTTTTTTTAAGTTAAATACAAGATAAGACTCGACGGAGCAAACGACGTAGAAATTTTTAAACGTTCTACGGCCAAATTCAATTCATTCAATTTAATTTGGATTCTGTATTATATTATTACATTATCATTATCATCATATCAAAATTATTATTATTAAGAAGATTATTGGAAAGTAGAATTGATCATACGACGTTGATCAATTTTTTCTTATTTTATAATTCATTTGTCATTGCCCGATACTAAATAATGACACGCAGAGTATTATCGCGAAAATCTGCCAATGAATTATTATTTCTCCACCCATCGGAGACTAGAAGAACGTCAAAAAACTTCGTCTGGTGCAAATTTCACAAAATGAGAAAAATTTCTCACGAGCAAGTTGATCAATTTGGTTCCCGAGAGGAGCTGAAACCGTAAGATCGGCCGACTGTGACCGAATTTTTCCTGACTCCGCGTGCACACGCGCGATTATATCCGAGTTGGATACTCGTTATTATCCAACCAACTTGGTTGTGAAATTGAATTATAGAGAATTCCTGCGTCACGAGATTCCTGCGAACCGCCTCTGGATTTCTTTTCTTACGCGGTTTACTTTCTCCGTCGAGGAGACGAAGAAAGAATTCCACCCGGCATTATCTCTTGCTAGCTTTGTGCTTTTTTGATAATTTTTACGTCTTTCGAAGGAGAGAGTGTCCATCGACCGATCAACCATCGCTGTTTTTTTCGCCAAAATATCACTTCGAGTCGATCGAGCCACCGTTCGAGAAACATCCAGTCCACCAGTGTTTCCCGTTTTCTCCCCTCGATCGTTTCGTTCGCAGCTTTCTTCGACCGTGTTGTGCAAACGTTCGATCAGCTTCCGTAAAAGAAACAACTAATCTGGAATCTGACGTTGTTTCGTATTTTCTGCAATACGTTTAACGTAAGTATGATCGAGCGCAATCCATTTGTTTACTTACTACTAAAATAAACAAGTGATTTTTTTTTAACATTGTTTCAACGTATCAACTTAAATTTAATTTAAAATTAATAAAATTTTCTTTTTCTTGTATTTTGATGTTTATTAAAAAAGAAACAGACGAGAAGAAACTTTTGGCCCTGTGCAATTCTGCCTGTGAAAATAAATCGAAAGTAGAACACGAACAAGTTTCCGAGGGAATCGAATTTTTAACTAAACACGTTTAAATTGCCTCGAACAGCTTTGCCCTCCGCTTTGGAAATTTATACACATTTATATAATACATTGGCGCGTGTACCCCAAATGTACAAATACGGAAATTTCAAGGTATCTGCTGCTATCACTCACTGGGTGAGTAAAGTGTCCATTTCTATTTTAGAAATTGTACTTTTGTGGCCCAGTCAAGATTTCGATATTTTCTTCAGAAATTCAAAATTTCCGAACCTAATATTCCCAACTTTTGAATTCTGTGCAAACGAAATAGGCAGACGCCCGCAACTGGCGAACAACTACTTGAAAATCAAAATTCGTTGCGAGCAGTCGATGTTCGAGGCCGACACACGCGAAACACGTAAATAGGTTTCTGGCTTACGGCGGATTTTTTTTTCTTTACACAAACTAGTTCTGCGACAGGGGGGGTCCGTAAAACCGAGTCAAATCACAACCGATCATTGAGGTTGCGACACATTGGTAAAGAGAATTACGAAATTCATACTGTGCCAGTCATGTTCCCTGTCACAACACTCTGTCCGTTGTCGTAAATTATTAATCATCCAGGGACAAATGGAAGTTCGTACATCTGATCGAAACGAGCAACGACAGACTAACCTACCGTGGATCCTCCTGTCACGCAGAGAGGAAACAAGGATTCAACTGTTGATTTGGAGGAGTCAACGTTTGGAGTGAAAATACATAGAGGGAAATGAAAAACAGAAATTTTTGATTCAACGATCGTTACAAACTTTTACAAAGAGAAAATGACGATAAGACCTTTGCTTCGCGATGCATCGTGTAATTAAATTTGCATCGTTCGATCCACAAATAAAATGCAACGCAAGAAAAATCGGAACAAAAACGAAGCAGAACTGAATCACTTCCAAGTTCGAAAACGTAAAAAAATTAAAAGAGTCGATTCACGGGCAACCCGCTGCAAAATTTGCCGTGGCAAAAGAGACTCGTTTTTCCAGCGTGCTGTCCTTAATTTCCGCCAGACACCGTGAACTTGAATTCCTGTGTCCCAGACAAGAAGCGTTCCACTCTCGTGTCACCTCGTTCAGAGACGAGGAAACGGCGAGCTTTGCCGAGTGATGTCACGTAACGACCCGTTAGCAGAGCCTTTTGTTTAACACGGTTGCATAAGATTATGCAAAAATCTGGGTCACTGATCGGGCGAAAACCAATCTGGATCGAGCGTGCGGCCCGCGGCCCTCTTATTACCGCCCGATGCCTTTGTTTAGCTAGGAAGTATGCAACACGCGTCATCGACAGTCCGTTAGCACCGATCGCCTCTCCATTTGTTCTCTCAAGACAAGAATTTCATATCGTAACTCCATTTACACAGCCGCGCGACTGCTTCGATATCTCAATTAAAAAATAATGAGAGAAAAATTTTTTAAATTCGGAAATAATAAAAAAAAAGTTGCTTGAACAACCGACGAAACTAACGAAAACTAACGGTGTTTCCGACGTTGGATGTTAGATAGGTATCGAATAGATTTCATTCCGACTTGAAATACCAAGTAGGTCGTCAAACCGAAACACACGAGTGGGAGAAGTAATAGAGGAAAGGAGAAAGAGGAAGCGGCCAAAAACGTGTTTTTCTTGGGCCGAGCCCACGGATGAGTTCACGTTCGTGAAATTAGGACCTGGCCCGGAGACTCGATACGAGAGAATGCAAACTTTCATCGCCCGCAGCGTTCGGATGCTGGGAGAGTGATATCCACGTGTCCACTTTCGTGTCATCTCGTGGCACATTTCTTTTTTCCATGCACTCGAGAGACTAGCAGAATCTTAACGCTACTCGGCTAAAAAAAAGCGCAATGTCTGCTTATTGCACCGGTATAAAAATCTCGCGGTGAAAAGAAACGAGGCGTCGACCTTAAGAAGAACCAAGCTCTCTTGCAAAACTTCTCGTTCCATGGATGGATGAACTTTGCGAATGAATCAGAGTGAAGGATAAAGATAGAAATAAAAATAAAGAAAAAAAGAAGAAGAAGAGAGAAATTCACTTTCGATGCAACTCGACTCGTAACAATCGGGCAAAAAGCCCGATCGTCGAGGTTATCACGGCTGAGAAACCAGCGGGAAATGTCGACTAACGTCATCGGCGGTAAGGACATCGATTCGCGATGACCGTGACACGACACGTCCCTTTCGAATTCCCGTCCTTGGTCAAGTCTGAAATCTGTCTTACTCTGTTACTCCGACCTGGCTATATATTCAACTTGCTCGCATTTTAATTCTCGCTCTCGTCGTGCTCCGAAGGATGGCCTTCCAATGAATGCACTCGCTGTCCTTTCATTCCACGTTTCTAACAGAAGGCTCGGACCGATCGATCTCGATTTTTCTACGACAAACGCGTAAAATTTCTACGATTGAGCATCGAACGTTCCTTCGTTCTTCGTTGGAGTGAATTGAACAAATCTCGACGTTTCAACGACGAAAATGTTCAATTCCATTAAAATTAAGTCGCGAGCTCGCGCGTCGTAACGATCCTTCAGAGAAAAGTGGACCACGTGGTTTCACTTCGATCAACTCAACTCTGTCTCTCAACTTTCAATTAATCGAAATTTCAAATGAAATTTTTCTCTTGCGACATTATGTCGTGTGATTTTACTTTGAGTGTGCAATAAAATATTTTTTTGGTTGATACACTGGAGCTAAGCTCTCGTTTAATTGCATTGTCACAGGATATTATCATTCTTATACATCTTGTTGCTCGATAGTATATTTTTGTCGATCGTGTCCTCTTACGTAGGCAATTCAGATCTGTGACGCAAATGCCACGAAAATGTCGCTCCACTGACTCTTGGCCAATCGAACTTTGCGTGCAACGTTGACAAAGAATTTGACATTTCGTTCCCTCGAATGGCGAAGTAAAAATCGTACGAAAAGCCCGAGATAACGAGCAATGAACTTGCAGGAACAAGCCGAACTTCCAATCTCGCGATTCTACGATCGACTCGTTCTAACGTGGCAAGCGTATTTCGTTTTATATTTTTCTAACAGATAAACCGTGACGGACGTCGTGAACTTTTTGCGGGAGGGAGCTAAATCGACAAAAGAACAAACAAACGTCCAACAACCTCGACAAGTCATCATCCTGACGAAGAAAATCTCTTAAAGCTAGTCTCCAAAGAAGATCGTGTTTACCAGCTGACTTTACGTGCTGAAAGAGATACTAGTTTCAAACTTTGTAGCCTTTGCTTCGCTCATGCGTGCTTCGATGCGTGCTTCGATGCATGCTTCATCCTTGGCAGGCTGGACGCAATTAGAGCGTCAAGTTTGCCGGTATCATTCGTCTCTCGCGGGATCGAAGACCACGTTTGCTGACTTGTAACGAATTTTGTTCTTGGACGAGGAAGCTACGATACCATTCACTTGCACGCAACCAGATGCTCCGTATGGTTCCCTTTTAGCCGCCTTTTCTTCTCCCGCACCCACAGGGAGAAGCTGAAAGGGTCAGACAGAAACGCAGAGGTAACGTAACGTTCGAGTTCTGCGTAAGCAGAACATATTTGTGGAGATTTCCACTCGCGACAAATGAAACGCACCTCGAAAAAGGAGACAATTCCCTTAGATGGCCGGACAATTGCGCAAAACGGACAGAAGAGGCGAGCCATCGTTCGCTTTTTCCCCCTTTCGAACGGAGAAAGTTCTCGCGCCAAACCGAGCGGACAAAGGCGAGGGAAAAGCGTTTAAATACTGTTGCAACGGTGAGCCGCCTGCCGTTTCCGATCGTCCCTCTCTTTCTCTCGATGCAAACGACTGTTTTCTTTCGGTTCGTTTCGCTTCTCTTTTTATCGCGTCCATCCTTTTTTGCAAGGGGACACTCGAACGATAGGCTTTGTCTGTTGAGAGAGTGGCAGAGATTTTTTTGACGTTTCAGAGACTGCAAGAATCGGCCGGATTAACCGAGAACTGACGACAGATGTTTGAATCAATGTTCGAGACGAATTCTTGAATTGAACTATTAATTTTGTAAAATACGCGGGAAAGACAGTGTAACATCGATTGCATTGTCAATTATCAATTTCAATATTTTCTTCGACATAGATCGATGTAAGAAAATTTGCCTACTTGTTGTTGTATTTGAAATCGTAAAAAAAAAAAAACAATTCTTTGCAATAACTATAGTATCATCAGCGTCGATAAAAAAAACAGAAGAGAAGAATACAAATCGTAAACCAATCAATCGACCAAATGCATTGACAAACTTGTTTTCTCTAAAGATTTCTACGACATCTCCTACATAATTAATTGTACTTTATTCTCGAAAAAGGATACGTTTTCTACATCCATCGCGAGTAAAATGTTTCCTCGGTTGGTCAACTTTCCAGAGGATTTCCCAATGATCGAAATCGACCGAGCGATCGGAAAAGGTAGGCTAAAACTCACTTTTCTTACCGCCGGCGACCGAGATTTCCACTCACAATAATGTAGTATACTTCATCAATCAAGAGCTTTCCCCCTGATTCATTCTGATTGAAGAACACCAGGCTTTCCCATGATTGGTAAAAACAAGGCGTTCGACGATTTTAATTAACCCTGAATATCGTTTCCGGATTTCTCACAGTCTCTCGCATCTAACAGTTTTCTTTTTCCTTTTTTTTTAGACTTTAGAAGTCGTGCGTATAATAGAAATATTTTTAAAAATTTAAAAATGGCGCTTTAGCTCGAACAAAATACACGTGGCCAAGTGCTACATAGTGCTATCGATAGTGCTGAAACAAATGAGCGGAACGACTCGGCGAAAACCACGGACTACAAAGTGTCAACCAATTTGTATCACACTTTAAATTGCGTGATAGGCCTCAACACACACACACACACACACACACACAGATAGGCTACCGTGCAACTCACACGATAAAATCAAAGAGCAGATGATTCTACGTGCAAAAGTTTTAAAAAATAAAATTAAAGTCGAAAATTCATCGAGTAAATTTATCAATTGTTAATTGAACATGTATTTGTATATGTAAGTAATGAAAAATAATACGTATATGCCCCGATCAAAATATTCTGATTGAAAGACAATATTAACAAATATTAATATAAATCTACAAAATTCCTAGTCTCTGCCCTCGAGTTGTACCGCGTTTGATAATATTAATCACGAAACATATCGCTTCGTGATACGAATGAGCATAACCTATCAACGCAAGTCAAAATCCTTCAGTGAAATCAAAGTCGTTGTGGAACGGTTGCACCACGAGAAAAATCGCGATAGAAAATGAGGCTCGCGCGCGGAACAGGAGGCGGCTGGTTGCATTATTCGTGGCATTTTTATCGGTGCCGGTTGGCCTTGCGGACGTTACCTCCGTGTTCCATTCACTGCTGCAAAACAGGAGAGATCGTCGAGCTCGAGACGAAGATCTCCGCTAACGAGCCACGATTCCCGCTGGCTCGTTCGTCTTCGCGGTGAAAGAGTCGTCCGCGGCTCCTCCGTCCTCTAATATACGATCCTGTCGGGACTCGCGCGTGTAAAAGGATCCCGCGTGTCAAAGCAGGAACTTTAGCCGCGCCATCTTATCGCCGGCACAGTTTGTTTTCCATTACGCGCCTATTTTCTATTCACGCAGCTTGAAGTACATTTCGTCGCTGCAATTCCAAACTCGTTATATTTATTTCTATCATAGTCGAGTTTGCAAACGATTTTGCATTTGGACAATACTTGAATCGAGATTCTTGAATTTTGGGAAGAATCGCGAGAGTCACAGACATCACTAGCCAAAACGATATTAATAAATGTGAATTTTATCTGCCTTGGCAAGTGATCCTCGATTGCAAGCTGTTCTAAAACGACGAAAAAATTTTAACAACTCTTGGAGGATCAACACTGGACACTCGTTTTCGATATTGAAGATTTATTGTTGGAAAGAACCAAAGTCGATCTATTTATGTATCTACTTTGATCTTCCAAGTCTGAAACGACAAGTTTACACGAATTTGAAACAAATCAACCGATTCTCGAAATCACAAATTTTGTATTTCATAAATTTCCCACTTTCACAAACACACTTGGGAAGGTCTTTTGAAGAAGAGTAACATTAATTTTAATCACCTGACTGAACAAATTATATCTGTCTTTTAAAAGTGTCTTATGAAATGTATAGTATATTCTGCAAATCGTCGCTTTTAACCCTTTGAGCTGCAATAGAGTTTCGTGGTGTAGAAATTACAGTTTCGATTCGAGGGAAAAAGCAAACTCGTAGTCCTGCGGAATTTTCAATTTGTTCTGAAGATTAACGAACGCATATCATTTGACACGATGTTGCAACAACTAATGTTCGCTGAAGACTGAGAAGAAAATTATAAGGTAAGAGATTGATCAACCTCAAACAATTTCTAAATATCATCTCTGTCTATTACTCATATACAGTGGTTACAAAAAAAACTGCACGACTTGTACCCTAGTACGATTCATCTCACTGAAAGGCCCAGAAGCAACTGTTTCGACTGGGAAATGAAGACGAGTTTTTTGCCATAAAATTTTATTGACGCAAACATTTGAATCGATACAAAACAAATTACAGGCGCGATCGCTTAGTACCAGATTCCTACTCGAGTACTCCCACTCGTCTACTACACGAATCACGTGACCCAAATCAACCAATCGCTAATTTTCGTTGCACCCGATTTTCTGGGTTAGCCCCGCCAAAATCATTTTCAATGATAAAATATCTGCACACCGTTATATTTATTAATTTGAATTTCAATGGAATATAGAACCGAAACAACTGGAAAATAAGAACACATATATATCGACACTTTTTGTAGCTCCACTGTGCGTAAAATCTACGAAAGAACATGTCACGCGTAAGATATATCAACTCTCGATTGAAACTCACTGCACACGAACTCTGCAGAAGAGTCTCCTGGATCGTTTCATTCCCTCGTTGGTTCCACCGCGAGCGAGATACAAACGGAAGATACGGAGCCGGGATGGAAGGACTAATTCGCACCAGCTCGTTTCCAAGACATTCAATTAGGCTTGTGTTAGCGAGGAGCAACACGGTTCCTGCAGTTTGTTTTTCTGATTTTACCAGCTGGTTCGTTTTACTCGAGGTGAACGTCGAGTCATCGTTCGCTATTCCGCGCGGCGATTAATCGCGGGATTACGCGAGCCGGCTCGTGCTGGCAACTGATTACATGCATATTTAATAAACGAGCGGGCAAAGTAGCCTGTTCTCTCGTCGAAGAGAATTCTCTTTTAGGGAAGGGACTCTTTTCCTAGGGGAAACTGCAAACCCGTTTGTGAGATTCGTGAGCGTATTCCGTTAAGAAACCAATTAAATTTTTGGAAACCCGTTACACTCGAACTGTTTACGTCAACATCCGTATAATGAGAGAGAGAACGTGTCGATGACACGTGGTTGATCCGCGGCTAATGGTAATTCCCGAGATGTGAAAGTTGTACGATTGGTATGAAGAGGAATTTGAGAAATTTTTCAAGGAATTCTCTCTCGTGTCGTTGCTGTTTATAATTTTTAATTTTTCGTTGCTTCAAAAACGTGGAACACTTTTTTGAAACTATTACTATTTCTGTTTCTTTTTTTCTTTTTTTTTTTTTTTTTTTTTTTTTTTTTTTTTTTTTTTTTGCTAAGAATCATTAGTACTTGTAGTATCAACGAAATTAAATATTACACAATGAAGAATTTCACTACGAGTCTTTTGCTTATGAAAATTATAAAAATTCAATTACTTCCTTTTCCTCGTTTCCACGTTACTCTCTTAATTTCCGTTTTAAATCAGAAAAAAAAGTACTTTGTATTTTACTTCTCTACATTTTAAATTCGCAGACCTCCACTCTAATTACACAATTAACCTGCATTTCTGCAGGTTCGTTTCGATTAACATCCGATAAGAATCTTAACGACGTTATCCGACGATCTACACACCGGGCTCGTAGACATACTCATCGATGACGAATGGTAGCGTGCCGCGGACGGGACGCGCGTCGTGCACGATCGTCGATCCTATATATCCGATCGAGGAATCGAACAAGCGGATACCGGAGTAGAACGCGCGCCACCGTGCACCATAAGCCGCCTCGAACCGTTATACCACACGTTCGTAACACACAAACTATCGGCATTATTTTCTAATGCTCTCTGGTGCAGTTCGCAGGTCCTAATTTCTCTCGAGTATTTTTTAACACTCGAGGCCTCGCGAAGATCGGTTTCGTTCGTCGACGTTTCCGTTCTGTTTTCATGTGAAACAATTATTCATAGGGTTGCATTCGTCGATAGCTGATTCCGCGTATCTTTGATACGATACTGGCTAATTAATGCAACTGGCACGCTTGTCTGTTTCTTCGATCGAGTGGGAACGTTTTCGAATGTTCTTGCTGCTTTGTTCGTTTCGCGTGCGCGGAAATCGATATGCGTAACTTCGAAGTGACTTTTGAAGGCGGAATAAAAAAATATTTGTATCGCGCGAAACTGACTTTTATTGTACGTAATTCTTTAATGATTAATGAGATGAATGTTTTGTTTCCCATTGATTTTTATATATACTATTTCTATTTAATTTTCAATAATTGTAACTTTTCTTTCAAATTCTTTATTTTCACCAAGTTCGCATTGCAAGTTGAATAATCGACGAAATTTACGCCAAATTAAGTCAAATTCTTTTTTAACATAATTTAAAAATCGGAAGCTATTAATTAAAGATTTGTTTCGTCGTCATTAAATGTCGTCAGTAGCTTATCTCGCATGTATATTATTACGATTTAAATTTATAACTTTCTTCAAATGAATACTTCAAAGAATTCTCCAAATATTCCGACTTTGTAATTATTTTATGTATTTTATGTTTGGCGAAAGAATTGCTGATCGTTCAAAAATATACTTAACTCACTCTACGCTCGGAAGAAATTTATTTCGACGCGTCTTTTTGCACTTTGTCTCGCGACACGAAACGAACAAACATTTCTCAAACTATCGTTACTTTGCCGTGTTCCTACTTATTTTCCGGATCATTTAGGTCACAAGAATTTACGCGACGTATTGTTACGTCGCGCACACCGTTACGCGGTTTGCAACACCTCCGAGTCACAGTATTATCTCTTTAATGTATTCCTCGGCTGCTAACGTTAATTCCATTGAACTTATGCAACGTGTGTTCCTCAAAATTACTAATTTCATTCGCTAATTTCTATATAGCCGAGTCCGCCCGTTGTACCAATCTCCATCTGACACTTGGTTGTCTCGGTTCTCAGGAATATGTTTAATTGTTCCACGACTTTTGCACAAAATTTTTCATATTTCCGAATACTTTGTTACTTTTAAACGTGCTCGTGTTTTTTTCATTTTAAATATGCTCGTAGTTTCCACTATGTATAAATATTCTATATTTATTCATCTCGTTCCCTCGTTCCACGCAAATAAATCGATCGATGAACTGCAGACTTTCGTGCAAAATCATGTTTCTGGATATGTAGTTGAAAGAAAATTGTTCTACGTAACAAACAGCGTACAAAATATTATACTTTATACACTATCTCATATCATTAAAATCCGCGACAAGTGCCATTTTCATCGCAAAGCAACTGACTTCAAGTTTATCAAGGGAAACTGTATCAATTTAATGTACATTCATGAGGAAATTCATTGAAAATCAACATTCAATTTAGTATCAAAATTCACAAAAAATATTCGAATGAATATTTCGTACATTAGAATATATATATATATATGTATAAAAATTATTAGACCCAAATAATTGAGTTGACCCAACGTACGAGCCGCTGTTAAATTATTTCCCTCTATTTTCCCCCATTTTCCTCGACAACCAACATCTCAGTCGCAGTACACGATTCACGCAAAGCGGCTGTTAATTCCCGGTTTTCGTCTTAATCGCTGGAAAAACAGTTGCACGCGATACACGAACAATTGCTCGTCGGTGAGAGCTACAGCCACAGCAGAGTCATGTAAAAGTGGACGTCCTGTTAATGGGGAAACAAGAACCGCGTTATCTCAGCTAACACGCGGAAGAGCAGCTGTCGCACCACCGGCCAGCTTCCTATTCGTCTCGTTTAAACGCCAATCACGAACCAAAATCGCGTCAAAGTTCTTCCTATACCGCGTAATTGCACAACGCGTTCCGCGACAAGTATTTTCTCCCTTCTCGAGGCGACGAATTAGAAAGTGTTTAACGCGTTTGCAGCCGCGTTTGCGCGTGGCTCGCATGATGCAAATGTCGCCGTTTGCACAAGCCCGTCGAAACTCGCGGGAAAACCCTCGTCAAACAGCAAGAGTCGCGGTTTTTCGCCTTGTGAAACTTGGGTGAAACTTCGACAATCGCGCGGCTCTCTTCCTTTTTTAAATGAAATTTTGTAAGATGTAGACGTGGTTTTCCAAAAGTACAATGGATATCGAGAACGACGTGTACAATATTCGCACTTGAATCGAAATTTTCAAAAAGTAGAGATTTATAATTTATAATTCCACTCTGAATCAGAAATTAGATCTCTACTGCAATTCAAATCTCTGAATCTTCGCGCGTGCGGTTTAAAGTATTTCTCTGACAACTGAAATTTATTACTCTGTCGCTCGACGAGTTTCGTTTCGATTCGAAGATCCTATCACTTGTACCACTTTGTCCCCCGAGTTCTTGGTTTTCGAAGACGAAGACGACGAAGCGCGAACGAGAAAACTCACCCTCAGATCGCGTTTCCACGACGGCGAGGAGTAACACCGCGGCCGCCAGCAGCATCGGCAGCAGTTTCGTGAACCAAAGCCTCCACATGTCTTTGCCCATCTGTTTCTTTCCCGCGATGGCACGGAGCTCCGCTGCACGAAAATTACCAATGGAAGACGCACACTTTCATGTAAATCGGTCCGTACACGAGGGACGTTAGCCCGTTACATCGGCACCAAGATCGTCGACGTTCTCGTTCCTCGCACTTTGAACTCCCCCGTGTATCGAGTCACCCTCGACCCTCGAGTCGAGTTCGCCAAAATTCGATCAAAATCGACGGACGCGAAGAGGACGAGCCAAAGTGAAACAAGAAAAAAAAGAAAAAAAAAAAAGAAAAACGAAGAATCAACCGACAAACTAAATTTCTTATTCTTTCTTTCAATTAGACGGAAGATAAGATATCGACGAATCGTTTCCTTCTTTCGGTCCACAGTCTATCCACGAGGAGACACGACGAAGAAAAATTTGTCCACCTGGTCACCAGACAGAAAGAGAGAGAGAGAGAGAGAGAGAGAGAGCGGTTAGCGAGAGCTCTCTCCGGTACTCGACGAGCGGAGCAGCCGACCGATTGACCTTTCTCCGGGTGCGTAACTTTGTCTGTGTCCCGGTGAGGACTGAAGGGGAAGCAAGGCCCGCCGCCGGCTGTTGGGAACCGGAGAAAGGTGTATCGAGAGAGAGGCCAGAGGCGAGCCGGTAAGGCCCCTTCTATCGCTTCTGTTCCCCTACTCTCTCGATCGCGATTACACCGTGTTTCTCTCTCCTCTACCGCAGCGTCATGCCGATTATTTTAAATAAAACATTTGGAAAATAATTGCCCGAGTAACATCAGTGAAGTAATTTGAATCTGAAACTTTTCGAGAATTTGGTTTCAGAGAACGATGCTCGACATCACTGCGACAGTTTTATGAAGGAAAAATTGAGAGATAACGAGAAATTATGGAAAATAAACACAACAACGTGTTTTAGTTTGAAATAATCGGAATAATTGCAACTTTTTGGAATGTTTGTAATTGAAAATTCTGGACATTTGTGATCTATTAAGTTCACAGATGCCTAATTAAATTCCGTGCAATAAAATGAGAATAAAAATGTCGATAAAATAATCTGTATTTATCTCATTAACATATTTGCATCACGAAATTTTATTTGAGGGGAAATATTTCGCAGGGTAAGTCGTAAAACGCGGAATTAGCGAGCAACGATCAAGAATCTTACATTTATTAATATATATAAAAGGCTCAGAAGTCAATTGTGTGGCGATGAAAAACGACTGTCAATTAAAACTATCGGAACAGTTTTAGTTAACTTTGATAATATTTTAAACGGTAAAATTACTGTAATAATATTTTCTGTAAAATTTCTACAGATATTACTTCACTCTGTTGAGTGAAGATTTTGTGAAAAAAATAATATTTTCATATTGCACAGATTGTTTCTAATCAAAAATAACTTACACTGATTATAAACTCTCCGTAATAATATTATGCACTCTTTCTCGTATATATTTCATTGTAATTAATCAGTATTAATAAAGAATAGTAAACATTTAAATCAACAAATGGATTAATATAAAATATAACGCAACGACTGCAGATTTTTATGCATTTGTGGAAAATTTGAAGCTTATGAAAACGCGTATGAAAAACTGTATAAAATAACCAAAGTCGGATATTTGTAATAATACTTAATAGACGAAGCGAATTTCTACTTCGTAAAAATATAAAATTACAGTCTAGTAACGACAATTAACACTCTCTCGCTTCGAGAGAAGCATCAACCAAAAAAAAGAAAAAAAAAAACAAATTGCTTTTCGAAAGTACTTCCTCAACTACTGAAACCTTTATTTCGACTAAAACTCTCTCAGCTGTGTCATGGGTCAAGTTCTTTCCTATTTTCATTGTAATCGTCTTCTTTGTCGCCTGTCCCAATTGTCCCTGCCCCCTTGCCTTTTTGCTCCATTATTATTGTTATTTTAATCACACACGCGTATTTACGTGCCTCGTGTCAACTTTATGGCGAACTATCGCGGCCTTGCGCACTATCTCTTCGAGGTGTCCTTGTCGTGGAAAGACGACGGTGGAAGGAAGCGTTTGGAGACGCGGAAAGAGTAGGGGACGAGGATTTCTGGGAGAACCGAGGGAGTGTGTGTGCTTGGTTCGGTGGGGGTGTAATTAGTGGACGTCGAAAATGGGAATAGTGGGATTGCAGGTATATAATTGAAGAAGTGTGCGTTTGGTACACAAATTGAAACACGGAGAAATGTAGAAATGGCGGAAACTATTGGCTCGTGACACAAATTCGTCCCGTCTTTGTATTTATCGTTGGATCGTGGATACTTGTGTACTTATCTCTTTATAAAGACTTTTATAAATATATTTATCTCTATGTGCTTTACATGTTGTACGAATTATATATTATATATAATATTACTGCATCAATACATCGAAAGTCTATTTTTTATATAATTTTCTATTTCTATTCCATTTACGAAGGAAGACGGAAATAACGCGAAAATTGAAAATCACGGGATCTTAACTAGATAAATTGTTGATTTGAA
This sequence comes from Melipona quadrifasciata, assembly GCA_001276565.1. Lineage (NCBI taxonomy): Eukaryota > Metazoa > Arthropoda > Insecta > Hymenoptera > Apidae > Melipona > Melipona quadrifasciata. Next base: position 1,018,138 of record KQ435820.1, read on the forward strand.
TATTAGAGACACTTGGAAATAAATTAAAAATTGGAGAAACGTGAAAACTAATGTAATTTTAAAAGAAAGAGAGCGAACGTTGAAACTGAAACTTGATCAAAATTTAGAAATACAGGAATTGATAAAAATATAGAAACATGAAAATGATGTAATGTTGAAAATTTGAAAAAAAAAAAAAAAGTTAAGCACACAGGAATTAAAGGCAGCTCGTCTACTAAAAATTCTTCGCTAGCCTTCAATTTTTAACGATTCTTAAGGGACTAAAAACTCGAGAAAATTCCCAAAAAAATACTGCTTACGGTTGAAAGCCAAGCACCAGACGTTGGTAGCAAACTGCCATACAGACAATATTCCAAAAGAAAGTTGTTCGATTAATTCCAGCGGCAAGCAAGGTTCGTTCGTTTTTGCCTCTTTCGCGTCTCACCCGTCGTTCCAGTACCAGCACTTTCGAGCTGTATTACAAGACCACCCGTTACGTGGTAATTCTAGCTGGTGTACCAGAGACTCGAGACAGCTGTTACATTCGCTTTAATTTACTCATCAAACCTCTGCTTTCCTAAGTGACAAAACCAATTCTCGATCATTTCCCACCGCGATAAACCGCAAGATCGCCAACCGAATTATCAGGAAGATGATTGGCAACTAGCTTGAATGGCACGCTCGTTTTATAGCGATAATAACTGTTACAGAAAACTGTTCTAAAAATCGAACGATGTACCGATTATCTTTGAACATCCTGTCTAAAATCTGACAGATTGAAGATCAAGTCAATTTGCCTCAACGTAACATAATGTACAGAATTCGATGAGAAATTACTTTCAAAAATAACGGACGTTCGATTTGCTTCTTCTAAAAGAGAAAAGTAATTTATGCAAAAATGAAGATTTGTCTCTGCGAGCTGTTCCTTTCTTCAAGTTTCAAGTATCAAAACGTTCTACCAAAAGTTTCACCACGACGTGTCCATCCTAATAGGTAAATAAAAATTCACCGAGAGAATTCGACAATGAGAAAGTGAATTTGAATTTTAAATGAAAGATTCCAACGTGTAAGAAGTATTTGTTAGCATTTTATCGAGAAAATAGAAAAATTATTTCATACGCTACAGCAGATTCTTCTACTCTTGTGCATAGAGATTTTCAAATTTTATTGAACATGTAGAATACTCTACTCTCGGAGGAGTGCAATTTATCACAGGAGGAATTTGCTAGCGCACTGAAACGACATATTGATCGATTGCCACTCCATTTTCTATAAATTCAATAAACCAGCATATGTGATTACCCCATCAACTATAATAATTCTATAATAATTCTATAATAGTTAATCACTCGGGTGTAATTTCCCGATGTGTCAGTGAAGAATTTCCACTTTAAGAAAAAGAACTTCAACGTCGTGAAATCGTTCAATTTGTACTCTCCATCGAACACCAAAATTTCCCTCTAAACGATCTTAAAATGTTAATAAAGAATCTTGATTTTTCGAAGAAAAAACTTCAACGTCGTAAAAGACCTCAACACGAATAAAAAGAAAAAACTCGGTCGATAAAACGTCTCTCAGTTTCGATGCATCCCACCACCCACGAAGCACCGAAACGATCCTATCACCTCCGAATATCGCGACGCCATCTTCGAAACGTCCTGTACACGTGTGCGAGATCCAGTCTCGCCGTTGGAACGCCGTTAAAGCCAGCCTTGCCTCCTGTTTCCCGATAAGGTGGTCCACCTGTTGACCGCATCGAACTGAATGAGCCGCGCGACGGTGGAACCGGTGCGCGATTCTTGAAAGAAGCTGTACGTATGTACGTTCGACTGGAGGTGGGAGGTTCGCATTATAGGTGGCGACCCGAGAGACCTACATTCACCAACGAACTCTCCTCTCCTTGTCTCGGTGTCCGGGCTCGTCTCCACCGAGATATTCGTGTCGATGTCGGTTCACTTCGCTTGCCCGCCGATTCTCGAATTCCGTCGCCGAGATTCCACTGGAGAAATTACTCCCTTCCTTTGAGCTTCTTTCTCCTTTCCGCGTCCTTCTCTTTTTCTTTCTCTTTTTCCTTTTTTTCCCCCTTTTTCTTCTTCTTCTCTGTCTGTTCGATCGTTTCTTTGCATCTCGCGGAGGAGCCGGTCACGCTCGCGGACCGCGAAATTGAACGGCGATGCCGTACCGCAGAAAATGAGCACTGAGAGAGGCTCGTCGAGGGACGAGTTTTCGTTTCGATTGTCTTTGTATTAGACGCATCGCGAAGACGTGCCACGGCCTTCCAAATGTTGTGATACGTAATTTACTTTCGACAGCGTATTTTTTCTAGCTTTTCTAGCTTGTGTTTATCGTCATCGAATTCGTAGATTAATCGATGTTCGCTTTGTTATTAAAGTCTTTAATACTTTCAGCCTCATCCCGTGACTATGAAAAGACGAAATATAACCGAAAAATGTAAACCGTGACAATTGAAGATTGCGACTAAAACTTGCACTGATTGTTGAAAATTGGAGAAATTTCTGTCTCACTTTTACCGTTCCAAGTATAAATTCGTGGAACATTTGGAATTTTACTACGCAACAAAACTATCTGTGATCGCAATATTTAACCTCAATCGACGATTTGACATTGCATCACAAATGTTCTTAGCAAATCTTAACCGCACGCTCGTCAACATCTGCGTAAACAAACTGCGACACCTTGAATTTCACATCACCCTGTGTACGCACATCGTCCCGTCATTCTTCCGCATAGCTCGAAAAGTGGAGGTAAAATCGAAGAAAAAACAACTGGACAACGAACTTTCTAATTCTATCGGTTCCGTCTAACAAGCGGGAAGATTAGCGACGGGTACAATTGAAAACGCAAGGACGTTGGATCGTAAGGCTCAAGCGAGCCTTATTAAAAATGGCTAATGTGGTACGGTCGACGATATCTACAACTACCTGTCGAAGAAGAATCCACGCAACTTTATATTTTTGCGATCTGAACTGAAGAAATGGAGACAGAAACTTGTCTCAGCTGCTAAACGTTGAATCTTCCCCCACGAGCAAAGCGTGATTTTTCTGAGAGTTTGTTATTATCCAAGGTTCTGTTTTAAGAGCAAGTAAAAAATGATCAATCGCTAACAACTTTTTGTAAATAATATTCTACTTTTAGGAGTTTTACTTTTATACATAACATGTATTTTGTAGATTCTGTATATTTTCTTGGATGTACTATCGATCAACTTTAATAAATTTAATAAATTTCGATAAATTTTTCAAAAACGCACGAATATCTACGATTCGGTGATCACGATGGGATTGCAGCTAACAAAGAACGTGTAAACGTCAATTTCGAAAACACTTGGAAGTATTCTCGATATTGTTCTCAAATATAAAGAATCGAGATTCGATTAAAAGAACATTGAGTTATGGATCTCTCAAATTTTGATAAGTCTTCAGTCGTGAAATATCGTTTCTCAACCGTTTCGTGTTTATATTTCGATACGAGACAAGCCCATCGTTCTTGGATGTCGCGCTTCCATTTGCGACTAATGGCCAGGCAAATGAGTTTCTAGAAATGTCCACGTAATTGGCAAACCGAAGATTCTTCCTGGCATCTCACAGATTCTTAACTTTCTGTTAACGAATTCTTGACTTTCTGTTCGAACGAAAGTTGGTGCTAACTGGAAATTCCGATCAACAGGCTGTGCGGATTTTTATACGAACTCGGGTCGTTGTGAACATGATTTAAGAAATAGGATCTAAATAGGGAAATTCCTTTCCACTCGGAGATATTCCAAAAATTCCGTAATAAAATTGTGAAAATCTTCAGTCCATTTATTTGAAGAACCATGTCGTCTAAATACGATCAATTTACTTGAAATATTTCATCGAAGCAGGTAACCTAATCCCTTCCTGAAGTTCTATCAACCAGTTCGATTGATCGGATCGGTGCTAGTTTACCTACACAAAAGACCTCGATTTTCGCTTAATTTGCAACGAGCCATGGACGGAACTCGCTGTACTCGTGAAACGAATTCGGTTCGGCGCGCGGTAATTGAGAACGGTGGACACAGTGAAAGTTAATTAACTTACGAATTTGGAACGTAAATTAAACGTTAGAATATACCGAAAACAGCAGCGGCTTGTTGACTACAAATTCGAATATTTATCATTCTACAGAAACGATCGTTGTTTTTTCCCTTCGTGACTTTTATGGATTAGAAAGAGAGAAATCTCGACTACAGACAAGTAAATCCGTCGTAGAAACTAAACCTGACGATAAAATTGTTAATTTAGCATAAAATTAAAACTGAATGTAACTATGAAATCTGATGATTACTAATAACGTAAATAAAATACACGTAGAACCGTGGTACTTGAGATCAACTGTTAAAGCGAATGAACAACTGAGTGGCAAATTCTAATATTATATCCAAACTCGAGCAACAATTTACGCAAGGTATATCCTTTTAAAATCAATAATTGGTCAATTTTAGCCAACTGCACCTAAAAACTTGATCGCGATCGCAGCCAATCAGCTCATACTATTTGCTATACAATTCGTAATTGTATCATGTACTGTACGACTTTCTCTTGTATTCCTAACTGGAGTTTATATAATGATCCGTTGTGGCCATGATTGTACTATGACTTATCGTCCATGCAATGCTTAAAATTTCGATTAAAAAAATGGAGTTCCATCGATACAATTAGAAATTGCATACTAAATGATGATATGATTGCCCAGGTCTCACCACGTGAAGGTTGCTGCGATTGGAGACCCACCCTATCCACGGCCCATCCACCCTCCTTTTACGAACAAAAATTTACTCATTTAAGACATTCGTTTGCAAGAATATCCTCCTTTTGATATGCCACTTGCACAAACATTCAACTTCTTTCAGAGACATCAAAAGGAATTTCAGGAAAACCGACGCGAAAAGCTAAGCTGAAAATAAAAATTCAGTTTGATATCAAACTAATCGTATAACTCCATGTGAGATGCTATTTCGTGTTTATATCAATATTTTACAATTTCACTGACATAAAAATGTAAAATAATTGATAATTGGAATAAAAAAATTGAAAAAATAAAATGTGTTCCGCAAAGAATTACACTACATTATCTACTTAATACTACTCTACTCTACATCAAGCTTTCTACATTACTTTAAGCGCTTAAATACTAGTCTTAATTACACATGCATTAATTGCTAAATAGTACACATGCATTATAAATACGAGTATATAAGTATTTTATATCTATTTTTACGCTAAGATTCTAATTAACGCCTTCCTACCCCTAAATTCAATTTGATTTAAAGCCTAAAATCCTATTAAATCTCAGTTCATTTATATATTTAATTTCATAGTCAACATGAAGAAGTTGATCTATCTATCTATCAAAAATTTAGAGACTATCATGGATCCTTTGAAATAATATCTCTCTTCCAAATTAATTTCGCCGAAACTTTAAATTTTTTGTAGAGATCATCTATGATTTCTTTACGAGTCATAAAAGAACATGTCTATTTGAAGTTGAACAATTTCTTTAAAAAGCTGTCAGAAATCTGAAGAATTTATAAATTCTTTCTTTTTTTATAAAAAACCTAGAGATAAAAATCATTTAAATACAAAGGAAATGATATTGTGTAGGATGTGTCTTTTCCTGGTAATGTTACGCCTCCTGAAACAAACTCAAATTTTACAAAATTTAGTAAAAACCTTTCCAAGGAAAGAGACTAAAATATCATTTCATAAGGTTTATTTCTTTTCATCTAGATATAGTCTTCAATATATGAAATTGCAATTTCCCAAAATCCTGTAACAGACTTGTTTATTGGATTAATACCTGAAAAAATATTTATATTAGAAAGAACATATTACACGCGAAAAGAAAATGAAATTTTCAAAATATTATATTAACTTGATTCGAATACCGAGACGAAAAT
>KQ435820.1:1032054-1042168 GCA_001276565.1 Melipona quadrifasciata
TTATTTATATCCAATGTCCGTCAGACAATTACAATTACAACAACAGTCTTGAAACTGACTAACGAATATATAACCCGGAATTCATTGAATGAATATTAAAATACTCTACAAATCTGCATAAAATGCATGATTCGTTAATGAAAGAGAGAGAAATGATTTATGATTTTTTCACAGTTACGGCCTTCGTGAACTAAACGGAAAAAGATATATTTCTGACAAAGTACCTGGTTCTATTATAGTGTCCACATCCGCTGATGGACTTTGGGGAAAAAGATTGAGCGATCTTTGTCATTATTATCTGGATGAAATCGGAGAAGTTTTATTATACCAACAATGGCAACAATGGTGTAACGACAATGATAAATTTCCCGATTTATCCAACATCATTTGTCGGTAATAATGAACAAATGAAATCTTCATTTTTAATAACATAACATAACATTATTAACAAAGTTTCTCACGCGTTTACATAATTTTAGAAGCGTACATGGTATATTGCGAGATTGTAGAAGCATGAAGAACATAGAAAAGTACGAATCTCCGTTTAAAATCTACAACGCCAAAGTAAAAATCACAGCAGCTTACGATAAATATGGAAAACGTGAGTGAAGATAATATTTTTAATAAAGAAAATAATATTTGATATATTTTATTTTTGAATTATAATACTACAGCATGTATATATGTGTGCATATGATGTGCTTCACACACATTGATCCATCTTGATTAATTTAGGCTATTAATTATAAATTTGTTAGATATGACAAAATAACAAGCTTAAGTTAGTTACAAGTATGTTAATTTCTGCTGGTTATTCTAAGGAATGAAATAAATATACACAAAGGAACAATTGGCAGCGAAATTGATTTAAATGGATAGATTCTTAATTATTCCATTCACAGATCTTCAAACGTGAATTTACTTGCGATCTTTACAATGTCACAAGTCTACAAAAATATTTTATAATAATTTTAAATACTTATATTCTAACATTACATGGACGAAAAAAGTAATATATAGGAAATGGTAAATTTTATCTAGAAACGCACGCTTGATGACGTGGATTAAAAAAAATACTAAATATTTATAATAACATTTAAATTTACGTCCAAGTTGCAAATCTTAGAAAACAATAAAAATTTTCACATGACGCAAATTTAAACATCTATGTATATTTTTCTTGAATATAAATCAGCTTTTGCAATCGATATCGTAAAGTCTAAAGTGCATAATAAATAATTTATGATATGAACATGCTTCAAAATTACTTTTTTAAATCAGACATTTGCGCACATCTTTCGGCATGTTTAAATTTATAATCAGGTTTCGAATGCGAAGAGTTTTTTTCTTTACACATAAACAATTGCATTGTCAGAAGCCATGACAGGACGATTTCCTGAAAAGGTAATTCACTCATCATTTCTGCGACATTCTGCGTGAGTGATAAAAAATTCTGAAATCATACTTCCTGATTACTTTTAACATGTTCTTCGACTTAATCTTTTAAAAAGAAAAACAAAAGTTTTCTGAAAGAGTTAGAAAGAAACAGTTGAAATCAATCAAATAGAATCAATCCATTCAGAAATTCTCAACTTCAGTTTAGTCTCAGACAAAGATCAGCTGTCGTAATTTAGAGATCAGAAACAATTTCTCATATACGTAACGAAATTTAGCTGACATTGAACTAGTCAGCCAAAAATTAGATTACTCAATTACTTCCCACATCAGTAAATGATCTTTCATGGCAAGGTTCTAAATAAGATAATCTAAATCGTCACGAATTATAATCCAACATACCTTCACATCTTGCATATGCATCTTATATATCGCATATTTCATCTTATATACTTACATATATAAGACATAATTTTAATTTTATTTATTCAATCTTAAGAAAATACGACAAAGAGACAACTTTTTTGTCACAAAAATATTTTATTTCTAACTTTCGAAGTAGTATTACATCGACCGGTGTATTAAAAATGTCTGTAATTTTACACTTTTCCAAAAGCAATTTGTCAACAATCTTTCTTAACATTTAAACAGCTGTTCAAGTGTTTAAACATTGATATCAAAATGAAGAGACATTTTGAAAATGACAATAGCCATTCTTGGAGGATGAGCATTTTATGATGGCCTCCGATGATATTTTTCTGAATTAATTTCTCGTAAAAATTTTTTAAATGTAACACCCTTTCCAGTTACTGATGGAAAGGAAAAGTCGTGTTACTTTTGAAACTAGTCTTCTGGCTTCTGTCAAGCATCTTTATTGACAGTCCCGGTCGTTTGAAATTATTGCGTTTCCTCCAGTTGAAGAATTTCGGTTCGAAGCGAGGTTGATCGATCTCTTCGTCCAAATCTGTATAGTGTTCTTGATTCTTTCTATGGGCAATTTCTACTCGCGAATCGTGCGCAGAAACAGCAGAACTTGAAGCAAAGTGTTCGTCGTTAGAGAAATCGTTCCGACGATGCTCACGTGAATGCAAATGCGGCAAATGAGGAAGATGTGAGAAACGAGGTAAATGTGGCAGATGCGGCAGGTGAGAGGGCATCAGGTGATGTTGACGCATTCCACGAACGATCGTTTCCTTCATTTGTCGCCTCTTGTGCCAAATTCTCTCGACGACCCAGATGGAAACGGCCGATACGCTTCCGGCGATCAAGATGAAAAAGGCGGAGTAAACGTCGGCGAGTCTGGCACTGTGAAATGTGGTCGACGATTTACATCGAGGCATCTCTGGCAACATTCGTTCTGTTATTCTGTTCAGAACGCCTCGTTCTCGTATTTTCAGAATGCTGCAAAAAAAAAAAAAAACATCATTTCAGTTAACAGCGGAGGGATCGCTACGTTCTTCTCAGTGATATAATAGATCACGTACTTCAAATTAATAATTTTTTTATAAGGGCAAGAGTTAGCCATCGGTAGAGCCACCATCGTAAACGTTTGCGGAAGAGGTAATTCTTTCAGAGTACATCGTTCTTGAATCAAAGTGGATCTGAGGGCGCGTCGTGCGAGAGTTGCACTTACGAAAAAGCCATAATGCCCTTTCACAGCCTTTGTAAGACCAGAAGTGGTATCCAACTTAGATTCTCGGCTGTTATACGCTCTTATGTACAACTGTCGGAGATTACTATCATTCACATTCTGTGAAACAAGCAAGAAAAGTACTTCGACAGTCACAAATTTGACATCATCTTTTATTACTTTTTAATAATACTCACTCTGATGTATTCGTCATCGGTGATGCTGTAGCCCAATTCGAAATTATGTGACAAAATATCGGTAATAGATTTGATACCAGTGGCCTGCACTGATAGGATTGAAGTAATAAAACCAGCATAGGCGCTGTATGTTACTAAAGCGAACATCAGGCTAAATAATAATACTGTTTTCCCTGATGGATTCCATGGTGTCCATGCAGAACCTACAGTCGGAATTCTTTTTAAAATTCTTCCTAACTTCTACGACTTTTAAATCACAAAATTCATTAGAAATTAACTAAATTAATTCTTAAATTAGAAACGATAATTTCAAAGATAAGAATTACGGCGAGTTTCTCTTTCTTCTCCTTAAAAACCTGTAACTTACATATCACATATATTACATATATTCAAGTCTGTAATTGTAAAACGTAAAAGCTTTGCAATCTTCAACTAGTGTGACATAGGGCAAATCAGTGATAATTTATGGCAACACACCTTGCATACACATTATGCTGATGCACCAGAGCGCAGCTTCCCCAATTTCAACGCGGTTTGCTTCCTCATTGTGCAAAACAGTTTTCGCCGCGTAAATGATCAATCCCATCGCTACCAGAATGGCGAAATAAGTGGACGCGACGCAGCTTAGCAAGCAATTATTAAACGGTTGACGAAATATATCTCTCATAGTACCAGTTTCCAATGGATGATAATAAATGTTCCTCCTACATAAGAATATTCATTGAACGAAACAATGTTTTCGTTTGATTAAGAATATACTATGTATACTTCATATTATGCAGATTGTCATCGTAGATTCTTGCACAAAATTTCAACAAAAGTCGGACGAAATTCATAAATGCTTTATTTAAAAATATAAAATATTTTTGCGAGAGAAATGTCAATGAATGTCAGGTTTCAACAGAAATATCAATTTCAGACGAAACTATAAATACCACTACAACAGAACAAGTGAAGCGAAAATTTTATTAAAGTTATAGTAAAAAGGCTAAGAATGCAAATTAAAACAGTGAGAAAACTGACAAGAAGTTGCTTATTTAGTATAGCAGATTGATCTATTATATCAACGCAATATAGATGAATTCACTTCTATTGTGTGTTACCTTTATGCGATATATTATGCAATATTAATTTATTGAACATTGATCTAATAAACTTAATTGACGTATAATATAAATTGTTTTCTTACATTTGCGTCTGTAATATTTATTACGTTTTTACTTTATAATTTGATGTCATCATTGTCATTTCCATCAAGTTCTATATTTTTCTTACAATTTTGTAACGAAATTTTTAAGAAATCTTTGCATCGAGCTTTCTTATTTTCAATAGTAAAGAAACGGATAGCAAAATTTGTACAAAAACCTAGGAGGCACACCCTGTATGTTTCCAAAAAAATTGGCCATTGTTAGTAGACAACAATATTTTCTCACATATAACGAATCAGAGGATGACTAAACGACATTTCCGCTTGTCGTTCTTTATTCACGGTAATATATCCCAGTCCAATGTCTACTTCTCCAGTGACGACATCTCCAAGCAGATTATTCCAAACTTTGTTATTCAAAGTACCTAATTTCTCATGCAATATGAGTTCAATGCTGAAAAAATGATTTATAGATTGATGAAGAAAATTTATAAGAACTATTACGTTAATTTAGAAAAACAGCTATTGATTTAGTGATGCAACGTATTATCCTTGAATTTTAAATTAAAAATTGCAAAAAAGAAGAAAATCAAGATGCATTTGCTAATTATTTGCATAAGCAAAAATTACTATTTTGTATAATGATTTTTGTTACATAATAATAAAAACTTTTGTCTTTGAATAAAAAGCAACGAAGAAAAATACTTTGGTAAATAAGAATAATTTGATTTTTTATAAAACATCCGTTCGTTGATAATTGTGTTAGAGGAGAAAAAATTTAGCATACAACGAGATACAGCAATAAGAGACATAACCGATGGAAGAAATTGCGATCTCCACAGAACGTGATTATGAAAATGTCACTTTTCTCGTTGAGATAATTCTTCCATTCTTCAGATGACTCAATAAACAACCGTTTTGTGATACACCAATATTTTACAATTTATATTGTCCTTGTCTTCCTTTTATAACTTTTTTTGTGGCTATTTTATAACAAATAATAAACAATCCATAATAGTGAGATAGGTAATCTTATGATAAATATTCCTTATAATGAAATAGGTAATTTTTCTAATATTTATTCTTTCAGTTTTTCAGTTTTTTTTTTTCGATATAATTGTAATATCTATACTTTCAAATTTATTCACTGTTAAAAGTGATCGATTTTTTCTTCCGAATAATCCAATTTTCCCTTCTTTAATGAAAATTAAAACGTTTCCAGAACGTTCTTTAAAGTGAACATTTGATACTCATATTTATTCCTACAAGGGATTTCCTATTTTCTACTTTATAAATCTGTAATTATTGAAGTCTTTTGATAAAAATCAAGTTCAGATATTACCAATTTTTTTTTTTTTTTTTTTTTTTTTTGTAATACCAGTTACAAATGTTACTGTGTAACACTACAAAAGTTGATGCGTGTCCAAATATACTTAAAATAGTATTAATTTTATCAAGATCTTTATATCTTGTGACCAATAATTTAAATTTCGTCGTTTAGATAGACTTTAGATAAACTATATCTAAATTATTCATTCAACAACCAAAAATTGCCTATGACGATAGACTCTTTTGTTGCAATTCTATTGTATTTGCATTGTATTATCACGCGATAATTCTAAAACGTACCATCGAATGGTTCAAAAGACACTTGCATGCTCCGTTGCAAAATTCTACAAAAATTTTCCAAGCAAGCTATACTACACTTATAGTACCTGGCGTTCACACTGCTGGTAACGAAATTAGCGAAATCGAGGAGCGGCGCGATATCATTTGCCTCCTCTTCGTTCGCGTCCATTTGTCGATCGATCGTTCCGTTCAGAACACCGAAGACGATCGGTTGTCCTTTGAACTCGTTCCGCAATTTCACGCTTATCGGGCTGTTCAACGACCACGAATTCAGACACCAAGAACCAAGGAAATTCGTCACTAGACTACTGTTATCCGAATAGCGGATTTTGTACGCATGAACGAAGTGAAAAAGCACTGTTTTGTTCTCGAGAATCGCGTAATTCAGATTGATGGACGCGTTCTCGTCGAACTTCTTAATCGGTGGCTCCGGGAAGTCGAAGCTCAGCCCGTAGCGTTGCAGAGACGCGCATGTTCTGAAAAATACGGTGAAAACATAGAGAAACTAATGTGCGAGAACAGAGTTGGTTCTGATTAAAGCTGACCCAAGGTAACTACCTATATGAAAATCGCGTAACCAGACTTTTATAATTTATAAATTGACATTTATGGGATAAGACAATTTAATATTTGACGCAGTGTATGTAATTTCAATTTAATATTCTCGATGAGCTCTAGTTACGTGAAGCGCGATTTCTCAACTATCATCTGGGGCAAAGGACAGCGATAGACAAGAAATAAACGAACTTTGAATTCTACAACGTATAAAATTCTAAATAATTCGCTTCGAGCTGTAAAATCACTTTTCGACGAGAGACATTATATTTTCGGGTTTTTATCTAATCAAGCGTGAGGCTCAGCAAAATGTGTTGAATAATTAATGAACAAGGTCAAATAGATGCGTCGTTAAGCACGAGCTACCTGTTCCAATATGTTTGAGACATTTCTTGAATCGCTTCGTGCGTTAACGGAGGCGTTGCAACGATCACGTCGCTGTCGATACCAACGTTCAAGTGTCGAAGCACCGTATCGATCGTCGCGTCCGTGTTCCTCATGGTTATCATCAGCCAGGACACGTAATAATTGAATTGAAACTTCTGCGATGCCTGCAATTCATTTGTCTTCGTGCGTTTTTGAAAAGATTTTCTAGTTTTATTCATTTTATTTTTACTTTAGTTTCATTTTTGTGGAAGGGATATAGGTGGGGTTTGAAACTCTTTATAGTACCTACGATTCGTTTAATCCTTTATGTCAAGAGTCACCTACGACTTCTTTTGTTAAATCTTTTTGTCGTTAATATAACTTTCGGAATATCGCAATAATAGAGAAGAGATGAACAAATTTTATAATAATTTAATTGTGTCGAGTTCGAAGTGGCAGATTTGCAACTGTCATCAGAAAAAATAAGAGTAGTACCACGTAGCAAGAATATATAAATATTCTACTGCTATCATAAACTATCCACTTTATAAGTTCTTTTGAGTATTATAAAGAATTGAAGTAATACAAGCGGTACCTTAGATAGGGTATGAGAGGGTTTATTTTATACGGAGATGCAAAATAACTTTACGCGAAAGATTACTCAATTAGTCATAAAACAGTAGCGACACAACGATATACGAGAGTTTTAACTAGCTTTGAAGTAATTATATTACAGAAATGTATTCTATTCTCAAATTCCTTATAACGACGAATGGTGAAATAAATGGTAAATGCTAAATTCCACAAGCCCAATGTTTACTAATTCGAAAAATTAAAATATCCTTCGTGATTCATAATGTGAACAGTACAAACCGATCGTTATATCTGTTTTGGAACTTTTTTTTCTAACTGCGTAAAATTTAAACAATTGCCTAACTATTTACTTTGCTATTAAGAGAATTAATGCTGTGCTTTCGTAATCGTTCATCCGCATAAATCACTGCGACGCGTTATTAACGATAGAATCGATTTGTCATTGTTTAAAAACATTTGACGTGTTTTTAAAATTTTCCGACCAAATGTATTTGAATTTTTCAAAGTGTTCTTAACAATCTGAAGGAATTAATTATCGAAGTGTCAGTTTTGTTTCTTTCAAAAAACCTCTTTTCGAATCTCCAAAATTTTGAACCAACTGACTGACCGCACTTGAAACATTTCAAAGGTTGAAAAGAAGCTTGCTCGCGCATTCACGATTATTGTCGAGACTCTGTTGAATGTTAAAGCAATCTACTGTTACACGCAGCTTTCTGAATTATCCAAAAATGCATAAACATCCGCAGTCTGAGTCTTCTCACCACGTGAAGAACATTATCAGGAGACGTGAGATTAAGCCCATCCAGTAAAACGATCGATCCGATTCGATGCTTCTGTATCGCGAGGGCATCGGGTATGTTCGGATTAACGGCCGATTGTATCGACACGGCGATTCCTTCGTTCGAGAGACACGCTATCAAAGGTTTGGTATAAATAAAAACACAATCTGTAAAAAGAAACATAAGGAAAATGTGTTAGACATTGGAATTCATCGGATATGCAAGAATCGCGATTCTCGCGATTCGCAAGGGAAACAATATTTTAAATTTTTGTAAGAATATTTTCATAAATTGAAAACCATGGAAAAACACGGTAAATGATTTGCATTGCAACATTTTACAGAGAGACTCGAAACGAACACTTTCCTGTATGCTATGACTTGGAGCGAATTCTTTTCAAAAAAGATTTCTGCTAATAATTTGTTAATAAATACATCTTTTTGCGGTGATTTCATTAAGATGCTTAAACTGTTTGAACAATCTTGAGAATTTATTTAAAGCCGAAAGAACATATAAAAATTACCTAATACTTACGCACCTAAGGAGGTAAAGTTTTCAAACAGTACTATCTGATCCCAACCCTTCCATTTAGCAAATTCCAAGATTAATTGCAACGTCAACGGTGAGGGTAAAATACAGGTGCTCGTTACCATGTAAAATGTCGCCGTCACGAAAAGTTTCATTTTCATTTTTTTTCTTTTCCTTTTTCTTTTTTTATTTTCTTTTCTACGAACCTCAAAGGGAAAAATGAATTATAAGGTCGTAAGAAACTTCTTTATTGCCATCGATTTGTGAAGCTCGTAGGCAGGATTCTTTACTCTGCGACGGTTCTGTTGCCGTTAACGTTTGATATCGTGTTCAACTAACAATCTCTGACACGAAGGAAATCTCAATCTAACGACATTCTATCTCATACGTACATAATTTCAAATCTTTGTTGAGCAATAAAATTTTATTCAACAAAAGAATCCTTTTACATAAATCGCACAGAAAATTTAATTTTTGTCTGAATTTTTTGACTGTTTTATTTGAACAATGCCGGAAAGGAACTCTGTATGATCATTTTGATTATATTAAAATTGGTATAACGTGTTAACGAATTGTATGTTTTAATATAAACTTTGAACCATCGTCGTACATAAATCTGCATATTTTATAAATGTTAAAAAAAAATCGATAAAAATTCATTAGTTATTGTTAACTCGACAAACACTGCGTAAGGCCGGAAAATGACTATTTTTATCGAGCACCTGTGTACGAAACACGAAACACGAAACACTTTGGACAACGATCGAACGTAGACTGAGGATCATCCTATACGGCATAGTCCTTTCGTCTTTACTTTCAACGCGTGCGATAGAAAATTACCAGCTCCAGATAGAGATCTATTGTTGAATTAATGAAACGGATAATATCCCGTATCCCTGATGAATATTCCTCTGAGGATACGAAGCGACAATTAGACTGGGAATGCAACGTTTTCCTTCAGTTCCTTACTAGAATAGTAGATTAGTCTAAAACACTTGAACGAAGGAAGTTTTCGAGCAATTGAATTTCGAATATTAAACAGGCAACTTTATTCCGAGGAAGAATGACTTCGCAAAACAATTCTACGTAATTGAATGGGTTATGCATCTTTTAATACGTATTACGATAAATATGAAATTCATGTCATTTCTTTGTTCCACTGTAGACAAATTTCATTGACATTTGATAATGCAAGCAATGTTGTTGCCGTTTTGCAAAGAAAATAAACGAAACGAGTGAAATAATTTCGTTTCAGTACGTTGATTAAGTCCTCGGGAGACTGAAAGTTTCTTGA
>KQ435820.1:1042191-1107806 GCA_001276565.1 Melipona quadrifasciata
TGAAAGTTTCTTGACAGTGAAAGTACGTACAGTCGCTTACCGAGATTTCAAAATGATTTCGCGAGGGAAGAGGATAATAATGGAGGAATCAGGTTACGGTGTTTGAAAAAATCCGCGCAGCGGGCACATTATTGACGCTTGTAAATGCACCAAACCCGCGAATGAGGACAATGATGTGTCGATAATAATGTTTACCTCGCGAAGCGACAGCAAATCGATGGAATTGATGCAATCGATTCGCCCGACGAGAAGAATCGCTGCTCTCCGTGAAAAGTTTACTCACGAATTTTCTTCGTAAGCGGCAACGATAAGGAACATTGAAAGTTCGTTTCTTAAACGAAATTTTGAAAAGAGCTTCATCGAGCAATTCAATGTTCCTTTAATTCATGATATTTTATTGATCGATGTTCCCTGAGTTTACTAATTGCTAGACTGCGGTTGTTTGTGCATTTAAGTGGAGAAAAACGTACAGAACGCATATAGTATGCAAAATGAACGTCTGAAGTAAAATACTCGTAATTTAAATGTAATCAAATACACGAGACAAGGCAAATTTTTACTTAAATTTCATTTATGTATCGTTCGTACACGTGGTAAAATTGTATTGCGCAATATTACGGTTTTGAATTTCGAAACGACCGAAACGATTTTGAAACGATTTTCTCTATGAAACTTCTATGTAATGTACAAGATAATAATTTATATTTAATAAGCACGAAACAAATTAAAAATTTTGAACATTAGTCATTGACATTAATCGCCGTATCCATAGCATTTATTTACAGCTATATTTATAGCATATGATTCCACAAGTGAAACATAGACGCATATCACACCAACTAAGTAATATGATCTTTGATTCGTCGTGAAACGAAGCAAACAGTTTTTTGTCAAAATTACACTCAATCTATGCATACATTTTCATTTTTACTAAAAAAAAAAAAGATTAGATATCCTAAGATTTATATTGTCCAAAGAACAGAATGTCTTTGGAAGAATGAAACACGTCAATTCGTGCGAAACACGTCAATTCGTTTCCTTTTACCAATTCTCATAAGTTTTAGAATAGAGTACTTTAAAGTTTTTGTTTATTCTCGATTGTTTTAAAATCACTTTGTAGAAGTCAAACAAAGAGATGAAGGTACAGAAGAATCAATCTTATCTATTGTAAAAAGACTAATGTTATGAAAATATAAAGGGCGAAACTCTCTCTCTCTCTCTCTCTCTCTCTCTCTCTCTCTCTCAGATATAAGTTCTTTCTTCGCAGTTGTGCTCCTCCTATTTTATATATATAGCGATTATTGGCTCTAAAATATATTCTAGCCTGTAGTGTAGGATAACAGTGCAAATATCTTCTTGAAATTATTCAATTCAAACATGTCCTCGATATTTTACAGTAAAATAAAACGTAGATGATGTAATTTTGTAATCATTATGTAATTTTTTGCTTGTAATTGACGACGCCTTGGATATCTATTTCATTAGGAAATAAATATCCAAGGCGTCGTCAATTACAAGTAAAAAATATATGTCAAGGAACAAGAATATAAATGTTTGTTATAAATGTTTACAATTATGCACAACAAATTCTCTTTGATAATACCATAAATGACAAGTTTCAAGGCTTCAACGTTGATTCTTTTCTCGCTGTTGAACAGAATTACTTTTTATTAGATGATTTTATTTCCAGATAAATACATTACGTGATGATATTATGTAAAATTCGTTAAATTATTTTAACCATTTTAATTGGTTATTTTGCTCTTCGATGATTATTGCGATCAATTTCTCAAAATAATTCAACGCATATAATGACGTCAATTATCCATTAGATATACGTACATAGTTGTACAAAAATTTATGCTCACCGATTTGTGGAATGTTACATCATTCGCATGATCATTGATTGAACTTTGGAGCTTAGATTAATTTCTACGTTGACGCTTGAAGAAAGCTTGAAGGGCAGGCAATGTATCACTAAGGTGAAGATCGTACAATTTTATCTTGTTTCTAAAATAAATTGTACTATCAATATTGTAGTTTATAATAATTTATTGTAATTTGACGACAGATATAAAACAAAGCATGAATGTAACAGGAATGCACTATGCAATATGAATTATTTTTACTCATATTTTCTTTTTATTCATATATTCATATAACTATGATACTATGATTACGTATAATATACAAAACTATAATTCACAAGTCGAATTAAGCCTAAAATTATGAAAAATAAGTTACTATTACAGAAATAGTAACTTGTTTCACTTGCCGATTTAATTCGCGTCGATTTTTTATTAATAAAAGCCTACCTTTACGTCAATTATTTATTTTAAAATAAATAATAACTCATCAATTATCCATTACTGTTAATTGTTGGAAAAAACATAAATTTCTTTTAAGTTGTGTTTGCACTTTATTTTTATATAACAGTTACATCATAATATTACACGAAAGTCCGAAAGCATTAGAAACGGGATTTAATTCACTTGTTAATTAAAGAGCTCATGTATATACTTGTATAAAATTTAATAAATGTTCAAAATGTCATATATTATCAAATATTTTATAATGAATTTGACTTTTAAATCATGTTATTAATGATGTATTTTTCAAAGTAACTACGAATTTATTCATTTACGATTTAAATATTCCATTATTCGTTAAGGTACAAATTAAAAATTAAAGAAACATGGATAAATAGCAGGATTTAACTGTCTGAAATAATCAACTCTCTGTAATTTAAAAATCTTTTAAAAAGACACGAAAAGTTATCTTAAAAAATGAAGCATTTGAGATTAGAAAAATGCACTTTGTCTATGATACTCTTACAAAAAGGCTTTATTATTTGTTAAACAAAAAATAACATTGAAAGCTACGGAGGAAGATTTCAAATCATTCCTAACAATTTAACAGGCAACTTACATTTTATTTTCTTTTATCTACATATTTGCAATTAGCGCGATATCGAAAAAGAAGCAAGACGTCTTTTTGTAGAACGTTCGATTTTTCGAAATCTATAATCAAGACCAATTTTTGATCAAACCGAGCAAAGAGATTCGTACAAAACTCATCCAATACTTTTTCCTTTGTCGACGCCCAGAGGAATATGACATTCAAAAATTACATAAGAAGTGTTTTTTTTTTTTTTCCTCTCCGATAAAAGAAGCACGTAGGCATCTGCCGGTAGTCGCAAAATGAACGCGAAGGAACACCGCATCATGGCGCCACTAGTTCTTTCACGTACGTTCAGTGTACTTACGTTTGCTTGTGTGTTTGTCGGCAGTCCTATTTAGGTCTTGCCTCGTGCTCTTGATGTTTCAGTCTTACTTTATTGTCAACCACGAGTCTAGTCGTGAGCGATAATACTACACCTCGGGGAATTCATTTCAACGATTATAACAGGAGTCTCGTGTAGCAGCAATTACGAGCAGTGTCTTGCTGTGCATTGTGCACGTACCGGTACCGGGAAATCGGCGACGTAAGGCGAAAACGTCAACTTGATCGAATTTGATAAAATAGAAGAGGTTAACCGGCAAACAGGCATCAAGATAGAAATAAAGCCAACAGGTATGTTGTTCCCCCGTATATTTCTACTGCGATCGTGTTCGTCGTTAAGAATCTACGAGTCATTTTATATTCGACAAAAGTAAAAATTTAGAAATTTTTAATATAAAAACGTAAAAACGTGCAAGCGGGAAAGAGGAAGAGAAAAGATACTGATTGAAAGTCGAAGTTAATGGGAACAATCTCTTTCTCCCATTAGTGAATATAGATAAAAAAAAAAATTCACTTGACTCTTTTCCTGTATTTCCCAATTTCGGTCATTATAGCGTTGCATGGTCAGATCTCGTATTTTTTCGTTATCTAGAAAAGTTAACGTTAAACCTTGAAAAAAATGAAATTTGTCCATGTACTTTGCAAAAAGTCACTCATACTTCTGAAATACTGTAATTTAGAATATTTTTATGGAAACTCACGCTTGTTTCGATCGCATTAACGGTCGAGCTGAAGCCGCGTTAAATAATATACCGTTAATTTTAATTTCACCTGACTGCCAGGTTTTCTCTCTCTCTCTCTCTCTCTCCCACACGCACGTATATAGAAGAACTCTAAAAAGAAATAACGAGCGCCATTCAACTTTTCTTTTTCTATGAATGTTCAATTGGAGATGAAAGCTTAATAATTTAAATCGGTTAATTCGCGATATCGTTCGAGTCGGATCAGACGAGCCAGTCACGTGTTAATAACCTATAAAAAATCAACAATTGCAATTGTAATGTAAGTCCGTTCATTTAAGTCGCGTCGTCAACAAGTATGATTAATATCTTTTTTTTTATATAGCAATGATATAAAATAATGCAACTGACCATGAAAAAAATTGCAGTCACGCTTCATCGTTAGAGGCCATAATTGTCATGCAATTATCAAATGTAACAATTTTTTGTTTTGTTTTTAAGTATATTACTTATTACGTCAGTTAGAATAATCTGATAATATTTTTCTTGTGAATTAGTCGATTCCCCTTCGATTGTAAATTTCGTATAAGTGTAATCGTATGGATATTCATGAGTCGACGTAAGTTCAGTCAAAAGTAAAATTTTTTCATTTTTCAACACGGTATGCAGATACATCTACAAAGCGAACATTTGTAGGCCTAATTCAGATATGTTCCAATTGGCTCAATACATGCGTGTATTAGGTAGCTTTAAAAATGAGAACATGAGCATGCCTTTTACATTCTTGTCATGATCTTATCTAGATATAACTCCAACTTCCCTCTTTTTTTCTCGTTATTTTTCTCGTTATTACTTATTGTTTTTACTTTATTAGTTTGAAACCTGAATTATCTTTGTCTTCACTTGTAGTACTCGTTTTTACGTAATACCATAATGATTTTAAATGGCATTGTGTTTTTAATTTCAAATACATAATATTTAATTGTTTTATCTTTATACAACGATTCGCTTTTTCGAAGGTAAGATAACATAATTTTCATACGTAGGAGTACAGGTAATATGTACTTACAAGAACATTGTGTGAGCGAGTATAGCAGGAGAAATATGTGTGTTAAATATTGCGATCAGTATAAACAGACACAAATATAAAAAATTAAGATAAAGGATACAGCAGTGAACATACGTGTGTAACATTAATGATTCCATACGATATAGAAATGATGAAATGTACACTTACATGACAGTTTCATCGCTTAATGACATGATTTCTTTGACAAGTCTAGAATGTTCACAATTCATCAAATATTTTTCATATTACTTATACATACTTTTTCTACGTAAGATGTACAGTCTGTTATTTAATCGAAACATGTTCAAGGCCGTTCAAAGTGCAAATTTCTTTTCGGTTCTTTAACGAACGTCCAGATTTGCTGGATTAGACAAAGGACACAGCATGTGTCGATTCTCTGTTAAGCTGTTTGGAAACAATTCACTTTCCTTCAGTTCGCTCGTTACTAGGATTTGTAGAAAAATTGGCTGTACGCGCGAATGTATTCGTTCTTACAGCCAACTATCTCTTCTTAGTGAATTCATTAGCCGAGAAAAATTAACTGAAATTAACGATATAATACTCAGATTCAAACTAAACATCTCAGAAGTATTCATTCAACTCTAAGAAAGTTTGCTACAATTTCCTGTTCATTTTTTTGTTTCGTTACCCTATGATAAAAATACCTGTAAAATTATATACGAGTCTATTTTCCACAAGAAATTTTTATTTTTACGTTTCATTAAAGAGAATTAAATACGTAAAATTTTTAGTTGAAACGAAGACTTGAATTCATTTAAATGCAGACGTGAATCTTAAGGGGTTAAATATTATCTCTCATTATGTCTTTTTAATCTTTTGAAAATTCTACCAAAGATGGGTTTTCTTTTGAAATATTTAACATGAAACGAAGCGCATCTTCCTATTTTTTTCTTTGTTTTTTTTTTTTTTTTCTTATGTATAATATTTTTCATTTTCTGAGGATAAAAATCATCATCTTACGATCGTTGACAGTAATTGCAATTTTTAATACGATTAATGCATTCGCGGCGCGTTGTTCGCGACCTGAGTCTTATCCGCAATCAGACACGAGGATGTAATCGGACAGCGGAAACGTCGATTCGATTAGGGTCGATTAGTAACACCGGTTCGATCCATCTCCTCCTCCATACTACGCTCCCCATGGTAGAAATTCTTTTGCGCGTCAAATAGTGACTCGCAATATGTGGTTTGCACACCTCATCGTGCAAATATTAAACGAACATTTATTGGTCATAGATTTTTACATGAAAAATTCCGACACTAAATTGCAGTTGTTCTCTATTTTATTACTTCAAAAGCATCGGCATCTTTCGGTTGATGTTTTCAAAGTGGATGTTACCCATTTATGTTTTTAAACATCGTATATCAAAATTACTTTCTGTTTCAACAAATTCTACGCTTGTAGGGCAAAAAGTGAAAAGTGAATTAATGATAACAGTAAAGAACAGTATATAGATAACAGTAAATAATAATTGTTCTATTATTTTAAAAATTCGATGGCTGAAATTTTTCACGCGTACATAGAAACGATCATTATTGTTAGATCAGGACATGAACGTTTATCATGGTTAATAATTAAGACTATCTCTGGGCTTCAACGACTTCAATAATTCATTCTACCTTGTTCAATTTCGTTTAAAATAATTTCAACTTATCCACTGTATAATTTTGACAATTTTGTTATCTACTTTATTACAGAATTTTACTATTTTACTATATAATTTCAAACACTTCACGAGCTCTTTAGAAATTATCTTGAACAGTAAGTGTTCTCAAATATTCTCAAATATCTTACGTTTCTTAGATAATAAAAATTGTTCTGGAAAGTAAAAAATAAAAATAAGTAGCAAGATTTTCATGGTATAATGGTACATTATATAATTTTTGAAATAATCAAAATTTCTGTTCGTAGAATTAGAAAATGTGGAAACAGCGTGGAAACCGTGCGTTACAATATAGAAAAATGTATATCATTTACGGAATTGACTAACAAATAAACAGTTATGATTGAATAAATTGAGTAAATAAATGGAAATATAATCACTATTTGCACCGTACACGTGTATCCAAACATGTATCCTCGGATTCTATTATGTAGATAATAGTGATTTTTTCTTTCCAAAAAAAAAGTCTAACACGTACATTCAAATAATAAATATGTGCGTCATCACAGTTCTTCGTATAACTTCCATGATATTCCTCCGATAATTATTTCGATTGATGATAGAATTATGCAGTTTAAACTCCATGTGCTGAATCTTACTTTACTCCGGACGTGCGTAGAAAAATTGTATGACGAGAATTAGTTTAATGATTAAATCTCAGTTAGTGGCCGTATATCAAAAGTATATCGTTGTAAATTGTATGCAACGATTACTTCTTGAACATGAGGTTAAGCTCAAACATTAACTGCCGATTTTTTCCCTTTTTTTTAATTAAAATTGAAATTCATTCAAAAGAAGACTGCAATTCATTTTTGTTTCGTGCAATTCATTGCTGCTTTTCAGTGTCTAATGTAATTAGGTAACACACGAAATTCATTGTCGTCATTAAACAAACGCATAAAAATTACATATGAGTACAAATTATTGATAGATCTTATTTTTTTCAATTCTACATGTTATAAATTGAGGAAAAATGCCTCATTTGTTCAACATATTTAAGTAAATAATTAGCTTTAACATTCATTAAATGCTATCAATGCAATTCAATGCAATTCAATGCAATTTCAATGATTCATAGCCACATTTGTGCCAATTATGCAGTTCATAAATTAGATCTTACGAAAGAATTACTAAATTCAGTAAATTGAATTCCAATTTAAAAAACTTTGTTTTTTTTTTGCGAATTTTCGTGTCTCGTATCTCAGCGCGTTATCAGCACTCAATTCCTCTTTCGTTGCGATTTGGAATCAGTTCATTATGTGACACAAAAGTAAGTACACTCGAGCAATTTCTATCGACTTAATTATTCCTTGAAAGTTCCATCGACGTATCGTTTGTGTTAACTCAACGTTCATGACTTGGATAATGATATTCGCTTATATTACACTAATAATTTTTGTGTCATGTTCTGAAACAGAAAATGCTTTGGATATAGTATGCAAGGTATACGTGGACTTGCGTGGTTGCTCCACGTAAGATTTCATTATGAAATGTGAAGTCATCACCAGTTAAATCGCCTGTTTCTTTTTTTTTTTTTTTTCCTTCTTTTCAACAGCAATTAATTAGATGCGTGAACTTTGAGCCAGAAAGTCTGTCGAGAAAATTAAATTCCTGGTTACGCAATGAACTAGATACCGATAAGCATGCAAATGAGATGAATTAATATATTTTCGTCACGTGGGCATTTTAAAGAGTCAATCTACAACTATATGTGCCAGTATATTACTCTGATGAAAAGAAAAAATTATATCTGACGAATTGAGAACATCCTTAAATGTCTCCTATGATATTTGAATTTGAATCATTCTATTGCGATGTTGCTTTTTATACTTCGCCAATATCAAGCACTACTGTCTATCTTCTGAATTCGTACTTATTGTTAATTTAACAAAAACGAAATGAATTCACAACAGTCAGTCTTGTACCGTTAAAATAACTATTTTTTTTCTTTTTTCTCGTTCCAATGATTCATCCATTAATCATCGTAGATCACAACTAAGTCTGTTTGAAGTATATTACCATTGGTCTACAAAGTATTGTACATATATGGGGATGTCATTGACGACTCGTGGTCATTTAACTGTTACTTGCGTGATTCTGAGAGACTCCGAGGGGGTCTCGTTTCTGTTAAAGTGCTTTTTCACACGAGGGGTCACGGCGTAAGGGGATCTGTCACGTAATGCCCGCATTTCACTTTTCGAACTAATATCGTCTGGTCAGTGACTGAGAGCTGTTGATATAACACGCGGACGAGGAAGCGGACAAAGCCTCTCTCACGTGCGGCATCTCGCAGTCTTCTCGATTCGCCGCTGTGACGTTGCCTACGTAGTACGTAGGTAGTACCTATTACGCCGCCCGCTGCGTGTGCGCGTCTGCTGCCGCGGGGATTTATTCAGAAAAGTCGAGACGATCGAGTCTTTTCTTTTTCGGAATTCAAAAATCCTCAACGAAAGCCCTGTACGTAGAGTAGTAGTTAATTATGCGGCATGAACGTTGACGTGCCCGCGTGATAGGAAGGTCGTCGATATTCTGCGACACACAGGAAGTTAATTTAGATTAAACAAAAAGGTACGTTACTTTTCAATCAGTTATGTAAGTTTGACCGAAGTGCAAATGCAAGTTTGACCGAGTGCAAATGCTTGATAACTTTTTCTTGGATATGATTAAATTATATATCTAATCTATAAAGTTCGGTTTATGTTTGAATTTATATTAGAGCTATGTCGTACGTTAATACACAACATGCAATAGATCTCATTACAACACGTGTTTTTATTTCAGCAGTGATTTTAAGTATAATATATATTGATACTTGTATTCGTCAAAATTATACAGTAGAATAATAAAGTAATGCGCATTACATTAATGCAAATTTGTTGTACTTAACTCACAGATATTGAATAGTAATGCGAAAGCTACATAATTAAAAGTCCATTGTATCTGTTTATCTGCTACTGAAATTATAATTTCGAAAATTAAGAATATAATTTAAAAAGTTATTGTTCTTGATAAGAAAAAAAACAAAAAAAAAACAAGAAAAAAAGGTGAAAAATTGTGAATTATGATAATTATGAAAAGACTTTTGCTAATCATTAAATTTTTTATCAAATCAAAAGTACGTAGATATATATTTGAATGTGTTGTAAAGATTTTACATTGGATTTCCTTCTATTAATTTTCCGAAACTATTGTTTTTCAAAAATAAAAGTAAACAATAGAGGCAAAAATATAACAGGTCGAGATTAACATTGTTCAATGTTAACCAAACGATATAATAAAAATCTAATCAGCAGTGTGTTTGTTAATATACGAATGGTAGAAAGCATTTGTAATTTATTCGTATAAAAATCTTTAGAAACATGACTCTGGAAAGTTACCATATAAATTGAGTTTCGTCATTAAGTTGAATATCCGCCAAAATCAAAGAGCATATCGGGAATTTATTGCGATAATTTTGTTAACTTATTCAATCACGTAAATATAAATTCAGTTAAAAATGAAATTTTCCACTCTCAAGAGAAACAGCTCCAAAAAGTTTCAAACTTTTTTTCTTTCGTATTGTCAAAATATTAAAAAAAATAAGGATCCAATTGGTAATACAAATAAAGATAAATATACTTAGTTGCTATATTTTACCTCGTCTAAGAGGTAGCTTAGACAGAGCTGAGAAAACGTGTCCGAGACGAAACCATTTACCGAGACAAAATTGAAACGCAAAACACCTCGAATAAAACTAGTTGTATGCTAATGAATTGTTTACTGCTGCGAAGAAACGCATGCATAGTCCGTGTAATTGGTGAGAACATTTCTAAATCTACGATTCTTTCAATCGTTACTTTCATTCGTTACTTTTCTTAATTTTTGGAGGTTGATATTCTTGGCACTCTGTATATTTTTTAATTACATTCCATTCACGCTTTCAAAACGTTAATCGAAAATATAGTAAATGATTGATTTATTGTGCAAAAGGAACGTTTTTAATTATGAAACGATTCTATTTGATTTCAACGTATTGTTACATTGTTTCTGTTACATTTAGAATAGTATACTTCAAAGTACGACGTTCCTAGTTTCATCTTCAAGGTTGCTACATGTAAGTGTTCATTGATCACGTAGCTGTGCGATTCAGAGCATGTTACGTGTGCATTCGCAAAACCAGTCTTCCGTTACAAATCGAGCCTCGCTTCCTGTGAGAGGGGATCGGTGGGTCCATTTCTCCTTCTTCGATCCGTCTTTCTTGGCTTGGTAAATTCGCTCTCTCGTTCTCATAAGCGCATGGCGTTCTCGGGAGCTCTCTCACACGTATTCTGCCAATCACATAGACACGTGGCCGTTGTGAGTTCCACGAGGTACATAACGACGCGGGAACACGTCGATACTATTCTCGTGTGCTATGCCAACCAGTCGGGTACCATTCGCTGATTGAAGTGGCGAGAGCAGCAGTACGCAACGCGATTGGCTCAGACCATCTCGGCTGAGCCGCAGTTCGGGGACGTTGCAACGTGTTTGATTTTAAGTGTCCCTCTATCAAACACCAACTCACTATTGTCGAAACGGTTTCGTGCTTGTTATATTTGGTGGCGCTTATATTATACCTGTGCTATTTACTTTTGTACTTTTGCAAGTCCTGCCTGTTTATTTAAAAAATCTATGGAATCATAGGACCTATGCTGTAATAATTAATGCTATATGTTGGAAATTATTATCACTATCGTGCCTATCTATATTTCTATTTTCAAAGGCTTTTTAATATATTTGACATTATATTACTACTAGTTATCATTTCGCAATAGTGCCACTTTTTTTTATGTAATTCGATAATTAACGATAATTTCTAATGCCATTAAATTATTGTAGTGGTAATAAATGTTATTACTTTTCAATCCTTATTCTTCTAATATTGCATTTACGCAATTTATAATTGTAACGATTATGCTCTCGGCATAAATTATTTTTTCTCTCCTCAACATTTACGTCTCTATTTCGTCTCTATTCTGACCGGATTTATAACGAGCGTACGTATCATTCATATTTGCTACAAATAAATTTCAATTCTGTATCGGATCTTCAAAAGAAATTCAAAGAAAAAAATCATCGATAGCTTTGATGTATTCAAGCTTTTATTTTGCGCAATTATCGTTAAGACTTGCGTGAGCTACTGTATCAAGTTGCATCATCAGTTCACATACTTACGATCTTCTTGTCTATATTAATTTTAAATTGTCTATTGCAAATCTTAAGAAGACATGATTTTTTAACGAGCCTTTGTGAGCTATGATAGAATTTGAAAAATTAAAAGGTTGACAGGGTCGCAAGATGACAAAAGTTCGGAATAGCCGATTTATAAAATAATTGCCAAATTTACGAATAAAATAACTACGAAGTGTGACATTTATACTATAAAATCTAGAAGAGTCAATATCGAGAATGATCATGATTACAAGAAGTGATAGTGGCGTGATCTGTAAAATGCCAATCTGCTGCCAAGTTCAAATTCTCTGATATGTGTATATGTATGTTGTTTTCTATTCATAAATCATCTTTAATTGATGGAATGTTTGACGGATTTTATACACATTATTTCTTGCAAAGCATGCACATTTTGCTAAGCAAAATCATGCTTTTTATCTAGATAAAATCATGCGTATTACTCTTATTATCATCCATATGACAAAGTACCTATATATATTTATGAATACTATTACGTGTAGATCGGTCTAATACCGACTATTTTCTTTTAGTAATATGTAAAGAAAAATTAAAAATTAAAAATATGTATCTTATTAATTTTTTATTTTTAATTTATATATCACATATTAAATGCTCGTTATATATCACGTATTAAATTTTTTGTTTTTTATTTTTTCATATTCATTTATGATTGATATTGTGTAGTTCGTAAGACTGAATGTTATTAATTTCAGTCATCAAAGCTAGGCCATTGTATAAAAATTCATCAAAAAATTTGAATTCTATTTAGAAACTTTTCTGTGCTATTCTCTAGTCGAGAATTAATCAAAAGTCTTATATCCCTGCATTAGCATTAATATAAAAATGTCTACTATGTCCATAATGATTTCCATCAACGTAATATCTCGTTGCATTTATAAAAACAGTCTGATTGTATAATATATTGAAATGTATGTCTATCTTTACATAGTTTATGGTTATATTTCCTATTATTTCATCAGCATTAACGTAGTAAAGAATATTCGCGAAAGAATCACATATGAATCGATGAAACAAGTTAGATTTTCATTTTTCAAGTCACGGTCATGCAAATAAAGGTAAACGAAGTTACACTGCATGTAAGAATAGAAAGGTATTTTATTCGATGAATTACGTAAATGCGATTGGTTTTACGTAATCACGCGATATGCTTGTTTAGCACGTGATCTCTTATCTTAATATCATTAGGAAATCACTATGACCCTTACACTATGTTCAAGGTAATACACGGATACTTCAATGTCACTAATAATGTTGATCGGTATGTTTGTTTTTGGATTGACCGTCCTATTATTCATTCTATTATTCTGCATAAATTAATAAAATGAAATTAATTTATTTTTATGATCTGAAGTTTATATATTTGTATATGCAAATTCCCAATACGAAATTAAAAATTTATATTTACATAATATGCATAATACGTTATAATTGTAATAGAAAATTACAGATAATGACATTGGTTACAATGTAATTAGTAATATAATTTACCTTATATATTTGACATTGCGTTTAATAATATGCATTTGCATTTACTCACGTGTTTAATTTAATTTTGATAAAAAAGAAAATTATAAAACTTCTAACGGTTATTTATAGTAAATGGGTGAATTTCACGTAGTATATCTGTATTTTGTATTATGTAATTTCCTCCGATTAATTTATAATAAAAACAAAAGGTTATCGACAGTGACAACTTAATCATTTTCTGACCTTAACTTCAGACGAGCGTGATGCGTGTGCTTTGATTACGATAACTTTTAATATTATCTAATTACTGGTCATTACTTAAGCATGTGATCCGAAATGAAATTGAGCAATAAAATTTAATTGCGGAATTTCTAGAAATCAAAGTCTGCAATCTAATCATCGCATGCATTGTTCGTATCAATATATATAATTCAGGAATAATCAATACAAACAGTATAACAGTAATACGAAATTAATTTTATCACGAATCTTCCATTTGCATGAGAGGAATGCATTATAATTTTTCTGGTGCTTTGATTTTGTTGATTAAAAAGTTACAGTATTCGTTAGTATTTTTCGTTTTTAATATTTTTAGTCTATATGTCCCTATATTTCATCAAACAGCTTTTCCTACGCAGAAGGTATGAATCAACATTATAATCTCCATCTTCTTCAATCTTATTTCGTGACACTTCATTCTCCACTATATCTCTGCCCTCTATTCAGTAATTTCCCTTTCAAAGCAATCTCCTCTGGTAACTGCCTAAACATTCTGATGCCTCTAAACATCATTTCAATCATTTCATTCTCTATCTTAACTCTGTCATTATCTTTACTCTCTTTCATACTTCCTCCTTAAACATTGTCATTCAACATTTCCACTCTCTTTCATAACCTTCATAACCTCTATTTGTTTTCCACTCTCCTTCTCTCTCTCTCTCTCTCTCTCTCTCTCTCTCTCTCTCTCTCTTCGCAAAGCAACTTTATTTTTGCTCCTGCATTTTCATCTGCACTCAAACCAGAGGAAAGTTAATGTCAAGATACAACGTATACGTTCTAGTCGGTTCTATGAACCGAACCAACGGATCAACAAACTCTTCAGGAAAGTTCCGCGTCTTCAATGGAGGAGAGAAAGGGGTGGTGTGTTGTGGCTCGGCGCGAACGAGCCTGCGTCCCAAGGAGGGCGCCCGTCTCGCGACCCAGTCGATAGACGACCTCGTTCCAGCCACCGCGAGATACTCTTTTTTTCCTTTTCTATCCTGCTACCATATTTTCCCATTGACTCGATCAGCGACCAACCACCTTTTCCACTTCTCGTTGCCGCTGAACCCGCGGAGGTATAGAGGGTTACAGGTGTTCGTGTACAGCGACTCTCTGGCAACTGTTGTCCCTGAATATACAGACGACACACGGGTCGACGACTGTGAGATACAGCCTTGATAACAGTGAAAGTGACGATCGAAATCTTAATCGTTAAAGCACGATTACGAAATGTAGAAGCGTCGAAAAAACACGATGTCGAAACGGAGGCGTCGTTAGTGAAGAAGGACATGACAGTTTGAAACTAATTAGTTGATCGCGGTAAATTGTGAGTCGCTGAGAGTCGCAGATGGTGGTGGATTGAACTTATAAGGTTGGTCGGCGACGCTGGTTTTCGCAGCTTGTGTTATCGATTTCGTTGGGATCCTGTTTTCACAGGACGAAGAGTTGCTCGGTTTCGTAACGGGAAAACGTTTGCGCGACGTTTGCACGAAACTCCATTTGCGTGGTTCGAAAATGTAGGTGACACATTTATGAACTGACGAACAGGTACTGTTTTTTTTTCTTTTTTTCTCGGAGAAAGAAAGGTTTGGCCCTAGAGTTGTTTTTTTTTCTTTCTTTAGTTTTCTTATCTTTTCCTCTCTTTGTGTCTTTTTTGATGTTTTGACACGCTCTTTTGTGCATAAAATATAGCGAACGTACAACAATTTCTGTATACGATTGAAATAAAATATGTGCAACATATGGATTTTGTAGAAAGAGAATTAATTAAAAAGGAATTTTAAGAAAAACTCGTCGTAATTATCCACTTTGCATGAATTATAGGCATCTCTTAATTTTAATTTTGTCTCAGGACAAAAATATATCTACGTTGAATCCACATGCGCAATCCTTCTTTTCATAATGCGTAATGTTTCCTATTCTAACGTTTTTTCTCGCGATATGATTATATATTATTTGCGTATTATAAGTTTCTGGTACAAAGTAAATTTGATTTAACCCACTCGATTAGGGTGATACATTTATATGGTGAACAGTGTACCAAACATAAATATTATACACTTTTTAAAGTGTTCTTTTTTAATTGTTGAAACAAAACTATTTCGTTGTCCTTAATATCTAAAATTATTAACTCGCTGTTAAAACGCTCGGTTGCCCTCGATATCTAAAATTATCAATTCACTGAATTTTGTATCTCTAACGATAAACATAAAATATAATCAGAAGTTTCTTCGTAAAAACAGTTTTTGGTACGATTTTATAAAGCGATGAAATGATATATTTAAAGAATTTTTAGAAGAATTGTACAAGTTTCTACACGAAATATATTAGTTGTGGAAAATCGTGGGAATGTAAGAAATATTGTCGCAAGTTTTTATCATTTGAAAGCTTTCGTCTTGTAACATTTATTTTCATAAAACATTGTACTCTCTCGTACATCAATTTACGGAATGTAGACATTCTTGGTCACCGTTCAAACGTGATGACTTTGCCAGAATTTTTTATTCAAACACAACGCTTATTCTATACAAATAATCCTTAGTTATTGATAATAAGGATGTTTTTCACTGTCGTCACACGTCCTTTCTCTCATTTCGTCTCGTTCACTTGTTTTTCATTTAATTGATCTTTAGTTTCAACAAACATCGCGAAAAGAAATCTGAATTAATTTGTTTGCAGCCGACTCCTTTTTTTTCCTTTTTCTTTTAAGAAATGTAAAGTTAATTCATGGAATGCGTTCAATCCTTGTTTGCGTTTCAATACGTGCTTGTGTTTTTTTGTGCAATTCACGAAAGAAACGTGAATTAATTTATTAACTTTGCGAATTCTGATTAATTGAAATTGACGAGGAAAGTAGTTGGAAGTTACAAAGTTTACGTTTGTTTGCATATCTGTTGTTATTCTGCGCGATAGTGTCGAAAGTTTAACTTCCATAATCAAGGCAGCAATTATCGATCGTTTTTAGCTAGGTTGGCGTTTGTTCGTTTTCTGAAACACCATTCGATTTACTCAGCGTATAGTAATAGGCATGAATGTAAAAATAAAGTCATGCAGCGTTAATCATGCAGAATTTATTAATTCAAAATTAATTACAAAGATTAGAGATTAATAACATTATTGATCTTTCGTTACCAGTGTGGAAATTTTCGTAAGAAAAATTTTCACTCTCATGCATTACGTAAATTTTCACAAAGCTGAAAAATCAGTATACCTGCTGCGTATTGTTAAAAAGTTGCGATAAAAATACGTTTTTGTTATCACATCTACACTCCTTTTAAGTTTGCGAGTAAATTATTATTTTCAGAAATCAGGATGCATTTAAAAGAATTTTTTCGTATACGAATATTGCAAATATACATGTTTTAACGCGTAAATATTTAGATAACACGTATAATTAAATTCTGAGCTAAGCATTCATTTTTCGTGAAACCATCGTGTCAGCGTTTAATAGTTTTCGGAATGTAAAAATCCACTTCATTCACTGTGACGTGTAATCGATCTAACAATGTGTTTGTTATTTGCTCGTTTTCAGAAACGAGAGAGAAATGGCGCCGAATATAACGAATAGCCCTACAGGAGTACTTTTCGAAGGAGAGACTTTGGAGGACATCCCAAGTCTGAGCGAGCCTAAGACGAAGATCAAGAAACAAATCGTCTGGAGGAACGTGATTATTTTCACGTATCTTCATCTAAGCGCTATTTATGGATTATATCTTGTCTTTACATCGGCGAAAATCGTTACGACACTCTTCGGTGAGTAAATGCTTGAAATTATTTCCCGTTTATCAAGGTCGATTGTCCAAGGTTTCGTCGAATCAGAAGCGGCAGTCTTTTTTAATTTCTTTATCTGTTACGAGTCAGTGACCGACCCGTTTATCTCTCGCGTAATATTCCTGATTATCCAAATTCATTCCATAGTTCAAACTCTGCGCATGCTTGAAGCGTGGGGCCCGCGTGAAATTTAAAGAGAGAACGTAATAAGTAATTCGTATGACACAACTTGACGCAACCACACAAGGCCACCAAAGTATTTGTAAAATTCGTATAGATTAAGTAATTAAAGTGCAGAGAGTAAGAAAGATTATACAGTTTTTATTTATATGTTTATTTTTATGAAAAGTCGAAAAATCAAATCTTTCGTTTTCATAAATCTGAAATAAATCTAGCGTTAATTGATTTTTAACTCCATTTTTTAAAAAGTTCTTTTAATCATCTGTGAGATTTTAATTATCTGAATCCAATCAGATAATTAATGATACTGTTTTATTTGCGTGACAACATTAAGCTAGACGGTCTACGTGATAAAATGATCGAATGTGAATTATGCAGCCGTTTCACGTAGTACGAATTACTTAGTCAGCGTTAATTATCTGAAAGAAAGCGACAGGGAGAGTAATAGTCTGTATTAACGAAATGTTGAATTTTCAACTATATCTATATATTTGTCGACGGAAATTTCGAAAAAAAATTCTTTCCATATTACTGTTCAACAATTACTTTGGTCGTGGTACAATTGAGATTAAATTCAATGATCGACAAATTGCAAAGTTGCAATCGACATTTCGTTTAATGTTTCACAGAGAAGTTAACGAATTAAATAAATAATTAAAATTTCATCGCTGTACATATGTTTGGGAGAGTTTCCATGTTACAATACCCACGGTCTGGGTGCAGGCGTGTCGCGGAAAGTTGATGAGTTTTTAAATGCCCTGAGCAGGCCTGTGTCGCCAGAAAACCCTGGCCATCTGGCTGAGCTTTGTTCTAAGCAGAGGCCCTCGACCGTGGATTGAAGCATGGAACCAACCGAACACGTGCGAAACACGGGCCCGCGAGATCACCCAAGACGGCAACGGGCATCCGCCCTTCGTATCCCTCCTTGAGCTCGCGATTTCCCGAAGCCGAAGGAAAGGGAACCGAGAGAGCGTCCATGCTTTCCTTCGGCTTGCAAGCTAGAATCGTTACGACTTCCAACCAACACGGGTCATCTCTCGCGACATTAAACCAACCACCAAGGGGAAAACCCCTTGATATCGCAGCACGCGAACAACATATACAGTCCACTCATTAACAAAGATCTCGTCTCGTTACACACGCGCGCGAACAATATAAAAGAATTCGCATTTCTGTCGATAAAGTTTTGAACCTTTTCTCGTTTCACGCATTAACGTGTATCAAGTAACGGGGTATCAAAAATTCGGAGATCGTAGCAGGTGATTTGTCGAAAATTACACGAACAAAGATTCGGTAATACGATTGATCAGTAATTTTTTACCGTCTGTTCTTGTTTTACAGCAATATTTTTGTACGTAGTCAGTGGTTTGGGAATTACAGCTGGTGCTCACAGATTATGGGCACACAGATCATACAAAGCGAAATGGCCACTCCAGATATTGCTGATGATATTCAACACCATGGCGTTCCAAGTAAGTCGTCAATTAAGTAATTAATAAACGACAAATTGTATGATTTTGCTACATGATAAAACTGAAGAAAAATATTTTCCAAACGCGTGAATCGTCTTGCGTCTGATGAAATTTGAAAAAATCATGAAATTTGAAAGTATGACTTCATTCCTGACGAGAACAATTATGGCAGATATGAATGATTTTAGGTGCAATTGTAGAATAGCAAATCTGTTTTTTTTTTTTTTTTTTTTTTTTTTTTTCCCCCCCTATCTTTTCCGCTTTTTTTCAAATCATAAAAATTGAAATCATAAAAATTAGCGTTATTCAATTCTTGGTCCATTTATATAAACGATCTCATTTTCGTTTTGTATATCTTTTCCTCCTTTTTTTCTCAATACATCTTTTTTATTTATCGTTATAGGATGCGGCTATCGATTGGGCCAGAGATCACAGACTTCACCATAAATACAGCGAGACAGACGCGGATCCCCATAATGCAAATAATGGATTCTTCTTCGCGCACGTGGGCTGGTTGTTGTGCAGGAAACACCCAGACATCGCTAAGAAAGGAAAAGGAATCGATCTCAGTGACCTGAGAAGCAATCCTATATTAATGTTCCAGAAAAAGTGAGTGTTCTTCATTGATTCCCTTTCGCGATTCGATAAAGCGGAGAGAAAAAGTTCTACATTAAATACCTACATTTTTCTAGAGTAGCCGAAAATCAATAGATTTTTTTTTAATTGAAAAGAATTGATCTTGTACTGAAATATATATATTTTATATAGGCGATATGAATATAAACAAAAATAAATAAATACAGAAGATAGAACTACATTATTTAGATTGAACATTAATTTGAATTATGTTAATTTTTGCTCGTTGCTTCTCTCGGCTAGTTTACATAAATATAGGACTGCTGTAAATAAAAAAGATAAGAATATAACAAATGAGTTTTTTAATATGTGTGTCTTATAATGTGGTTGCAGATATTACTTGTACCTGATGCCTCTATTTTGTTTTATTCTACCGACTGTCATTCCTGTCTACTATTGGAACGAGACTTGGACGAACGCTTACTTCGTCCCCACTGTTTTGCGTTACGTCTTTACGCTGAATATAACTTGGTTGGTCAACTCTGCGGCTCACATGTTTGGAAACAAACCATACGATAGGTTAGTGTATTGTCCGTGGTTTTGGCTCAGTTTACATAATAGACTTACATAAAAGATATAGAAAGAAAGAAAAAGAAAAAGGAACAATCGATAAATAGCTGATTGAACAATTAATTGCTTTCTTCAGATATATCAATCCTTCGGAAAATAAAATAGTGGCTCTAACGGCGTTCGGTGAAGGTTGGCACAACTATCATCACGTGTTTCCATGGGACTACAAAACGGCAGAGTTGGGCAACTACAGTTTCAACATTACAAAGGCTTTCATTGATTTCTTTGCAAAACTCGGTCTTGCGTACGATTTGAAGACAGTACCCAAGGATGTAATACACAAACGAGTGCAGAGAACTGGTGACGGAAGCCATAACTCCGTAAACCTGTGGGGTTGGGGTGATAAAGATCAGACGAAACAAGACATAGATGCAACAGTGGTGTTGAAGAAAGAATATTAAGTGGCACAATTATTGTGTAAGACTGATCGTTCCCTTTCTCTAAGAGAAGAGAAGATGACGAACGAGAAGTTTAATTTATTAATTAAAAGGGGTAGTACATAAGTTGTCCGATAATCGATCGAAACATTTTGGAATATCATACTTTTGGTTATTCGATTGTCAGTATCCAACTTTTATTGAAGTCAGTTCACAATGGAGGAACAGTTTCTTTTTGCAAGGTTTCCCGCAAAAAGATTGGTTCTCGCAAAATGAAGAATTCGTGTTAACATGCAATGGATATCTTTGTTCTTATTTTAGTCTTATGTTATTTTCAAGCTTAGCTTAGAATGGTAATTAACATATTTTCATTTCTACAAAATAGAAATAATTTTCAGTTGACGTTGATGTAGACTGTCGTGCGGATTATTGAATAAGACCGATATTATGTAACGGATTATGGATTCAGTGGTCTTGGGGTAAAAATCGTTATTTCAGTTAAACACTTTAACAACATTCTAGATCCGAATGAATAGATTCACGTGATACCTTCGGAAATTTCAAGTTCCAAAGAATATTAAAGCGTAATAACGGAGTAAACTATTCAATAGAATTTATGGATTTTCAATTAATTTCTTAATTTCGAATTGTGTTACTCGTTCTATGAATCAGTGAGTTAATTCTGTTTTTGAAAAAATTGCTTTTTTTGTTTTTTCTTTATATTTTATTTTTATTTCCAACAGATCGAATAATCGACATATCGATATTGTGAAGCATGAAAAAGATCCGATTAAGAATTTAACGTAAGTTACATGTATATTATGTAGTGATCATGCAATTTTATAAAACCATCTTAAAACTTATGAAACTTGTGAGAACTTTACGAGGAAAATATTTTGGTTACGTTTGTTCTTGATTATTTTAATCATTTCTAGCATTCTATAACTGGTTTTTTTTAACCATAATTCTTCTTCTGTGTTTTCCTTCTGTAATTCTTCCTTAACTCTTTCAAATATTATATTTACTTTATTATTATAAAACACACTCGTTTCCATTTTCCTCTTTCCATTCTTTCTTTCTATTTTCATTTGAGCATGTAGTCACAATATAACAAGCTTTCGAAATTAAAAACCTATAAATTATTGGAATGCTTCGTTTTTATTTCCTCTGATTCATTTTACATTCGTTATTGAATCGAAATTATCTTTAGAAAGCAAAAGAGTATGAAACATGTAACTGCAGTTGATCTTTCTCTAAATCTTTTTTCTTCTTCCATGTATTTTTCGATTTTTCTTTATGCTATTGTAAAAAGAGTAAGTATTTTTTTCGTTTTTTGGAAATTGGTATTATACTTTGTGATATGTAGTATTGTAAAAGTACTGTAATGCATTATTTTAATCAAGTTAAATATGAAGAACGGGAGAGAGAGAGAGAGAGAGAGAGAGAGAAAGAAAGAGAAAGAGAAAGAGAGAGAGAGAGAGAGAGAGAGAGAGAGAGAGAGAGAGAGAGAGAGAGAGAAAAAGGAATCGCAGTGACAAACGTGTAAGAAATTTAAAACGAACCTTAAAATTAGGAAGTGTTATTTCACGTTTTCTGAGGTTAAAGACTAACTTGTAAGAAACATTTAAAAAGAAGCATTTAAATTGCTGATTTATTTTCTGTCAAGAGACAGTGCACGAAGAATACAAAGTAATCGATGATACATTTGTACTCGATGATATTCATTGTTGTAGCAAAAAATATAACAGATGTAAAATATAATCTAATTGTAAAAAGAAGTCGGTCGATATAAGGATGTGGATGACTTTTCGTTAAAACGAGCATGTCATGTGCTACAGCTATTTACATGTATATATTTGTTCGATTGTTTCCAAACTAACTGCAAGAAGATACTGTAAAAAGAAAAAAAAATTCTACGCTTAATGTGGCCGACTATCAGTTCCCTATCACGGTTTCGCCATCGTGGGCACTCATGATTATTCTTTCTACAAAACGTTCCATCCTTGATAATTTTATCCTTCTCCACTTTAGAAGATCAAGAAGTTAATAAATTCCCAGACAAGGATTCTCTTTATTGCCTTTAAAATTAGGATTTATTATTAAATTATTAAAAAAAAGCAACAATACGCAGCAGAAACTTTTTCTTACGTTCATCAAACTTCTCAGAATCACGGCGAATCCTTTTATGAAGAATGTTTTCGAAGATTAACGTCAGAGTCCCAAAGTGTTTTGGGCAAACCAAAATTCTTTCTCAATCTCGTCGACCTCTCATACGTCGATCTTCTGTAAAACATTCGCCATGTGTATGAACATTTGTCATCACTGTATCCACGTACCTCTGAACAATCCTTCGTTTCCGTGTTTACTTCTTCATTCCCTTCATCCCTCTGGTTTCATCCCCCATCCCACAAAAGTGCACTTGCGAGTAAAATTGGCTGTACAGTAGCTGTGTGGTTTTTTACGTTACGATGACGAAGCGAGGATGTATCTATATACATATACATGTACAAACCTAATTGCCAACTCAGAAAAGGCGAGCAATCGAGTACGAAAGAAGGCAAGAAGTGTGATGCTAGCGTCGTTCGATATTTCAAATGGTAATATTTTTCATGAGATGGTCCTCGTTGTTTCTACGTGTCTATGTTTTAGTTTCTATGTGTATAAAGAGGTAACTCGAGTTGTTCGCGCGTGTGTGTAGCGGGGCGAGATCTTGTTTAATGTGTGGACTGTATGTTTAATCGCGCGCAGAGATATTGTGGGGTTATCCCCTCGTTAATTGATTTAGTGTCGCAAGAGATAAACCTTGTTGCTCAGAATTCAGACCGATTCTAACCCTGTGAGCCGAAGGAAAGCACAGACGCTCTCTCGGTTCCCCCTCCTTCGGCTACAGGGAATCGCGGGCGCAAGGTGGGGAACAAAAGGCGGATGTGTCCCGCACGCGTTCGGGAAATTTGTCTTCACGCCTCACACGCGTTTGAGAGAGTTGTCTTCACGCCTCGCACGTATTGGGGAGAGTTGGTTTCACGCCACAACCCCGGTCGAGCTTACCGCAAAACAAAACTCTCCCGAACATACCTTGAACGCCTAGCGTTTAAACTAGATGCCATTAATTTTCTGCGGATCCTTCTCCTTCGTCCACCGGTAGGATGCACTCTCCGGCCGCTGGACGCTTTACTACTCCGTCGGCTGCTCCGACGGACAAGACCCGGGCGATGCCATCCTTCTCTAGGTGAAGAGCCATGATCCGGCCGAGTTTCCAGCGCAATGGTGGCAAATTTTCATTCTTCAGTACCACCATGGCCTACGCCGAAGTGCTCCGAAATAGCTGACCTCCATTTGTGCCGCTGCGGCGGCTGATGGAAATAGTCGGTCTGCCACCGTTTCCAGAAATGCTGCTGCATGGCTTGAAGCAGTTGAAAGCGACTCAAGCGATTAGTCTTGACGTTGGTGACGTCAGGATGTGGGAGAGCGGTGAGCGGGCGTCTGATCAGGAAATGTTCAGGAGCCAAAAGATTCAACTCGATAGGATAGGCTGACATTGGGTGCAGTAGCCGAGAGTTCATGCACGATTCAACCCGCGTCAGGACAATGTGGAGTGCGTCGAATGTTAATCGCGTTTCTCCGACCACCCGCAGCAAGTGATGCTTCGCGGAGCGTTCCCATAGCCCTCTGAAATGCCAATCGACACCTTCTATGACCGCGTGCTTCGAAACTACCGTCCTTCGATAGTTTGCCTTGCGGAATGCCGTTATTTTTTCCATTTCGTTCCGCGCACCGACAGAGTCCAACGAGTTGTAGCTGGTGTTGAACATACGCAGTGCGGTCAGCTCTTGGAGCGCGTCGCCGGCTATTTTCACGATCGAGTTTCGCTGCAGGTGCAGCTTCTGCAGCTGACGAAGTCCCAGTAATGGGCTGTTTTCCTGCAAACGTATAATTTCGTTGCCCGACAGATCTAGAATTCGAATGTCGCCGCGACACGGTCCCTCTTTCTCTCCTTCTACGCGTTTCGGCCTTCTTTTCTTTCCCTTTGTCGATCCTCTCGATCACTTGGTCGTTGTCGTCTTTGTCGATGTCTTCGTTGTTACGCGGTTACGGTCGTGCTCGTTGTCATCGTCCAAACATTGAATCGCACTGTTCATGAAACATGTGTTCCTGATAGTTCGTAAATCGTTTAATCTACATCGCTGATCGCGATGCGCTTGTAGCCGATTACGTGCCGATTTATTTGTCGGACTTTCTTCAAACTGGTCGGCGACCCCGCGGTAGTAACTTTGGTGAGCCGTAGACGGTGCAGTAGGCGACGAGGAAGTCGGATCACCGGCAGTCGCGGTCGTCCCCAAGAAATGACCATCCGGTCTCCTGGAGGTAGAAGGCACGGATGGGTCGTTTCCATAGGTACTAGACGATCTTCCCACCACGCCGTTTTCTAGGATGGGCGGCTGTTGCTGTTGCTGTTGCTGTTGCCGATGATGCCAGTTGTTCAGCTTGTCTTCGTCTTCGTCATTCTCGTAGCTCCCGCGTAGTAATTCCCAGGCGGTCTCGAAACTGCTGTCGGACACTGGGAACCTCTTGAGAGTATGAGCAGGCTTACCCTTTACCGCTGATATTAGGTAATGGAAGCGATCAAGGTTGCTTAAGGACTCGTTCCGAATTATCAGGGATTTGAAGTTGTCACGAAAGTAGCCCCATTCCCCCAAGAAACCGTGAAAAGGGGTTTCGGAGGTGGCTGGTGATGCGGTCACTTGTAGGTATCGCGCGCTGCTCGAAGTTGCTGAACTTTGCGAGCTTCGTATTCGGTGCCGAATCTCGCCTATCAACCGGTAATACATGCGTTCAAACTCGTCCCTGTACCGTTCATGAGCTTCTTCGTCAGCGGTGCCCGCAACGATCGCGATTATGCGGTCCTGAATCGCTTCGAATCGTTCTAGCAGGGTACAGTTATGGTCGAGTCGTTCATGAAGGGAGTCGATCGGTTCGGATTCTCCTCGCGTGTCATAGAAGGTTTTTAATCGCGTTAGGGGCGCCTTGACGCGGCCGCGCTCTCCTTGGAGATCAGAACTACCACTCCACTCCATTCTTCCTTTCCCGCGCAAGTCAAACAATGAATGAAACTCGACTCACCATAGGAAGGTAGCAGTGAGTAATGGGAACGCTTGGCCTTGTACACTGTGGTTTGTGACCAACGGAAAATCTTCGATTCCAAGCCTTGATTGAGCAGTCGTCCTTCCTGGCGTGGCTGCCCCGGCGTGGATCTCTGCGACGTTCGATCGTGGCCTGTCCGTGATAGTCTCTTCGTGGCTGATCTCGTCCGCTAGTAACGGCTGCTACGGAACCCGATGACTGCTTCTGTAGCACTGATCACTAATCGGCTGCATCTCGTAGCATCAGATTCGGTTGATGATCCGGCTCGAATCTGGCGCGTGTGTAGCGGGGCGAGATCTTGTTTAATGTGTGGACTGTATGTTTAATCGCGCGCTGAGATATTGTGGGATTGTCCCCTCGTTAATTGATTTAGTGTCGCAAGAGAAGAATTTTGTTGCTCCGAATTCAGACCGATTCTAACTTGTGCGCCAAAGAAAAGCACGGACGTTCTCTCGGTTCCCTCTCCCACGGCTACGTTGAATCGCGGGTGCAAGGTGGAGAACAAAAGGCGGATGTGACCCGCACGCATGCAGGAGAGAGCCTGTCCTCACGTTTCGCATTGTCTTCACGCCTCGCATGTGTTCGGGAGAGTTGGTTTCACGTCACAACCCCGTTCGAGGGCCCAGCTTACCGCAAAACAAAACTCTTCCGAACACGAGTAACTACGAATACATGAAACTCTATCTTGAGACGTACAAATATGTGCGTTGGCAGACGTATGACATTGAGCAAAGAGCTGTCTAAAATTACCTCTATAAGATTTAATCTTAACGCTGAATAAATATGTGTGATGTTACCAGATTTTAAGAGACAAATATATGTTGTTTTGTTACCAGACCAGGGAGAAGCGATTGATTACCAATTCCCATTCGTAGCATGCCGATAACTCTGTTCTCTTTTTTCTTACCGTTTCTTCATTGAACAAGTACGAGCGTAAGCGGATTTCGACAAGGTGAAGTGTGTGTATCGTTCAGTTTCGTTTTTCATCTTTTCCCTAATCTCTCATTTACATTGCTAAGTTTATTAAATCGTAATTTGGTGATCTAAGACTGTTGTCATTGTTTC
The DNA here is from genome assembly GCA_001276565.1 of Melipona quadrifasciata. NCBI lineage: Eukaryota > Metazoa > Arthropoda > Insecta > Hymenoptera > Apidae > Melipona > Melipona quadrifasciata. Next base: position 1,069,081 of record KQ435820.1, read on the forward strand.
ATATTATTCTTTTGACACAAATCGGTCTACTGATAGCAAATGATACGACACTCAGTCTAGTTTCATATTACTATTTTCTAAAATAAACAAAATAGCAAATAATTGGAGCAGTTGAACGAAATTTCAATTTATGAAGGTTGATAAAGGTGAGGTTTCATTTGAACAAATTTTTCATTGTTTAATAATAAAAGTTATTATTAGTCAGTGTACAACGGAGATTCACGTTCATCGATGAGAGTAATTATTTGTCGATACATGACATTGACGAAGAATGACGATGAAAGCGTGTAATCGGGTGTTGCGAAAGAAAAATAAAATCGATCATTCGAAGTTTGAACAAGTCCGACAGACTCGTGTTTATAAACTCAATGTTTAACCATCAGCTTCACTTCCTTCGCTTTATATATAGACTTTTCTTTCAGTTCATCGAGACCATTCGCAAACGTCATTTTCTCCTTGCTCACATCGTGGAGCATGGTTCTGATATCTTCGGTGTTGGTTGTTTGCGGCAAATCAATGAAACCGAGGTCGTGCCATACTTTGATGAAAAACGTAGTCATACCGGACTCGTACGAGCCGAATTCACCGCATTTCCAGTCCCACGGGATTATGTAATGATACACCGGCCAAAATGACTTGCTCAGAAAGAACATGCTGATGCTGTATGGTGGCATTCTGAAATCGCGAATAAATCAAGTTAGTTTTCGATTTCGACGTAGGATTGTGCGAAAATTTATGATATAAGTTTTGTCTTGTCAATTAGCGACAGATATCTTTTTAACTTTGATGTAAAAGCTTGTTAATTTATTAGATCTCATCGTTGAATGCTATTTCAAAATGTTAGAAAAAGAATTTCTCTCTCGTCAATTGATGCAGAACGCTTTGTCGAACAATGGAGATGAATGTGAAACGACATTGATTTTATTGCAGCTGAACAATGCAACGTTGCAACGTTCAATTCATCGACATCGTATTTTACGAGTTCAACGAATTTTTAAACAATTACAACGAAACGATTTCTCGAGAGAATACTTTGTGGCAATTTTAATTGTAGAAATTTGAACGCTTATAGTTTAACACTTTATTCGACATTAATTCCGTCATAATTGATCATGACGGTGCCATGGCTCTTAGGCATTTTGAAGAACAGTTTGTACAATAAGTTAAAGGTAATTGAAATTTGTATTAACTTTTTTCCTTCCATGCTCCAGACCAAACGTGCGCTGTTCACCAGCCAGGACACGTTCACCGTAATGACGAACCGTAACACTCCTGTGATCAGTATTGTCTCAGTCATCGACTCGTCCCAGTATTCCAACGGGGCGTTCAGTGGCAGTATCAATCCAAATATTAAGAACAGCGGCCAGTAAAATCTATAAACGTGAAGGAAAACAACAGGATTGTCAAAGTACGTGAAAAATTGGGAAAAAAGACGAATATCGGGCGACGTTTGAAGAAATGGAATCACGCGACAAGAGTTATTGGTAGAAATTAGAAATATTAGAGAAAAGTAGAGAAAGATTTCCGGAGGAGTGAAATTTCGACGATTTGAAGCCACGAATCGGAGGTTATTTTCCATAAAATAAAAGATCATACTTCTTTTGCAACCAAACGTAGCCATCTTGATCCAAGTCACATGTGTCGATCTCACATTTCATCTCGTCATAGTCTGTACTCGGTGACAGTGCATTACCCACGTAATGACTGTAAAAAAATCCTTTCTTGTGATTGTAGGGGTCCTTGTCGGTCCCGTAATATTTATGATGAAACCTGTGATATAATACCCAGTCGTATATTGAGCCCTGTAAAATGATACATAATTTATACTAGAAACAAGACGTAATAGAAAGTCAAATACTTTTTTCAAAGACTCAACAGACATGATTATTTTTCCCAGACAATACTTACCACTCCTGCCAGGGTGTGACACAGCATGAGGAAAAGCCTGAGGAATCCTGTGGCTTCGTACGTTCTGTGAGCCCACAATCTATGAGCTCCTGCTGTCACTCCGAAGCAACCAAGGATCGTTATAAACAACGCTGGAAAATCGATCGAATGACCAATATGAAAAAATAAAATACGCTGGAGTTTTTAGTTGTCGTTGTCAAAAGAAGTTTCGGTTTTATCGTCACAAATTTCATTGTGTGAAACTGAAGGATAATAAAATATATGAATATTCTTACTGTAGATCACAGTCAACCATTTAGCAGAGGTGAACAAAAACCAAATAGCGTACACTCCGAGAACGTGTATGTAAATGTACCATAAAATGGCCGCCCATTTCATTTCTCGTTTCTTCGCTGGTTGCGTCTCTTCCACCATCCTGCTGTTTTGAAACAAAGTATCAACAAAAATTGAAAAATTGAAGATTACACTCGTTGCTCAGCGAAACACAGCTAGAAACAAATATTTTATATTTTCAAAAATTCAACAAAGGCAAGAAAAAAACAACACGACAAAATGAGAATATCGAACTGAGAATATCTTCATAGAGAAACTTAAGGACAGATCTTGAGGAATATTTATGATTTAAAAATTCGAAGAAGCGAATATATACTGTATGAGAAAGTGAAAAGTGATTTCGTACGTGTCCCGTTACATCAAAATTTACCTCTTTCCGTAGCACGAAACGCGTTTTTTGATGGTTCGAAATGAACTACCTAAACGAATGCAAACAATAAGCTTCGTCGATCGACCTCTTGGCTTCTGGTAGAATTTCATTAGCGTTCAAGATTTCACGTCGTCATTTCCTTTAACTTGAGAACGAGTTTAACGAGGCGTTCGAGACTCGATCACTATTCTTGATATTTAACATTAATTACGACGTTTGGAAATGCCTTATTTAAAGAATTATTTAGCATTTGTGCGTAAATTTTGTTATCAGATGGAATTGTTAATGATCGAAACTAAATTATAATGTCAGGGAAGACATTATTAGAGACTTTTATAAAAGTTTAAGGAACAAGATAATAATAACTTCATTGAAAAAAAAAATGAAATTTTCAGAATATTACGATAATTAAGAATAATAACGTATTCTTAGAAGAAGAAGAACGTATAATAAATAAGAGAATTTTACAACTTGTTGGCTCAAGATTCGTGAAAAGTTTAGTTTATACAATTATTGGTATTTACACTAGAATTTTATTGTTATTTTTTTTTTTTTCATTTGATTCTAACAATGCAGTGGTTCAATTGGAACATATAAAATAGATTTTTGTGAAATTTAAATCAAATTCTTAGGATGAAAAAAGAAATTGGATATGACAATAAATTACAACTTAAATACAACATTTAAATATATGCATGTTTCGTATCATTTACAATTTGGCGTGGACACTTCTTTTTAAAACTTTTCAAAAATTATCTTTTAGAATTTTTATATACTGGCATTGTAACTTGTTCTAATTATGGCAACTGGAGAACGATTCAAGTTCATTCTTAAAAATAGAATTTCACACGTCATGCGCGTAACTTTTATTAACTTTTATTAAACTTGACTTAATAAAGTCTCCCAATAACAAGTTCAATAACTTATAAAACTTACGAGTTCCTCGAATTACGCATTGTTTCAAGAAACGCAATATTGATTGAATATATCGATCAAGTTTGATCGTTTAGAGAGAGGCGAAATTCAAGATTTCTTGACACAAGGCTCACGAGTGACGAATCTGACCAAAAAAAATGTTGCACCATGATGATCAGAGTGTCAAACGCTTTCCGATTATTTGCAACATTTTTACAAAAATGGAAGGAGCACAACATCGACGAGTCATCACGAAGGAACTGTACAGTGTCACTGTTTCCTTTTGTCCATGCGTTTCAGTTCCTGAAGATCCTCAGGTAGAATGTCTGTATCACCGTAGCCCCAAACATGGCTACCATCGCCAGATCTGTTCGCTCTGCGTCGTACCATCGCCGGCGAGACGTATTTGCGATCGTAGGCCCAGCCGATGCTCGCAAAAGCGTCGATGAACCCAGTGGTCAAATTGAACGTGTAGTTGCCCAGCTCTCCAGTTTTGTAATCCCACGGGAACACGTGGTGGAAGTTGTGCCAACCCTCGCCCAAAGCCGCGATTGAAACCGCTACGTTCTCCACTGGAGAGATGTATCTGAATTCGAATCAATTATGAATTAATGAGAAATTCAAGAAATCAATGAAAAATAGTAAAAATTACAATGCATTGCAAGAGTTGTGAGTGTTCGATCTTGGAAATCACGACTGCAAATCATGACGTTACTCTCAAACTTGAAGCAATGACATAGAATTAATCTCTCTCTGAAAGACACGTATAGGGAATTTTTGCGATCTCGAGAAAGAGATCTTCAACGTAAAAACAACTTTGTGCAAAGATTTGAACTTTACACGCGATACACTCAAATAAAGAATTCTCAAAATAATCAGAGATTTATTTCACTGATTGAACATCACTGGTTTTTGATATTTTACTTTGATTTTCGCAAGATTCGATTAAAAAAGAAAGAAAAAACAGTCAGCGATTGTTCAGAATGCTTTGGGAATTGACGTTTGATTGTGTTTTATCCATCAACAACTGTCTACTTACTTATCATAAGGTCGTTGACCCCACATGTGCGCCACGCTATTCACGAAGAAGGCTATGTTCAGCGTGATGCAGAAACGAAAGTTGAAGTTCACCCAGAAGGATGTCCATAGCGATTCTGACCAGAAATAACATGGTACGGCGACCGGAAGCCCTATGGTTAGAAGAGCGAATAGAGGAACGTAAAATCTGCGAACGAATATACATGTCTCGAGTTACGAAGAGCGATTTAATCATTGAAAATGGTTATTGAAATTTAATTCTTACGATACTTTGTACCTTTTCTGCCACATGACGATCGGATCGGCTTCCAAATCGCTCATGTCCACCACTTTCCGCTTCGAGACAACGTCAGGATGGGGCGTCGTAAAAAGCCAACCCACGTGGGCGAAAAAGAAACCTCTCTTCGCGTTGTGGGGGTCCGCGTCGGTTTCGCTGTATTTGTGATGCACTCTGTGGTCCAGTGCCCACGCGTACACGTGTTTCTGCAGACAAGGCACAGTGTTTTCGTCAATCGTTTAGAAATTTTCAAATTTTCGAATTTCCAATTCAAAGTTAGAAAATTTGACAGTTACAAATCGATGTAATTGGAATTTTCTAGGATGAAAAGTTTGCCTGTTGCTAATGTTAATTTAATGTAAATTGATCATTCAGAAAATTAATCTCTCAGAAATTTAACTCTTCGAGTGGAATCAATGTTGTTGGAAATGAATCTTCATCGAAACGATGAGAAATTAAAAAATTTCTTGAGAAGAGAAGCTAAGTTTCTGAAATGTTAAAGATGTCAAAAGATTTGGAGAGAAAATTACGAACTTGTCCAGTTATGGTGAACAGAAATATTAATAGCAATCGGAGGGGCCATTTCGCTTTGTACGCTCTGTGGGACCATAGTCTGTGCGCTCCCGCGGTTATACCGAATCCGGAAGTGTACGTAATCACGAACGCTGCAATGAAACGATTTCAGTTCTAAGGACAGATATTTTAGACAATTCGAATTTTCATTGGACGCCAATTAATTCTCGATTATACGCAGATGAATTATTTTCACTTTGCACTGTTTTTAATCATCGCGTGAATCACCAGACACGCGATGGTGTTCGCAGACCGATCGAGGCTGTTTCGAATATTTTACACGCACGATTGCTTTATCGTGTTTTACGTTGTCTCGATTACACGCAAGTTCTGATTAAAGACCAACTTGTCGAGTCAACGATAACAGCGTATGAAATTTACGCGATCTGTAAAAGTGACGTGAATCAATAATGCAGAAAATGGTCCCGGAAATCGCTTGTGTCGTGGTTCTCATTTTCAGATAATGAATTGAACATTATGTAATCTCTAATTCGAGAAAGCGTATCTCTCTGTTGCAATTGACAATCATAGATGAAAGAGCAAGAACATTATTTAGAAGAGATTGAAGAAATTTTGCTTAAGTTTCGAATTGCGTTTTATTTATTCCTCTGATTGTCAACACAGCGGAGGTAAACGTTTGCTGTTGTTAGAAACTTTGAAAATTGCAATTCAAATCGACGGAGAATCAAAAAAATTATACTTGAAACAAACGACGGTTGACAATATGTATTCGTTTATTCTCCTCGTCGAATCGATTCACTCGATCCGGAATAAACATCTGATTGTTAAAAGCGCTTCTTGGAATTTTTCGCATTACTCTTCAATTCTAATTCTAATTTGCAAACGTGAAGAAACGAAACAATCAAATTAGATAGAAATCTAATTATATGGACTTGAATTCATATTAAGAGAGATAAAATCGACTACTTCATTCATTCTGTCATTTTACCAAAATAATTTTTCAATATTAATTAAATTATTAATATAACTTTTCAATATTTATTAAATTATTAATCGGTATTTACATCTCTTTCATTTTAATTTTTGTTATTATTTACGATTTTCTAGTTTTACAATGTGTTTAACGTGCTGCCATTTGACTCTGACGAAAGATAAAAATATAATATTTATTTTTACATTATATAAAAAAAAAGTTTTAAGAGCTTTGTAGATTACAAATAAACTGCCGACTATTTTACAGATAAAAAGTCACTTTTCTTTCAGATAAAACGTAATTAATCAATTTTTAATCATTTTGGACGTAGTAGAATTTTCCGGCATTTTTCATTTGGCCAAAATTGATTATTTTACAAGATGCGCGAAGATTTTTACGAAGATACACGGCAGAGTATGTCACTGAATTATGAATATTTCACAGTTTGAAAACTCGTAGCACAACCACGAATAAACAACATAACTTCAATTCAATACTTACCCCATATCGTGGTGAAAAGTTTGGCTTCCGTGAAAATGAGATACAATCCGTAAATACAGCCTACGTGGACGAAAAGTAACGCCGTCAGATCTAGCCACGTGATACGGGGAACGTACTCGACTTTACTGCTACGATAATTTTCGTCAGCTGCCAAGAAGTCGTCCGTCTCTGCTAATCTACGATTTTTCGAGTCGTTTCTCTTGTACTTCTCTTCCAACATTTCGTACACGGTGGGTGGCACTCGATTCTTGTCCGGAGACATTTTTTCTTTCACCCTTTTTTCGTGAATATTTTGAAGATTATAACTGAGAGAGTCTTCAGACGTGATCCAAATCTCTTTTTTGCATTCTAGTTTTCTTTCAGGACGCTCGTGTCACTCGGAACATTAAAAAATAGTTTCTGTAATCAAGATCAAAGCGAAACGATCGCCTTTATTTTTCTGTGCTATAATTATCGTATATTCGTCAATGGGAATTTAATTTGAATGCAAAAAAAAAAAAAAAAAAAAAAAAAAAAAAAATTAAAAAAAAAAAAAAAAAACGAATGATTAATCTAGAAAGAGTGCTGTCTTTTAAATTAAAAAAGTCTCGTAATTTTAATTCCTTCGGTTAAAATAACTTCCAGATTGTATCAGTTCTGTATTTTTTCTGGAAATTTATTCTGAATTTGATCTTCTTTTTTCCTTTGGGAATTTAACAGAACTTTTTATTAAGTTGCGCGTATATATTATTTGGAAAATTGACATACGACGATCTTTATCGATAACTCGAAGGTGGCTTAGTTTTTCAATCACGGTACGGTGTTACATACTGTACGGAATCGAGGACTGCGAAAGACTGACCGGTATAGCCTGAACGAATGCTAAACAATACCGCCTATCGATCGTAGATACTATCACATGTAGTATCGTTTCGTATGTTGATAAAATTATTTATTTTTAGATATTCGTTATATTATCGCACGCAATCGCATCCATGCTACATTCTCCGAATAGTATTTTTACTAGCTCACGCGCCAAGTTCGCTTGATCGTGATCTCGAGAAAATTCATTGACAACTTCTATATATTGTACAGTTCGTACAATTCCAATTGATATTGTTCTATATATATTTTGGAACACCTAAATTTATTTTTTATATTTCATGAAAATGCGTACTTCAGTTGCAACAACAATGCGAATTAAAATTTATTTAACGCGTTGAAATATGACAAAAATGAAGGCGCTTTATTTCATTCCGTTGCGTTGTAAAAAGTTGGCAGGCTACAACGCTGAATTTGCAAACTAAATTCATTTATTTTCCGACAGTTGAGAATAAGATTTTCCACGTTAACGTACGCTTATCAAAATTCGCGTTTCAGCGAATTATCAACACCTGACTCGAGGAGTTGCTTACATCAGATAATCGATAATATTCTCTGCAATAAAATTCGTGTTAGACAGTTGCGACACGCAAAACAATATAAACGCAATGTAAGAATTTCTTACATGCAACTTTTTATGACGACGCACGAATTACAAGTAACTTACAATTAGAGCTGCAGATACTATTTTGCCGAGAATTAATCTAAATTAAAATGAAATAAGCTTGTTTTGGAATAAATTTTCAAATCGAGCAGAGTAATGATTGGACATCGCAACAAACACTTCTGAACAATGTTTAACATAATTATAAATATATTTAAATATAATTAAACATGTTTGTCTAAATAATATAAATAAATATATTTAAACATATTTAAGTATATCACAGTTGCAACAGAGTCGCAGTTTGAGGTATTTTATACAATTGATTGATCTCTCAAACGTTCTTCTTCAAAATTCCCCATTGGATTGCATCGTTTTTCCTTTCAATAAAACGATCGGTCCATAATTCATGTTTTAATATCGTGTACTGTTATTAAAGAATATCGAGAGAAGGAGAAAAACGAACGTTTATTGAAAAACGCTCTATCAGACTGAAAATGGCGGCGCCGAGTGTAGAATAGATTTCATATTCGTGCCCGTATGGAAACGTGAGAGGACATTTTGCCGGGGACGTATCGGGATTCTCGCAAGAGTTGATGATGAGAACACTCAATAAAGAGAACGAAAAACGAAAACAGGAACGATGCGACTGGCGCCACGTGTCCTGAACACTAGGGGGTGTAATATTTCTCCGCCATAGGTGGTATTGGTCGTTTTTATGCTGATCTGTCGGGGGAAAGTGTCCCCATAAAATGACGAACAAGTATTTTATCGGAGAAATCGATTTGGAGTATTTTTAATAGAAAAAATAGTCTTTTCTATGAAAAGAATCTTCGTTCTTTTGATGCAAGATAGCTTTAGTTGGTAGAGAAAAAAAAATTTTGTTTTGAGTAAAACTTTAAGTAAAACAAATGGTCTCTTTGGTGAAGAGATTCTTTATCCTTTTAATACGAAATTTTTCTATCGTTTCGTCAGCAACGAAGTGAATAGTAATCTTATGAATTGTCGATCAAGACTATTTTACATACGCGGTGGAAATGAAGGACAAGTTAAAATTAGTAAGCGTGCAAGAAATCATTTTTATTCAATGTGCACGTCGAGACTGATGAACTACGAGACTAATAACTTTTCTAATTACTTTTTAAACGCAATGCGTAATCTCTATGCGACTCGCCTTTCATTTACAACGGCACAGCCTTTTAATTGGAATTTATTGCGGGGAATTCATAGTTCACGGCCGAGTCGTTCTTCCTTCTGACAGGCTGTGATTCTTTATTGAAGACGTGAAACGATCAACTGGTGACGATCGAGATAATTTCACTGGACAATTTTTACTTTTCCATTAACACATTAATTCTACTACACGTATTTCGGATTAATGTAAGATAAACATTATGGGCATATTTTAAAATAAAAATGACAGCGGAATATTTTACGTGATGCAAATAAATACTATAAAATTAAAACTATTCTACTCTATAGATCAACGATTAATATTCTTATTAATATTTAATGTTGGAAAAAAAGGAACGCAAAACAAAGTTCAATATTTTAGTCTTTGGAGTCATAATTGTCACGATCGAAAATAAATAAACGTTGCGTCTACGCTATTATGTAACTTGTGAGTAATACGCCTTCATCTAGGACTTGTCACGATTCTTAAGGCTATCTTATATATAGCAATGAATCATTTATACGGATCATTTATACCCGCGTTTAAGACGCGGCAGTAAAAGACAGAATATCGATCTGAATTCTTTCGTAATATATTGTAAATTAATCGCGAATTTATATTTCTTGTGTACATATTACGTATATATCACTACGAAACTGAATATCATTTATTACATAACCGAGAAGAAAGAATTAAATAATTCTATTTAAATTTAAGACCTATTTAAATAGAATAGAGTACAAGATTCGATACAAGATTTGTGGTAGGAAATTTAACAGTTATTTAACAATCCATTGAAAAGTTATCAAATCCACGATCGAATCGCGCGTTTTGCGCTGCTGTAAAATCGCAGCTCGATCATTTTAACCGTCAATCACTATCGATTTATGTTTCTTATTTATAGCTACTTGGACCTAAGACTTCGAACCTCAACTGTCTTAAATCACCGGCGCATTAGCAAATATTTCTTCATTCATAAAACTCGTATTTTCCACTGCAATAGATCGAAAATCATAAAGATATTTCGCTCCAAAACATATTTCTTAAAAACATCGTTGCTGAGACTTTTGACGAAATTAATACTCTATTGTCCGAATTTTTATTATTTGATATGTATTGACATCCGAATCGTGACAGATGTATCGAAATATGTGAAACAGAAATGCGAAGCAACGCAATGGGAAATAGAGATGAATAAAAATTGGCAGAAGTCTGTGTTGGGAGTTAAATCCTTTTTCCTCGAAGAATATTCAATAATAACCCAGACCAAGTCATTGAAACGTGTCGGCAAATTTCTAAGAATGATTATTCTTGCCACTCAGTCCCCAAGGTTGAATCTAGCATGAATTACGTACAACGTGATGAACTAATTGACCGTCAGACAACACCAACAGCTGCACGTGTCTTTCCAAACCAAATCTAACTATGGGCGTCAGTTTGAGGAACCGGAGGTCACTCGAGCTAGATAATGAAAGGACTCTCGTCAAATTGCCGAGGCAAGGACGTGAATCAGTTATCAAACTCTCGTGCGTGTAAACTTGCATACGTAAATTGACAATGGAATCAGTGAATCAAGAAGCACGTGGAAGCGTAGAGTATGTGGGAAATATCGATGAGAGATGTCGAGTCTTTCACTATACACTCTCTTTCTTCGTTATCGATTCAAAAAAAAAAAAAGGGAAAACTTATCGTGCGTGATTATCTTTCACTTTTTTGGCTCACTTTTACGTGTTACGACTATTGTTAAAAGACTATTGGTCACGTATACATACGTATATTATTTCTTATATTCTCAGGTAGTTATAACGTTGTTATTCGTAACACTTATCATTTGTATTGTGTCATCGGTCGATTATCATTTTCCGTGATATATTTTCTTTTTCAATATCACATACAATTATAATATATAATTTCAATTCTCTATTTAACTGACTTTCAGATCAATTGATTCTTTGTGGCATTCGTCAGATCACTGTTTCAAAGAGTTTAATTGATCATCGCTGTTTTAAAGATTATTATCGTTTCAACTCTCTACTCAGCTTTCAGATCAAACGATTCTTCACGTGGTATTCATCAGATCGTACCATGTCACTCTTTCACTTTTTTCAAATCACTCGATCATTGTTTGAACATTATTTTCTAAATCCTCATTAAACACTGTCTCGGAAGTTTGCGTCAAACAATCAAATAATTCACACATTGTTCCGTTTACATCATATCTTTAAGGTTACTCGAGCGAGTTATTTTACGCGTCAAGAATTCACAGACTTAGACAATTAAAAAAACAAGGAACTTTCCATAAGCAGATTTCTTGAAGCGAATGATTGAAACCAAATATGTCAAACATCTGCAACGATACGACTGATACGATGACGATAAATTTGTAGAATTTGACACAGGTGTTCCGTTCAGGTGTGCGATTTCTCGTTCGCCGAAGTCTATCTCTATTGCGTAATAAGAACACAAAATCATTAGTACCAGGAATCTGCCGAGACCTTCAGATCGAGTTAGTCAAAAAGATCTTGCGATTGTGACGGAAATCTCTTCGAGAGAGAGAGAGAATCTTTTCGATCGCGTGAGTATTTAAACACTGACAATGAGTTTAATATGTATTTAATAGTTATAGATACTTGTGAAAGCGGATTACTGCGTGACATTTGTCCCCGTGATTTCTAGATGATTGCAAAGCTTCGTTCTGCGATCCCTGCGGAATAAACACTGTTTTAGTCGCAAACTCACGCGCTTCGCTAAACTTCACAAACCCGCTAGTTTTATGCGCGTACTCGCGCCGTTACGAGATACACCGACTAGACACGGACTGGCACGAAGCAGGGAAATATTTGATTAGATCCAGCTCCTTGCGCGATAATTTAGTAACTGATAATCGAGCTACAAATTTTTGTGCAAATTTTTGTGCAAATTTATAGTAAATATATCGGTGCTAATTAACCCTTTTGCTCAATATGTAATTTCGCTGTCACCGTGGTCATCATCCTGCGGCTCCTCTATTGCTCAAAATACAAATCTTACCGGGAAAAACTTCAAAATTAACGTTTTCCTTCAAAAATAACTTAAAAAAGAGAGGTCGTATTTCTTTTCTCAAATGATGTTTCTAAAAACCTGAATATTCGTAGTCAATCGCATTTTCTGTAGCGAGTTTGATAAAGAGTAAAAAAATATTTTGAATTTCGAAGGTCGGTAGACACTTAAATTGATATTTAAATTTCTATATAATGTATGTGTGTGTGTGTGTGTGTGTGTGTGTGTGTGTGTTGTGTCCATATTCCATGTGTAATGACACATACGTAAGATGTATGTAATACCTCCTTCGAAATAATTATACAGCCTGCTGACATTCTATTGCATGATGCATTAATTTCTGAGGAATAGTGATGTTGGTATGCGTATAAAACGACGCTCATCTTTTAAAATGTACTTTGAAATATCGTACTGGAATTTTTACGTATAAAGTATGTATGATATTTTACATGCTGTGTATTATCAACGATTTTTATTTCGTAAAATATATAATACGAGTTGAGTAATAATTGTCGCGAGTCTCAAAACATATAAACTTCAGGGGCTAGCTAATTTTAGGATTTTGTTTGACCGAGATAATAGCATATAATCGATATTTTATCATGGAACGAAATTGGATACAATTTAAAAATAGCAAATTGCCTTTTGTATATTTAAAACTTTTAATGACACGATCGAACAATGATAGAAAAAGAAATTAATCAGCTTTATTGACTTTTTAATCGTTTCATTTAAAAATAATTATAATAATAACACTAATCAGATGACCTGACAGTAGAATAATTATAATAATAACACTAATCAGATGACCTGACAGTAAGCTAAAGTAAGATTCATAAAATGTATCTATGTGTAATGAGTCAGCCATTGCTCCGTTTTAATATTATTATTTGAAGCATTAATCTTAAGTCTTTATTGTACAGTGTTTTCTATCGTACAGATTTTTGATTAAAAAAAATTCATGTTTTAAATTAATAAATTTTTGCTTGCAAGAATAGAGTGGGTCTCCATTCGCAGCACCTCCACGTGGTGAGACCTGGGCAATCAATATTATTTGTTATATAATTATTAATTGCATTATTTTATAGCTAAACAATTTATTATATAACTGATACAATTATTAATTATATGGCAAGTAATACGAGCTGATTGGCTGCGATCTCGGTTAGATGTACACATCCATTAGATTAATAAAAAATAAATAGTAGTTCTGACATACGGGTATACTAATTTGTAAGCATATGGAAAATGTTTCATTCGAATTTATATATTTTTTCGTACAAAAATATATTTGAAAGTCTAGGATTAGTTATTTCCTCTACAATGATTACGTCTGTAAATAAGAGGGTTGTCCTTTCTTCTTTTTTCTTTAATTTTTCTCATATTATATCGAATTTTTGATAAAATTTATTTATTACATTACATCGAACTTTTGACAAAATTTATTTGAGCTGATAGGAAAGAAAGCCATCGTAATACCATAAAATGTGGATAGAACTCTTCTATATAATTCTGATATGTAATAGAATGATTTCGATTAGTTACTAGCTTCACATTTCGATATTGAAAATTTGATGATACTGTAATGGATTTCAAAAATCATATTTCTGGCGCATTCATTGCTTGATCGTTTTAGTTGTAGTTCCGAAATTCACCGTTAGAGTGCGCTAAAAAACTACTGACTTTTTTAGTATTTCAGTCAGTATTTCAGAGCATGGGGCATGAAATTCCACAAGATGCTTCATCTATTCGTGTATTTTGTCTGTACCAAAGGCTTATTCTTTTCTTTTTTTTTTTTTTTTTTAATTTGCTTGTAGTTAATTTCAAAAAACCTGCGTATCCTAGGTAGGCTTATTACCGACGTGGTCAAACGAACAATTAGTTCTCTACTTTCCTGTCAATGACACCAATGGCGCCACGCGTCAATAGTGCTCTCCTGAGAACCGGGTACGCAGTGTCTTTCCAATTCGCCAAATTTTTCTGGCAGATTTTCTTTTTCTCCTGCTTTTTCTTTTCTACGTCAGTGACGCGCATGCACTGCGGAGGTTGCTATCCCCAGGCTGAGAACATTCAGTTTCAAAGTGGTAGAGGGAGAGAAAGGAGCAGATTGGGAGGTAGAAAACCGCAGTCGAGCTAGAGGGTGGTTCGATGGCTGCAACCCCCGATGGAAGAGCGCAGTCCGTTTCTTTCCCATATTAATTCAAGGCTGTTGGCTGGCCCTTTCGCCAAGTGATCCACGAAAGTGGTTCTCCTATTCTGATCAAGTGTTTAGTGATTTCCTTTTTAATCCGATTGGGGGTGCGCATTGTGGGTTGCTCGCAGATGATGTTGCTCTTAGGTTATGGCAAGTCATTTCGAAGTGATTGCTCGTTTAGTTTGGGTTCTAAGCGAAGAAAGTTAGAGGATCGGCTCGATTAATCGTTGGAAAGAAACGAATGGGACGGTACGTTGAAGTGAATTAGACACGCGATTTAACGGTTAATCATCTGGAGGATAGTGAAGTTTGAGTTGGTGCGAGTTGTAAGATTGTCATTTTCGTATTTTGCATTCGAATTGAAATCTGGCGGATATTGTGGAGAGTTTGTCAATGAGAATTTCAATTCCACTAGTTCGGCAATCGCGGGATATCTTTCTGTTTTTTATGGTGAAAAAGATAACATTATTCGTGAATATCTTTAACAAATATGTCGTTAATCGGTGAAACGAGATGCACGTATTCATAAAAAGTAATTTTTGTCTTCACCCGCGAAGGTCCAATTTGTTCTCTCCTTTCTCTCTGTCTCTGTCTCTCATGCACATTTCACATCTCACTTGGACGAATTAGTAGGATTTCATCCCTTGCCTTGTCTTTATCAGTTAAGTGAGTAATGACAGTTCACTAATGTTTTGTGAGATATAAAATATTGGAGTTTGTTATTACACAAATATTGATAACTATATACAGCGCAATATACATAATGGCTTTACGGAAATAATCGTACAGTTACGTGTCATATTATCAATATTTGTATAATAATTTTTGCGTAGTAATAAATCTCATTTATACTTATTAAATATAAATCTCGTTTATATTTATTTTAGAGCGAACTTCAAGAACGTACAAAATTGCATTATTGTAATTACGAGATGCTGATGGTATTTTATTACGATGACTGTTATTAAAGATTAAAAAATTTAGAGTTGAAAACTTCTAATTAAAAATTTTAAAGAATTTTAAAGAAATTCGTTAAAATTTGTAAAATTTACAGTTGTTGCCAATTGTTTCATTTAACGTACGTTATTGCTTTTAATCTGCGTCTTTTGAAATTTAATATTGATATTCACATTGATCACCACTTTATCGAGGGAAAGTCACCAACTCTTTGGTGATATTCCAATATTCGTTCACTTTCCTATACAGAAAGTTTGAAAATTTCGCCTTTATCTTGTTGCACGTTGTCTGCATGTGCAAATAAGCGAGTCTGTTACTGGTTAGACACTCACGATTTTGTCCGTAGAATATTTGAAATATCTGTAGTAGTTCGAGTATTTTGTTTCTAACTAGCTACTTATTTCAATACACACTGCTAACTTTTATTTGGAAACTCGCTTATAGAACGTTGTGACGAGTCGTACATATATGTCAGTTAGAAATTTATGAATATTCTTTATTGTAATGATGCAATTATGTACAATTATCAGTATAATTATATATATATATATATATATACGTGTGTGTAATAGGAGGTCATTGTCTGGATAACAGTATCCTCTGGGCGAGTACGGATGTAGAATGCATGAGGAAATTTGGGCAGCTGATAGTATGGTGTGTGTGTGTGCCTTGAACTGCCGTGCGAGGAGTGTGTGCGAGGAGTGGAGAACAGAACAGCGTAGCGTCGGAAAAACAAAAGAGCGTAGCGTCGAGCGAGGAGCGTGGAGCAGAGAAAAAGAGGATAGCGTCGAGTAAACAGCATGGCGTCATAGCGTAGTGGTAAAAAATAAATACTACTTTTGTAATTAAATCATATCCTTTCTGTTGCCTACCAAACATTCCTACATATATAGTTATGCAACTGTTTTAAAAGTTTTAACACTTTTAAGTTTAAATTTTTATACAATACATTTTACTTTTCTTGAAAATTCATACATATTCCTTTCATTCCAAAAACATGTATAGAATGGTAAAAGAAATTGAAAGAATATTTCATTAAAAATTTAGCTTAACTAAAGAAGCTAAAGTCAGGTGTTTCATCTCACTATAATAGTGCAGAGATTAAATACAAATTTAATCGATCTGTCACTTCGATGCCCACTCCAAACAAAAAAAGAAAACACTCTCCTATTCAGTCTTCGAGATTGTCAAATTCTTATTATTTGAATATCATTGAAAAATGTCCGACAATCGCTCAAAATACAGACGACTAAGCTATAATAACTTGCGTTAATAAAAATTTCAAAGTGTACCTAGTACTAGTGTGTACCTAAGAGTGTACCTAATCCGTAATATTCGCAAAACGTAAACAACATTGTTACATTTACTCTAATTTTCCAAACAATGACGTGTAATTAAACGTCACTCTCATTAGCAATAGTTAAATATCGCTCTTGCAAGCAAATAGTTAAACGTTACTTGTATTACGTGAAACATCTATCGTTCGATCCTAAGAGGGAGCACTTTTTAAATAAGGATCAGCTCGTGTAATAAAAGCTGCAGCGACCCATTGTCCTCAGCGAGGAGCATCCTCCTCATCGGTAGCACAATCGACTCGTGTGACGTCCAGAACCTCCGACACGTGAATCGCGCCTATTAGAACTATGCGCCCACTTTCTAAAAGCGGCGTTACACGCGACTCACCATTTTATTTTCAACTCGAACCAGCCGCGCGCTCTTCACCGCGGATAATAGCACAAGAGTGTATGTTACAAGAACTAGGTACCGTTTCACGGGCATTAAATCGCCCGAGGGCGACTCGAAAGTCTAGCTGGTTTCGCTCGAAACGGAACCTTACCGTCGAAACTTCGTGTTTTCATGCGGACTGTCGCGGACTTCCTCCGAGTCCTTTGTTCCCTTCTTCTGTTTCTTCTTGCGCGATAAACTACGTTCGATCGTTGAACAGATCTGGTCAGATTCGGGGAGAAAGTTTCGTACGCCGCTTGTCGCCATCGTTCTTTTTTGTCGCTACCGATAATTGGAGCAAGTGTTGAGGATGCTTCTCCTTGTAACTTGTAACCTGTTTTTCTCGCGTGGTCTTTAGGCGTTTCAAGTATTGGATTTTTGGTTGCAGAGCAAATTGATTTTGACTAGGATTAAATTTGTTTGGAATTTTTATGGAATGGATAACTGGATTTAATTGCGAGCGATTTACGCAATAATGATTATTTGATTTATTGTTTCTTACACATTTGTCGAATCAAATATCATTATGAAAACAAATTCATTTCGCATATTCTCTGTGTGATATTTCTATTCTTGAATTTTGCATAAATGCATAAATATTTGGCAAGTGTTATTAAAATTATTACGATGGCAATTAGATTCAACTTTAAATGCAATTTCGTTTGATTTATGGCTGTTAGTATTTATTTTTAAATCTTGTAATGCTAGTCGGATTTTTTTTCGAATATCGCGCATACACTTACTCGATAGTTTTCATCTTAAATTAGGTATTTGGAGCGATCGATGTTCCTACACGTTATGTGCTCCCCACTTGTTCCATGTTGTCCCTTTTTCCGTGCCGGATTAAACATGAATATTTTAATTATTATTCAAATAGTCTTCAACACTTACGAAATGTAAATTTACGAGAGCATCTCCACGAATATTAGACGATATTATAATTTAATTTTTGCGCAGATTCAAGCCAAATCTGAATTTCGAGAAATAAGCCGTTCGAGTATTCAGTCATCCGTGTTTCTAGGCCATTTTGGCACCGGGTCAAGGATACGTTTTTTCCTCCCGACTCGACACAGGCTCTCCTCATCTGTACGCGGTCGTTCGTTGACGACAGCTTGTTGTAAATGAAAATATCTATTGCAAACAGCTGAGCACTTTTGGAATAATAATGACAATAACAATCACTTGACTTCGACCAGGGGAAAAGGAAAGATGGAACGATATGCCTTCGATCTTGGAATTGTTAACGGAACTGAGGCCGTTAGGAACATTCGCAGATAGTTCTATCTTCGACCCGAGATTTCTTACATTTTCGGCGAGAAGTCAAGTTTGACGATTGACGAAATCGTCTCTCGTTCTCTTTCTTATTAGCACTTATTAGCGCACAAAGACTAATTTACTTTCTGATTATATTATCTGTGTCTTTCGAGTACGTGTCTTTTTACGGACTAATATATGTTTCTTTACGGATTGATATATATATATATATTTTTCTTTCGTGTCATGTAAATTGACTGATTATGCAATATCGTGCAAAACAACACGCTCACCGTTTGAAGTATTGTTCCATCACTGATTATTTCAAATTCGCGTTGTGGTTGATAAGTAAGTAAATATTAGCATATTATAACGAATATTATTTATATCTTGTATAATTTTATTTTTAAACTCGTTGAGAGATTAAAGAGTCTTAAAATAATTTATACCTACGTATATAATTTGTGTGTGCATTATTCCACTCAGTCATTTCAACATCTATCTTAAGATATTGGAACACATTCGGTTAACATCCTCGAAATCAGGTTTCTCTCAGATCTTGCGAATTTAAGAAGAATTGTGTGCATATTAATGATCTTCAGTTTTAACGATCTTGACTTTCAAGCAAATGCGTTTTTCGACGACTGAAAACTGTAGCGAATCATTTCGAAGATCGTTACTTAAACCGAAAGAATAATCTTGACTCGGCGAAGACTCAATATTAACCGTTGCAATGGAAGTTTATGCCCGGCAAATGTTTGCACGCGCATTTTTCTTGGCGTTTCGCTATTTCGAACGCGAACAGTATTTCGTCGAAACAGATAACGATTCGTTTCCGTGGACCAAGAAATCAGACGTATGGTTTTAAATGGTTTTAAAATAAGTGCATTTACTTAAATAATTGAATTGCTTTTAGAAATAGAGGGAACTGCGGCACAGATAAAAAGAAAGACCGAAGAAAAATCGTTGGAGGATGAACTTCTACCCTGAAATTTCAAAACAAGAATGTCAGGAGATTTGACTTTTTTAGTTCCAGTTTTTATCGCTAGGTCATACATATGCGCGGTATAGGTGTTAATACATGCAAATGTACAATTAGATGGCAATGATACGCTGACGTGCTGACTGGCGAATTTTTTTACTTTTTATTTGCGGAATGAAATATTGAAATTGTTTGAAGAATGCCTGTTTGCGTTATTTACGACGTTTATAGTTTGATATATTTATTAAAGCGCGTTTAACATCTTTCTCTTTGATGATTTCACTTCGACCGTTGGTTTGAAATAGGTAGATGTTAAAGTTCAAAGATTTATTTTTAGAAGAAAAATTAATTTCTCGTGCGTGCACAAAACGTATTATTAGGTATTCGAATTTCGTAAAAATTTTGTTAAATTTTAGTTTCTACGAAGTTTAGATGCTCAAATGTTCGATTTAATCACGCAACGCATCTAAATGCAAGTATAATTAATTTTTTTCATTTCCAATATTTTAAAATTCAAATTTCAAAAAATGAATAATGTGAATAATGTCATAGGTATCACGCACTAGGTGTCATATATTAGTGCAAAATTATACTTTCGCAATTTTTTAATATGAATTTTAAATTTCTTCATACCTAGCAACAAAGGTGGTTCTAAAATTTTGTTTGAATAATCATTATTTTTCATTCGTTCCCTTAACGTAGGAGGCAGAATGCCAAAAAACTCCAGATGCCGCATTCATCCCCATTTTGCCACTAATCTGTTATTAGATGTTTTTCTTTCATGTTCAGTTGACATAGAAATATTTACCAACTAAGCCATTTAATCTGTGAGTGGTGACTCATTTGTCTTTTTTATAATTTTTCCGACAACATCTCATTATAAAAGTGGTAACCACAACCTCCAAAGACTATATTAACACGCTGTATTCCGAGAAGAAGTCATTACTCTTTTGATAAAATTATAATTTATCGTAGGATAAGTAAAAAATTTGTGGGTTTAGGTTTTCTTCCATTCGATTATACGCATTACACGTGATTTACCTTAGTTTCCAAACAAATACGAACGCAAGTATAAAAATAAAGAAGAACGCAAATTCTGACAAAGACACAATGTGCCACTATAAAGAATTAGAAAGAAAATTGACGTGAATTGATAATCTAAATAACGAGATCGGGCCATTTCACCCGGCCACTTACCCTGATAGACGTTCAGGTTCAGATTAGTAAATTCAATCAACACGAGTTTATTTAATCGAAGCAATTTTGTTTAATATTAATCATGTTTAATATTACTAACTTTGTCGTTTCGTATAACTACTTCCGCATTTTTTAATACGATTATTCAAATAATTCTTTGTTATTGTTTCGTAGGAGTGAATTCAAGTGAAAAACCTTGATCAAAGTTCAACGTGAGTTGGTATTCTGTTCTGATTAATGCGTCGTTACGCGAAAACTATTCTCCTCGACACAGTCGGCCAAATTGATTTTATACCTTTCGAACACTATTACAGTCGTTTCGTATGCGTTTCAAATGGACATGCAAATTACTACGATGATATATTTTTTTTTTCAATGCTTCTTTTCAACGTATGACATACGTGATCTTTCCTCACTTCTGACGTCTAACAAAAATTTCTGACGAATAATAAAAATGAAATTATGCGAATAATGTAATTTCTGTTTTATTTTTCCTTTTTTCTCTTCTTGACTGCTCGGTAAATGAATAAAAGGAAATTGAAATTGTACGCGAGTTATTTCTTTTTTTTCTTTTTTTTTTTTTTTTTTTTTAAAAACGTACAAAATCTTTTTGCTTGAAACTTTTCTCGTCTCCTTTTTCTTGCTGCAATACACAACGTGTGCAATCGCACGAAATTGTTCGTACGTTCGACGAAAAAATGTCGACATTGTTAATTAAACGTTAAATTAAATATTAAATTAAATTTTCTTAACTTCGTGAAAAAAAGAAAAAAATTCTTTCAAAGATGGTTTCACATTATACAGCAGGTGGCAAAATAGGATACTTTTTCAATTATTTAATTACAGAGTGCAGCAGGCGCTGGGAACGAAGGGATAAAATTTGTTCGTTTGGAGCTTTGTTTCTGAGAGAATCGAATTTGAAAATTTATCGATTGCGTACGCTTTTAGTCAAAAGAGGATGAAACAAAAGAAAAAAACGTAATGTATCGTCATACTATTGAAGAGGAAGCAAACGTAACTCAGTAAGCACGTGGAAGATATTATTTACGAGATGCATACACGTTATTGTGTTGAAAATCGTATGCAAATAATAATTACATGTATCGATCGTACGTACGTAATTAAATACTCAGAAATCCGGTGGATTTCTTTGTTGAATACGAAATGACGAGAAAAAACGAGAACATTTCCCTCCTGCCGACTTATTTTTCACGTAGAATTACCCTCTGTCCAATTGCATCGCGCGTCTTGCCACAACCTCTGTAATAGTAATTACTTTCTCAAAGCCTCATCGAACCAATATTGATTCAAGCGCAGTTTCTTGAAATGCAAAATCTGCAGCGAAGAAATCGAAGGGCAGGGAAGAAAATGGTGAACAATCTTGGCGAAAGACCATTCGAATCTTTAAAGATTACATCGTTGCAACTTGAATTCTTCAATGTCAAAGTTACGAGTTTCAATCGTTTCGACCGGCATGATAGTTGTCAATTGTTAAACAACACTCAAAAAAAAGAAAAAGAAAAAAGAGAGAGAGAGAGAGAGAAAGAAAGAACGACTTTAGCTGACTCTAGGTCAGTTACTTGAAGTGCATCGAGTGCTATTCCCCGTCCCCTCCTTCCTCCTATATTTTGTAAAAATTACACATGACCGACAATTTCATAAAGTTCAAATGTCAACTATGACTCTATTCCGTGAGAACTGTCTCGACCTCGACCCGCACGACTCTTTTGACCCTTTTCATTTTCCTCCATTTCCTCTTTCACTTTGACAGACGTGATCGTGTGGGGGATTTCGTCGACGGCGGAGTTGATAAGTGGGACATACGCTCCTGCATCTCCGTATTTCGTAGTGAACTCGCCATCAGGTCGGATCATCCGCAGTCTAAGTGGCCATCATTCGGAAATCGACATTGGAGCAACGGCGTGTACTCCGAAAGAAATTCTACTATTCGTAAGTCGTTATTATTCACAGAGATTTTCAACTTGTTCGTTTCGTTCGGAGAATCGTTCGAAGATCAAAGTTTCGTTTGGAAAATTGTTCGGCAAAGTGCCCGTGTGCAGGATTTTTAACTTGGGGACGGAACTGTGGCTCGGAAAATTGTAGATACAGGATCTTTCGTGGATGTAGAGTAAGTCGTGGATTTTTAATTTGGAAAATTGTGGATTTTTAACTTGGAAAATTGCAGATATAATTGCGGTTTTTTGGAAATTGTGGATGTATGGGATTTGTATTACTTGGAAAATTACTAGTATAATACGTAGAATTACGTGTGTGTGTAAGATTTTTAGTTAGTCGGAGAACGATCGATTTTTACGTGTTTTAATTTCACAGGAACGATTAAAAGATGAAAATTGGAAGTTTTCGATAAATAGGAATTTAATTGACAAGATTTCTATCGAGAGCAATGAGATAGCTTTGAGTTGAAGAGTGAGATTAACATGGAAATTAGACAGTGGGATTTTTATCGATTTTTGTCCATAATATAGAGTAACACGGACAAAACGGTGATTTAGATTGAACGATAGAATTCTACCGCTTTCTCGAATCTTTAGTGATCGTGTTAGAGATGTTCTGCCACGTGTCGAATATTCGGCTAGCGGCTTGATAACACAAACTCCGTTTTTCAAGCGGATGTGAGGTATGAAATTACACGGGATTAGAATCCTTATTCAGCGGTAAAAATTTTGTCATGAGCAAACAGAAATGAGTATTCTTCGAGTTGAAGGAATTCTCTTCCCGGGTGAAAATTATATTCTAATATTTTCATATCGGTCAAACTCGAGTAAAAATCTTAATATTTTGTCAGTGCAGCAACGGTTTCCCAAAGTTCTCTGCAATAAAAAGAATTTACCGACCGTAACAACGTTTAGCA
This sequence comes from Melipona quadrifasciata, assembly GCA_001276565.1. NCBI lineage: Eukaryota > Metazoa > Arthropoda > Insecta > Hymenoptera > Apidae > Melipona > Melipona quadrifasciata. Next base: position 1,092,789 of record KQ435820.1, read on the forward strand.
CGTCCAAGTTCATATTTCGTCGCGATCGGGTTATATTTTCACGAACAGGTTTCCAATTTCATCGAATCAGGCCTGCGTGTTCGTTCCACACTCGGAAAAGAAAAGTAGAAAGAATCGATCGCGGCTAGCCCTAAGGAACCAAGTCGATTCTCACTGTACGCCCTATTTTTCATTTTACCAGGAACTCGATTCACACGCGAGAAATAAATCGGCCGCTCTTATCAAAAGTAACACGATCGAACTGAATTTCCTCGTTTCAATTTCTCGCTCTAATTTTTTCTTTTTCCTCCTTTGATTCTCACGGAATTACGATAGAAGCGTTGATTTTCCTTCTTTTTATTTGAAGATCCTTTTCAATTACAATTATTAAATCGCACCTAGAAATCCATGTGTTTATCTTTTTCAAATGTATTTCGTTTGTTTTTAACGCGTCGAGAGAGAACCTGTTGAAGCTTTCTTTTTTCCAAACAGACGTAAAACGCTCGTTTCTTGGTACAAACAGAACGAACTCCACAAAACTTATGTCTCCAAATTTCAGTGTTTCGTAAATTTTACGAAATTTTTAGATTTTTCTCACAAACTCGCCAATTTGCTCGAGCAAATTAAAATTTTACAAATTTTACATTTTAAATTTACGTTTTAAATTTTACTCATGATCTGCGAGTAATTTATGAACGGAAGTAAATTTGCACAATTGTTTTAATTCACATAGCGGAATCAAGACAGGGAGCGAGGTATTCCTTGTTCCCGTTCGAAAAGTTCACGCAAAATGAGATCTCGCGTGGTGACCGCGCGAAGAGGTAGGTAGAAACACGCGAAGGGACTTCAGCTTCCCCCTTTAAACCTTGATTCGTTGCAAATTGTAGACACCTTCGTGTCAATGGCAGCAAATTCCGTTTATTTCTGCAACGAGGTCTCACGACCTCGTTCGTCGCGAAGCAAATTAAACTAGAAAAACTAGTCTCCGTAGTAAGTCCACTTGACACTGGATTATTACGTAACTTCCTGGAAAAAATTAGATTACGATCGGTAAAAAATCGGAGACAGAAACGTCTTGACTTTTAAATTGGTTTAGATGTACATTCAGTTTGAAAATGTTGAATAAAACTAGTAAAATTAATAGAGCAATCCGCGACGCGATCGAATGTGTTTCTTAATTATAACGTTTAATGTTTAATCAGCGTGCATCGTGTGTAGAGACTCGCAAGAAAATTCACATGACGATATTTTCAGATGTTCGAAGTGAGCGAAATTGAGTTTTGGTGAAAGCACAGTTTTCAGAAAAGTTGGCAAAGATTTTTAGAAAAATTTTATTAAACGTCTTGTACGTCCGTCTTTGTGCAGTATTAATTTTTCGATTCGCGTAGTAAATTCCTCGTGGCACGGGAACAAAATTTCTCGAAGATTAATACTGAATTTCTCATCACTTGTTACCGGTTCAGAAGCTTTGCGTTATCAATTACCACGATTTGTTGAGTCGATTAACGACCTGTCAATTTCTTTAGAAAGCGTTAAAATTCATTTGACAAATGTGAAGAAATGTTAGAATTTCAATTTTATTATTCACACGTTTATGGCAATAACTTGAACGATTTCAAGTTCAAATTTCATTCATTCGGATTGAGATTTTTACGATGTTTACGATTGTGTTTTGTCGTACGGTTTCGACCATTCACATTCTACGACACGTCCATTTATCGAACAGCCACAGAAATGTTTTGCAATGAATTCAGAGAACTAAACGAGCTGCAATGAATATCACTTTTAAACGAGCTCCGTCGTAAAATCGATGTATCGTTATAATCGTCATCATTATCTTCGCACACTATCATCTCGTAATTACAACGAAATTATTATAACGAAAATGAGTCAAATTGTTTATTAATAACATTCCAATAAAATAAAGTCCCAGAGGCAAACTTTAAAAGAGCAGTGAAACAACGTTCGTTAATCAAAAGTATTTCACTCGTTAAAATTTATCATTCGTTCAGTTATAGAATAGATACCGAAAGCAACCAGAAATCCAAAAATACATCTGATAGAATTCTAAAAAAAGATCGATTCGACAAAAAAAAAAGCATCACAATACAATCGAGTTGAAATTGAGCTCCAAAGAGAAAATATGCTAATGCGAAAAGAAAGAAAAAAGTTGATACATTCTCACAAACTGACGTTCCTTCCAAGATATCTAAATTCAACATTTACCGTTCTCGAACGTTGCCGAGAGATTAGAAATCGAATTTCACTCGCTCTCTTCCCAAATAATTGATCTCAATTATTTTCCATAACAATTATTTTCAATTATTTTCCATAACAATTCATATTCACACAAAGAGATCTATTTAAATTCAGAGAAGACCGCCAAACAAGTTCTTTCCTCGCCCGTTTCTCTCGTTGGACTAGAAACACTCGATGATTTTCGAACGTTCGATCTTCTCCTTCGTGTTTCTTCTCGAAACGTATGAATAAATACTGTCTGGCACACTTTCCTGAATGATTCGTTTGCTTACTAGGCTGGAATTGAATCATCTCGAAGCATGGCCGTTTGCATATTTCGACGGGGTGATTCTCCGACGCGGGAGAAGGAAATCGCATAGCAGCCTCGCTCGCATCTCCGCCTACATCTCGAGCGAATAGCTTTCTTTTCACGTCCTCGATGTTTATTCGATGTGATAAATCGACATTTGATTAACGCGCGAATTTCTTCTTCTTTTTACTTTTATTAGTTTTTATTGCTTCAGCTCGATAGTCATTCGACGCTCGATGATTCTCTCATTTTATTTCTTTTTTTATTAGTCTGGATGTTTTTTTTTTTTGTTTTGTTTTAGCAAAGATTTATTCTAAAAGATATAATTACAATTTAATCACATAGAACCCGTTTACCATTTTATTTCACGAGAAATAGCAATTTTTAGTGAAATTGTATTGAAACTTTCGTTACGCAATCTCTGCTATGTAATGATTTCAATCGGAAAATGAAGTTCAGAAAGCATCGATAGTGAATAATAAAAATTCGAAACAGGCACGTGAGCCAATTGTTGCAACAACAAGCTAATAATGATTTAACTAATTTGCTTGATCATTTGTTGCATCATACAATATAATAATAATATAATATTATTGCCCAGTTAAATTAGTAAAGAAATTCGTTTATAAATATTCAAACGAGTATGAAAATGCATTATTGATGCATCGCGACATGTATTATTGATCGATTGGAAATAATGAACGTACCTTTAGAAAATAAAAATAGACATTGAAATTTTGCAATACGATTCCAAGCATTTTAGCATTTCTCGTTCTTTATTGATGAATTTTTCTCGGAAAAGAGTTATTTTTCTTTTTTTCTTTTTTAGCACGCATAAATGCACAAAGCAGAACATTTTCTTTTCTCAGCACGTGGAACAAATTTCTATTACGTTGCTGTTTAGTGACATTCCTTTTAGTACCATTCGCAAAATATGTTTTCTCTCACTTCAGACCACTTCCACTCACTTCTCGTGAGAGAATTATAATTATAGATCGAATTCTAGTTGTAGAATACAAATACAAATGTATCATACATGTAGAAATTACAAATTACATATGTCTTCGTCGTAATAACCGCGCGATCCGTCTAAATAAATATACGGCGTCTTTCTTTTTCTCGTTTTTCTTTTCTTTTTTCAACAAATATCACGATCGTGATTCCTTTTCAAGATCGTTCCCCGCCAATTAGAAACGAAGATTCACCTGCGCAAAGATGCCCTTTATACACCATCGCGGATTGTCACTAATTACCCACCTGACGTAATTTAAACATCTGACGATTGCAACAGCATAGACCGCGAGACAGTACAAAGAAGAATTTGGTGGAACAATGAGAAGATTCTCGCTCGTGTCGCGTCGGTTCGTATTTTCTCTGAATTCTCTTTTTGGAATGGAAATCGATCTGAAAATTATTCTGCGCGACGATGTCGGGACTCGAAGTCGAGCGTTTCGTTGCGCTCGTGGATTCATCAGAGTTTTCAAGGTTTCGCGAGAAAATCTCGCAATCTCGCGAGTTCGCAGAGTCTGGAGATGCGAATAGTTTCGAAACGTGATCTACAGACGAGTGACGGAGGTTTCTGGCGATGCGAGCGATCGTTTCGCCGCTCGAGCGACAGTGTTCCACGATTTTTGACTTTTACCGTCTGTATGCGTTCGAATTTTTTTAGTGCCTCTAGTGCGAATTTTTATTCATCTGGCGTGCAGCGTACGAATTTTAACCTACGCGTGTTTTAAACCGGAGTGAATTCGGCTGAAAAGTGGCATGCACGCGACGTTCCGATACCGAGTTTGTGACAATCGGAGAACGTTATAATTAACATTCCGCATCCAAATTTTTCCATGTTGTTTCAACCGTCGGAATCATTTCATCGGTCAACCATCTGCTGAATTTCTGCTCTCCTTTTTTTTTTTTTGCATTTCCATCAGAAGTTTTCCAGAATTAATTATTTTCGCAATCGTTTCTTTCCCGTTTCAACAGTGACAGTTGAAAATCAATCTCGGACTCCGATTTCGAAAGAATTAAAAATACATAAAAAAAAAAAAAAAAAAAAAAAAAAACCCCAAAAAAAAAAAAAAAATTTTTTTTTTACGTATAAACTTACAGTTACAGTTACAGTCGATTCTCTCTCTTTTTCTCTCAGCGTCAATGGGTCCTTTCCCTTCGTTATTCAAACGTCATTCGGTCGTAGACGATTCTTTTGTCTCTTTGTGAAAATATGCTCGTATGCTTTTCTCAGAGGAATTTACGTACCAACATCTCGCTTATTGAAATTCCTTTGTTATTATAAACAGCAAATTGAGAAAATTATATTCGCACGATACTGGAAAATGTCAAGAGTTGAAATCAGAATTTTGACATTTCACAATTTATTTGAATGGTCGAGTCAAATTTACACAAGACGTAACACCTACCTCGACAATGCACTGAACGCACTTTTTTCATTTTTTAATAATCACGCAGAATGTATTTTAACAATTCTATTCGTAATATATATATATATTTGTTTAAGTGTAATGTGACGTGACGAAAAAATTTCTTTCAATAACAAACTTCGTTTGTCGGAAAAAAGGAATTTGTAATCGGTCAGTGTGTTCTACTATTAAAAATTTCGAAATCGATAATTGCTTTGTTGTGGCTCGATGGATCGAGCAATACGGATCCGATTCGGGACGCTTGAAATTTAAGGCGGATAGGAACATCGTCTGGTGAGTAATAGCGAGTTGATACGAAATGGTAAAAGACGAGAGATTGTCATAAATGGATTATAATTTGCAATTGATTTTCGCACGGATTGATACGTAATTGACAAAGTGCATGGGTGACCAACCTTTTAGATCCTCATTGGCCAACAAAAATTTGTCGAGGGCCGCACGTAGTTTGCAATGTAATGTAACCTAGATTAGATGTATCACTTACGAAGATGTTCAAATAACTTTTATAGTGAAACAATAATAATGATGAGAATATAAAAATTCTTAATGAGAACATTGACAATGAGTTGTTTGAGATAGGCCTCTTAGTTCGTCAATATCTGGTTTAATACAGGTAATCAATTTTCAAGATACGACGAGAGCATTTCCAAGATGTTTGTCTAAAATTTGTCTTCTTATTTTATCTTTTGCGTGTTTCGGTATGGGGGGAAAAGTTGCTCCCTGAAAGAGACACGTTCATCGTCAACATTTATGGTTAAAATTATTCAAATAAATAAAATTCTTATTCAATTATTTCAATGTTGGTCATACAACGGACCGCAAGACACAACAGTCTGTTCTAGCGATTATTTCGAGTAATATCAGTAATGGCGGCTCCTATTTCAAACTATGGTTGAAACTACAGTTCAAACTATGGTTTGATTTTCCCAACGTAGGAAAGATTAAAGAGTGATTGGGTATCGACCAGATTAGAATAGATTCTAATCGTTTGCTGAAGGATAATTACAAAATATAAGTAAAACACAATCAAATTAAACGAAATATAATTAAGACTCGCACGTGATAAACGAGCGTTTGTCTCGGCTTGAATAGATTTAAAAATAAACTAATAAATTTCTTTTTAGCCGGCCAATAATCGTCCAAATCGTTCTTCTTCAAGAAAATTCTAGAACCAATTATGACAACGTGCATTCGTATCGCGATTCGTTTCGCAACGTGCTAGATAATTGCCCGAACATTATAAGCTTTATAAACGAAATTTAGTGAAATAAAGAGAAAGCGAGGTAATAATAATTTTTTCGAAAGAATCGTACGCGCTCTAAGCTATGGTTGGTTGATACTATTTATGAGATCGAAGAATAGCGGAGCTTTCTCAATTGATCTTTCCACGATTACGAGCAGGTTCCGTTTGGCTTGAACGAAACGGGACTAATCTTTCCATCCGCGTATCTATACGCACCTTTCACGTCGAAAGTTACCGCCGCATCTTTTTACCTATTAAATTTCCACACGAGCCTCAAATTCGAAATATTCACTTCGATCGATAATATCGGTGTCAACGATATTACCGTCCTCGTAAATCAATTTCCCAGTTTTGAAAACTACGAGTTTTCAAAAACGAGAGTACGACCTTCACCATCAACCCTCGCCATTATCTAACTCCAGATCACTTATCCGTGCCTCTCGTGCTTCTCAGAAATTTAAGAAACATTCTTTAACAGACAAAAGTGGAGGAAAAAAAAAAAAAAGGACGTTAAATTAATATTTCCCTCAGATATTGGCCACGATCGATTCTCCTCGCACGTATCGATATCCCTCTAATTTATCACTTCGAAATCACCTGTTGATCATTCATTCGATCACTTGTCAATTTTCAAACGACGAGCCTCTCTGACGAAATCTCTCGCAGTCAGACGACACGGTGACGACAAACATTGATCGCAACTCATCACCTTCTCATTAGCGATTTTCAAAAGAAACCTCGCTTTCTTTCCACCAATTTTGTTCTTTCATCGCGTCGTCGAATGAACACTTTGTAGGAACAAAACCAGCTATTTAATAGCGAGGGCCGGTGGAAAATGGAGGACGGAGCAGTAGAACGCTCGCTGTGGGCGATTGGTAATGACCTCAAACGCGCCATTGACCTCCTTTATGGAGAACCTGTTCCCAGCTTGGAAACATCATTTCTTTTCTTCTCCTTGTTCTACCCTCCTTCCCTTTCTCTTTCTCTCGCACGCCCGCTCTTGGATCATTTCTCTTCATCAGGAACCACTCCGGCTCCTTTCTCTGCGGATATTCCCTCACGGATACGCAGCAGCATGTACCGTTTTGAATCCGATCGTCGCCGAGCACTTTTACTCGGCACGATCGCTCGCTGCACGCTCGGCGTCCACCAACAGGATCTTGAACTTTTGAACGTAATTGCGATCGTTAAGGAAACGCGACGACTCGAATTTTTCTCCTATTTTTTTTTTCTTTTTTCTTTTTAATTTGCGCCCCTTTTTCATTTGCGTACTTTTGAAGTTGTAGGACAATTTGGACTTTACGTTAATTTTAAACTAGGTTGGTCGATCTCGAGATTCAGGGAGAATGGGATTTTCAACTTTTTTACGTAGTTTAAAAATACGTGACGAAAGAATCAACGACGCGAATTTTTCCAATCCCCAGCTGATATTTTTAGATATTTTTAGATAGTACAATTACGATTCTATGTTAATTTGAACTAGATTATTTAATTTCAAGGTTCATAGGATTTTTTAATTTTTACATGATTGCGACGTGATGATTGTGAGGAAACATGATGAAAGATATTCCTTCTTTTTTAATCCTTATTCTTTATTGTTGAAATACAGATAACTACTGGTGGTATACAATTATATATTGCTCGTCAAAAAATTGCCACAACTAAAAATCATCTATGTCTTTTGAGCTATTAAAAATTTGGAAAATAAACAAGTGTATGTCGATTATTAACGACTAAAACGTTGAAAATTTTATTCTGGCAAATAATGTACCTCTTTAAGATTAGATTATTTAATTTCAAGGTTTTTCTCATTTGGATTATAAGAATCTAGAGTATATTAAATTTTTTACTTTACGTAAAAATTATTTTATTAAAAAGGTATTTTAAAAAAATACCTTTGGAATTAAATAACAATTGGATATTATTCTATTGGAGAATTAATCTTGTCTTTCGTTTTGGATTTTTACAATTGATTGCATTGATAAATTGTTTGCATGAGTTGTCAAATTCACTGTCTACTTTCCTTCTTCACTTTCGAATTAAAAAAAAAGAAAAAAACATTCATACTTCTGGATGCTTAAAATGGCACTATATGAGACTCAAAATTCAATTTCGAAAATAAATTATTCTCCTTTTTTTTCAAATAAAAAAAAACATTTACGATCCAGGTACGTTTAGATATTTAAGATATGAGATTCAAAATACCCTTCAAAAAATTGTACTTCAAAAATAAATTACTCTCCTTTTTCTTGCTCCCCTTTTTTTCGATTAGAAGAATTTGAAGAGATAAATTTAATTATTAAAAATTAACTGACATTCGTTCAAAACGCACTTGTATGGTTAAAAAAAAAAAAAAGAAGAAAACGCGTGCCTCGAGCACGTAAGAGATCCGATAGCGAAGTGCAAACTTTCACGCGTCGGGAAACACGTGGCAAGTGGCAAGTGGAACATTGTTGCATTTTCTGAAAGTATTTATTACTAGGTCACTGGGTCCCCCGATCATGAAGGCATTTTAACGCAATTTGGTCGTTTTTGCTTTTCGCAATCGGCAAAACCGTTTCCAAACGATGTGTCTTTGTCAACTCGGAATTAAACGATCTTGTCGACTCGTCTTAAGCAGCTGACAGACTACTTCTACTAGACTAGATGTAGAATTTACGTTTGCTCGGTCTTATCTTACTTCAATTTAATTACCGCTCGTAGAAACTGATTGCGAAAACAGCTACGTCGGCTAATAGTGTAAATTCCTATTTTCTAGAAGTCTGGATGCATTGACTTGTTACTAACGACGTCCAATGAAGTGTCCGCCTTGGGGACATTTTTGACAAACTACTGAACGTAGACGTAAACTTTAGAAACAAATCTGGATCTTTGAAGATTGAATTGAATGCTTGGAATTTTTTAACAATTGCAATTTTAGCTCGGAGTACTTCGTATCTGATTCTAGATCAGATACAATTTTCAAATGGACCGTTTCTGGTTTCCTGAAAGTTTTTCGAGAATTTCGGGAATATTCACTTCGGAGGGGATTGAGATGCTTTGAGACATGTTATTCGTGAAACTAGAGAACACACGTTATCACGTTCCGTACGTTATCGAGAGTAAAAAGTAGAATAGATGATACTTGAGAATTTCGAAGCTTGGAGTGTCGGGATTTTTTAATTATCGGAGTCTCGTGGTTTAAATTGGTTCAGTGTAGTGCACTATCGATGCGCGTCGATCAGGTTTCTAGAATGCTGAAATTCTTCTCGAGAACTGACAAAACGCAGCACTCATGTATCTGATTTGTCTGAAGGTGACAAAGGAGAGAGAGTTTCTGCTTTATTTAGGAGAGAAAAATCCTCTGAGGTATAATTAATAAGACTGTACGCAGATTCTGTGCGTTATTAAGTATAGAAACTAAGATGGAGACTTTAGAAGCATTTAGCAGGTATGTCTGAATTATGAAAGCTTGGAATGTTGGAATTTTTTAATTATCGAGGATCCCGGCGAACGTGGAATTTCTCGATTGTTTAACTGAATTCTACAAGCGTTCGACGATTCAACAATTTTAACAAGTTGTAGCGGATGTTAGAGAAAGTTCTCACGCTAAGGAAAAGTCAGAAGACTTTACGACTCTCACCCCAGACATACTGTTGAATAACATAGGCCAAGTCTTGTTCTTACGGTGCGTAGGACAATAAGGTCCACACCAAGTAATAGTAATACGGCCAGAATAGCATCCGCGACCGTCGTAAATTCTAGGATTCTGAAGGTTCTGCACTTAGGCCGACGGGCCTGAGATACTCCAGCTGGTAACGTGCAAGGCCCGGAAGAAAAACTCCGCTACGTCGTCAGAAATTCGGGAAACAGTCCCCGGAGAAATTGCAGCCACGCTCTAGAGAGATAGAGAGAGAGAGAGAGAGAGAGAGAGCACAAAGAGTAGGCGGCGCAATTTCCCGACAGCCTAATTGGTTAGAGCCAAAAAACGCTTAGCTTTTTTAGAAAAACTACAGCCAATGACCGAGATTTCTCGAAAACGAAGCGAGCACGAGAGCTGAGAAGTAGCTCGCTCGCCACCTAACTAGCTTGTAAAAGTAAAGCTTCCAAATAAAAGAAATACAAAAGCAACTTTGTCTCGTCAATCAATACTTCTCGAAGTTGGCGACCCCGACGTGATCCGACAAGATATAAATTAGCTGCAGTGATGACAAACAGAAGCAATACACGAACCCAGGACAACGTGCTGCGCCAGGAGCTCCAAGAAGTGAAAACCCTGGTAACAGAGCTGACAAGGAGGTCCAGCCGAGCGTCGCTGCGACGACCAGGGCTCGAAAAGCCGAACAAAGCGACGATCTAGATCACCGGCCAGAAACCTAACTTAAACCACTGCTGGTACCACCAGGAATTCGGTAATCCAGCGACAAAGTGCCGCGGGAAACGAGGAGGCCTGACATTGAACGCGGCGATCAGTGAGAGGACGAGCCGCCTTTTTGTCACCGATATAGTGACAAAGACAGAATTCCTTATCGACACCGGTTCGGACCTGTGCGTACTACCGTGTACGCGTGTTAACGGCCAAACCAAGAAGTCGACGTACGAGATGTATGCGGTCAACGGGACCACCATCAGCACATATGGCATCAAGTCCCTCCGTCTCGACCTCGGATTGCGACGAGCGTTCCCGTGGACGTTCGTTATCGCCGACGTGGCGAAACCCATCATCGGAGCCGATTTCCTTTCCCATTTTGGACTGCTCGTCGACCTCCGACGCCGTCGATTATTGGACCAGACGACATCCCTTGCAGCAGCCGGGAAGATCACCACCGAAGAAGTGGATTCTGTGAGGACCATAGTAGGCGACGCGCCCTATCACTAGCTCTTCGTAAAATATCGAGACCTCACGAGGTCGACAGCGATCCTGCGCAAGGTAAAGTCGTTCATTACATATAATACCACGCCCGGTCCGCCGACGTTTTGTAAGCCGCGCAGACTATCGACAAAATGTAGAAAATCGCGCACGCAGAGTTTAGCGAGCTGATAAGCCAGGGATATATCCATCCAAGAGGCCAGTGGGCTTTAGCCCTCCACATGGTTCCGAAAAAGGAAAATAGATGGAGACCCTGCGGCGATTATCGCACACTAAACTCACGAACAGTACCGGATCGCTATCCGACACTGCATGTCGAATTTACGCGAATGCTCTCCGGGAAGAAGATATTCTCGACTATCGATCTGGTGCGCGCCTATCACCAGATACCGGTCCATCCTGGAGACGTACCGAAAACCGCAGTAACTACACCCTTTGGTTTCTATGAATACAAACCGAATTGCCGATCGGGTTGAGCAATGCCGCGCAGACGTTTCAAAGATTCATCGACACGGTCTTAAGGAGGCTCGATTTTTGTTACGCTTATTTTGACGATATTCTAGTCACCTCCCGAGACGAGAAAGAACATCGCGAACACCTGGAACAGCTGTTCGCACGGCTAGACCAGTACGGCATGCATGTCAATCCGACTAAGTGCGAGTTCGCGAAAACCGAAATAAAATTTCTGGGATACACGGTAAACGAAAACGGAACGAAAACCGCTCGAGGAACGAAAAGGTAAAAGCGATTCTAGAATTTCCCAAGTCGGACACCGTGAGAAAACTTCGCAGATTCCTGGGTACGATGAACGTCTACCAAAGATTCATACCCAAGGCCGCGAAATTACAAACTCCGCTGAACCAACTTTCAAAGGGTCGAAAGTTAAAAGGTAACGCTCCTATCCGATGGTTCACCGAAGCGGACACAGCATTTCAAGCGCTAAAAGAAGCGCTATCGAACGCCGCGCATCCGTCGAATCGTGCGAATCTTGCGATTATGGTGGATGCGTCCGATTTCGCGTTAGCTTTCTTCACGACGTCTTTGTCACGGCAACCTACGACAGAGAATTGCTCGCCGTTTTTTCCGCGATGAAGCAGTTTCGGCACGCGGTGGAAGGACGATCGTTCACTGTATACACCGATCACAAACCGATAATGTACGCGTTCAGACAGAAGCCGGAAAAATGTACTCCGCGACAGTTTCGATATCTCGACTACATCAGCCAGTACCGAACAACCAGGACCGAAGTCCTTCCAACAGTCCTCCTTGGCATAAGAGCAGCGCATCGCGAAGATTTGCACGCATCCTCCGCGGAACTAGTATACGGTCAAACGATACGCTTACCGGCCGAATTCTTTCGAGCGGAAAGCAAAGCGAGGAACGGGAACAACATGAAACCGGCCAACATGCTTAAGCAGCTACGAAACGCGTTAAAAAAATCTGACCTACGGAACGACCTCGCGACATGGAACGTGGAAAACGTTCACGTTTAAAGATTTGAACACTTTTTCTCACGTATTTATTCGGATCGATCAAATCAAAATCCCGCTGCAGAACCCGTACGAAGTTGTCTCCCGCGAAGACAAGACATATGTAGTCAGGGTAAGAGGAAAGGACACACGCGTGTCTATAGACCGCCTCAAACTTGCCTACATCATCGATAACGAAAACGACAGCGGGTGTTCGGGAGAGTTTCGATGCTACAATACCTACGGTCTGGGTACAAGCACGTCCGGGATAATTTATTGGTTTCTAAGGACTTAGCTGGAATGTGTCGCCAGAAAACCTTGGCCACATGGCTGCACTTTCTCCTAAGCAAGAAACAAACAATGCTCTTGACCGTGGATTGATGCATGGCGCCAACTTCCCCGAACACGTGAGGAACCCGGGTCAGCGAGATCGCCCACGACGGTCATGAGTATCTGGCCCTTCGTGCCCCACCCTGGACCCGCGATTTTCCGTAGCCGAAGGAAGGGGAACCGAGGAGACGTTCGGGCTTTCCTTCGGCTTCTAATTCAGAATCATTACGACTTCCGAAAGCTAAAGTTCAATATCTCTCGACATAAAGTTTACTAGGGGACAAACCCCTATCATTCAGCGTGCGAAAAATATACAGTCCACAAACTTTCCTAAACACGATCTCGTCTCGCTAACGCGCGCGAACAGCGGGTGCACGCAAGAAGAAGACGTGCGTACGCGATCAGGTCGTCGAGTTAAATATCCAGACCGCCTTCAGGTACGCTGGTATGTGCTGGTGGCATTGTAAAACGATTGTGAAAAGAAATATAAATTAGTAACGTTTGCACTGACAAGGGGGTGATGTAGCGGCTAGCAAATGTTAGAGAAAGTTCTCAAAGTAGAAAAAGCCAGGAGACTTTACGACTCTCTACGCCAGACATGCTGTTGAATAACGTAGGCCAATAAAGTACGCACCAAGTAATAGTAATACGGCCAGAATAGCATCCGCGAGCGTCGTAAATTCCTAGGATTCTGAAGGGACCACACTTGGGCCGACGGGCCTGAGATACACCAGATGGTAACGTGCAAGGCCCGGAAGAAAAACTCCGCTACGTCGTCAGAAATTCGGGAAACAGTCCCCGGAGAAATTGCAGCAACGCTCTAGAGAGATAGAGATAGATAGATAGATAGATAGATAGATAGATAGATAGATAGATAGAGAGAGAGAGAGAGAGAGAGAGAGAGAGAGAGAGAGAGCAAAGAGTAGGCGGCACAATTTCACGACAGCCTAATTGGTTAGAGCCAAAAAACTCTTAGCCCATTAAAAAAGCTACAGCCAGTGACCAAGAAGTAAAGCTTCCAAATAAAAGAAATACAAAAAGCAACTTCCTCTCGTCAATCAATACTATTTCAAAAAGTATTTGGTTGTGATGCATGGTTTTTGGGCAGAAACTGGTTAACGAAATTGGGCGGGAAAAAATTGTTGAGATCTAGAAGCAACTTTGTTGTTTAAATAATTTTGACTTTTAAACAAACATGAGATAAATTAACCAACGTTAACAATAATATTAACTGTACAATTGAATTGAAACAAAATAAATGTGGGAATTTTCCTCTTGTGTATCATGTTCACTTATAAACAAGTAGAACTCACGAGTATCGTAATAGAGAATAATAATATTTCCAATTTGAGGTGTTCGAAATATCTTTTGCCTCGTTTTCCTCTCTCTTTCTCTTTCTTTTTGCATTTCTCGGTAAAAGATATCCTTTCTTTGAATGACTCTGCTAATTAATGGTAATGTGTTACCACGATGTTACGAGCGATTATATATCTATTTCAGATTGTTCAAGATGGCACCAAACATTTTTGGTTCATCGACAAGCTTATATTCGGAAACGTCCCACCAAGAGCAATCGGCGACAGAAAAGGCTAGCAACCAGATGCTGCAATCCCAAAAATCACCGATTCGATCGAACTATGAATGGAGAATCGTTTGGAGGAACGTGATCGCGTTCGTGTATCTTCACTTGGGAGCTCTGTACGGAATTTATCTTACCCTCACTGCGATAAAGCTGCAAACAACTATATGGGGTCAGTATGAATCGTCTGCTAAAGCGACGCTGAAATAAATTGAAGGAATTACTGCTTTACAATTTCTTTGCTCAATTTCCATTAAATTGCTGAAACCATTTTTGCTTTACCTTTAGTCTCATCTCTGTCGGAACAAAGTAATTAAACGTGAAATATTTAAATGTTACGTCAACAATTGAATATTGAATATTAACGTGACAATTCTAACAATCGCTATTGCCATTACCATTTCTCTCCTTTCTTTCGTCGAAAGAAAAAGGAAAAAAAAAACACTCTTCGCGTGCGTGACGTTTAATAAAAAATATTAAATTTTAACTATAAAAATTTAATTGGAAATCTAAAAGTACGTCGAGTCCGCGGAATAGTGCAAAAACTTCAGAGAAATGCGAAATTCTACTGCAACCTGAAATTTCA
>KQ435820.1:1108023-1129866 GCA_001276565.1 Melipona quadrifasciata
TGAAATTTCACTCTCACGTGTCGACGAGTGCCAGTGTCGCGCATCACGTGCTTCCTGTCCAGTCGATTTCAAAAGTGATCATCTTCCCAGAGACTCCATCATCTCAACACAGAACCCTGCTTCTACTTCTCTCTCTTTCTCCTCTCTCGGCTGCTGCTTCACGCAACGTGCATACGCACGTACGTACGTACGGTTTCTATACAATTCCAGTTATTACTGACGGCCGTGCACAACTAGGTCGAACGTAATGAAGTTGGAGATGGGTATCGTGCGAAGCGTGTGGCCTCGAATACCGCGGTCTCCGGAAATTTTCGAAAACAAAAAAAAAGAAAAAGTCGTTCGTCCCGTTTTTCGAAAACGTAAACGCCACACGATCGTCGTAGACCGGGAACATCTCAAACAACGGCGGTATCCTGCTTTCTTGTTGGTAGAAATCGACAAGATGAAAGTCTGATGCTGCGTGGCACGATAGTGCAAACTACGTTGGATTTCGTTTGTTTCCCCCTCTTGCGTTGCAACCCGTACCTGTCAATTCACAAACATGTCATGTTGCCGAGTCGTGAGCTTCGCACGTGCACGAATATCAACGTTGATAGTGGCACTGAGCAGAATAGAACAGAATAGAACCTCTCGTTTGAAACGATTCATTTGTCGAAGTGAAATTGTTCCGTTGCTCGAGCGACGTTTTTTCCCTCGAAGGGTCCGAATTCGCTTGCGTGAATTTTTCGTCGTGGGCTTCAATTTCCTTCTTTCCTTTTTCATATCGCAAGCTTCTAAACCTCGACGAAACCTTGATCTCGTTGATTTGCATAAATGTAATTCTAGCGAAATTTTGCGAATGATCGAGTTCTGTTCTAAATTTGAAAGCGAAAGCTTCAAGCTTAACACCAGCGAAACTTTCGCGAAAGTTTGCAACGCATTTTCATGTTTGCGTGTGTTTGAGTTTAATGAAATATCTATTTAGCCTAGGCTGGAGCACAAGCACGTGGATCGATATAGGCAGAATGAGATAGAAGGTTGTAGTAAAAATGGGTAGGTAAAGAAGGAATAATGGAGCGCAGTCAAAGTAGAATGGGACTGGAAATAGAATGGAAGATTTCATAGGAGTAGTGCAATCGAGTAAAGTAGTGTATGTGTAGAGTACAGTGAAATTAAATAGGGTGAAGTTAAATGTTTAAGTCGAGCGGACAAGGTTTTGCAAAATAAAAAATAGATCAATGAAAAGTAAAGTGAAAGTGAAGGGGATTAGAACGGAGCGGGAAGAAAATGAAACAAAATAAATAAATGCTGAAGTTAAATAGAAGTATATGATGGAATTATTTAGGACGTAAAGTAAAATGACTTGAACGAATGAAACAGAAAATGAAGTGAAGTAGGGCAGACTGGGGTGACAGTGAAACAAGTCGGGGTAAAAGTAGTGGGCGTAAGAGCATTAAATAGGGAGAGCGAGGTGAAATATGGTTGTTGAGTACAAAAACAAGATGAGACGTAATAAGATGGAAAGTCTAACTTGAATGGAAACTAGAGTATGGCAGAAGATGACCAAGGAGTTTAATTAGGCAATGAAATCAAACTGAAATACAATGGAAATACAATGGAGCGAAGATAATGAAAAAAGTGGAACGTGTCACTGCACGCACCATACACGTATTGATGTAGACACGATAGACTACGTTTCAGTGACAGTAGGGATAAACATTTATTACATTTCATCAAATATCACTGCGACAGACGAATATGGAATATAAAATAAATTGTACGATAAAATTTTAATGAGTCAAAATTCAACTACACTGGAGCAAGTTGAAAAAGAATGAATTGGAGATGAGGTGACAAACGCGTCAATGTATAAGAAGCTAAGTTTCAGCAGACTAGGGACAGATATATGGCGTAATATGTTAACTACAATCAAACGATAAAATTCAACCACGTCAAAGTTAATTCAAAGAGAATTGGTTGGAAATAATATAGAACGCGAAACGTATTAACGTGAGAAGCTAAGTTCATGGGTTTTCATAACGAAGCTCGAGTAATGATTCATTGATATATAATGGAAAGTAATGCGTACAGTTAAATTTCGACAAAGTAAAATTTAATATAGGTACAATCTGTGAAGATAACATTCAACGATATTGTGATATTTCCAGCGAATTTTTTGGGATTTTCCGCGGGGTTTGGCATCACGGCTGGTGCTCATAGACTGTGGGCCCATAGAACTTACAAAGCGAAATGGCCAATGCGTTTCATGCTGATGATCATGCAGACAATTGCCTTCCAGGTAAAATTCTCTTTTACGATCTACTATCACGGGTGCGAATTTTTTATCAGATTCTTCTTTTACTGAAAAGTCTATTTTTTAAGAGAGAAACTACTCTTACGACATGCATATTTATTTTGTAATTGCATAAATATTCCTGTCCTATATTGAAATAATTTTGTCACAACCGTCCGAGTATTAATTTATATACGAACATTCTCATAGATTTCGACAGTTAATTCCAATTTCCTTTCGTTTACAAATTTCTTGGAAATCTAATCCGACGGTTTGCGAAAACTAATTTTAGAATATAAAGTGTCAGATTCCTCCAAGTAATCCAAGAGAACAATTTCATGTCACATTCTCTTCGCGACACGGTCCGAAAAGTTGCTGGCTAACGTTACTAGAAAGCAGAACGTTGTGAAAAAAGTCACGTTGCTTCGCAGAATGACATTTACGAGTGGGTAAGAGATCACAGAGTTCATCATAAATTCACGGACACCAACGCGGATCCGCATAACGCAAAGCGAGGATTCTTCTTCTCGCACATTGGCTGGCTTCTGCTCCGAAAGCATCCGGACGTGATGAAGAAGGGTGCCACCATTGACATGTCCGATTTGGAGAGAGATCCTATCGTTTTTTGGCAGAAAAAGTAAGAACTGATTGCATCCTTTTATCGTTACTTAATTTCCGGGAAGTAGGTTGTTTGAAAGTTCAACTTAAAATAACGACGATGTTTGATACGTAGTTCCTGCTTTATCGCGAAACAAATGTTAATTGAAATAATATTTTTTAGAATACCAGAGATTTGTAGAAATTTTAAGGTAGCAACTATTTAGAATAACTGCAAGAATAATTTTATTTAAATCGAGCGTTGATATTGGTAAAATGGAAAATACAGCTGCACGAAGAAAGTAAAGTGCACATTTTACTTCAATTTCAAAGAAAGAAACAAACATTTAATGTAATTTCACATACACTCTTATGTGCTGCGTAGAACTGTAGAAAAACGCACGTTTCAGAAGTTATTTACTACGTAAGAAAAATTTGTCAGCAGTAAAAGTTTTAGATTAGGACGCATCTTCCATTCCAATATGTTTCTATAATAGAAGTAATAAGAGTATAAAATAAAAAACAACATCGTTTATCATCGTAACAACATGGAATATCATAATTGAACACAAGTTCAAAGCAGCGTTGTTAACCGTGTAACAAACGCCATTTGCCATTGAAAGTTGCACTTAACGAGTGTGTTAGTAATCCGAATGAAATGTATTTACATCGCTGGACGTATATTGAACACCTTTTCCTTTAACTTTTTTCTTCAGGTTGTACCTCTTGCTGGTGATACTCTTCTGCTTCGTACTTCCCGTCTGGGTACCCTGTTATTTCTGGGACGAGACGTTATTCAATTCCTGGTACAGCACTGTTTTCAGATACACGGCTTCCTTGAACGCAACGTGGCTAGTGAACTCTGCTGCTCATATATGGGGCTATAAACCCTATGACAAGTAAGCGATTGGTTTTCTTTTTAATCGACACTTTACAATCAGAAAAAAAGTAATAATTATATCTGGGTTGAAAGATGGAAAAAGGACGTATGGTCTTGGGGTAGTGAGTGAGAGAAGGAAAAGAAAGGCGATTGATTAGCCTTTCGTCTCGGAGTCGCTGCCTAGACTCACCACTGTGGCTGATGGCAGCGACTCCTTTATGCCCCAGATGCTTGTTATTGTATCTAGCCGCTAGACTGGCCCCCTATTCACCCTATCCTAGCGGTGTTCCGCACGCTGCTTTATTTAACGTCAGAGATCGACCGGGCCTCGACGCTAGGCACGCAGCCACTTGCGACTTGTCCTAGTCAGTGTTCCAAAGTTATAGATGAGGAATCCTAGGCCGCTACAATTACTTTACATTGCGTGAAGTTTCGAGTTTAGATTGACAATTGGAGGCTATGTTTAATTTATGTAAGAAATTAAATTCAGTTAAACCAATCTGCTTTGGAGAATCCTACAAATAATGGTATACAGAGTGTGACGTATCTATTGCTCCAAAGTGTGACGTAACTGTTGCTCGTTAAAAACTCGAGGATAAAAATTGCTATGAGTGCTTTAGATATTTCACATCCAATTAAAACAATGATTTACAATTTGTCTGGAATAGTATATTCATGTAAATAATATTTAGGAACGTAATCAGATAGGATTGTACAAGTTTCCAGTGTCATTATTGAAAATACAATTTGCGAATAATCAATGTACGTAAAAGCACAATTTAATAAATTTTTCAGAACTGCTTAGTTAGAAGCGTGTTTCGAATTTCAGGAACATCGGCCCGACTGAGAACAAAAGTGTGGCGATACTTACGTTCGGCGAGGGATGGCACAATTACCACCATGTGTTCCCGTGGGACTACAAAGCCGCCGAATTCGGCAACTACAACGTGAATGTCACTACCGCGTTGATCGACTTCTGTGCCCGATTGGGATTGGCATACGACATGAAAACTGTCCCGGTTGACGTGATTAAAAAACGAGCGAACAGAACCGGCGACGGAACGAGGTATTTAACTTGTCGTTAACGTTATCATTTTTGAAAACGAGAATCTCGTCCCGCTTCTCCAATAAGAGTTTGATTCTCTTTTTATAAGTGAAATTATTTTTCCTATGATGAACGAAAGTTAAGACAGAAATTTCCGAAATATTAAAATATTCTTCGTCAAATAGAGGCGAATGATGTTTGAAAAAACAGTTAGCCGTGAAAAGATCTTGAAAACAACAAAAAAAATGGAGAAATTGAAGACAATTTGAATATGTTTCCAGTAAAATTAAATGTAACTACCGAACCAAAGACTCATCTCGTTCAAAATCGAGCAAAAAGCAGCTCACTTTTTATCTATCAAAAGATAGTCATTCCTATAATCTTCAGATTTGAAATTTCGATGTACAGGTATAGCAAAGACGAGGATTCTCAGAGTCACGAGGATCACCACAGTCACGAAGACATGAAATGGGGCTGGGGCGATGTGGATATGAAGCCGGAGGAGATGCAGGATGTGGACATCATCAACAAGAGCGATTAATCGATCGATCGCTCACGGAATGTTTGATCGGGTTCGCATGGATGGTCGGTCGCTAATTGCGAGGCGATCAATCGTTCACAATGTCAATTAAATATTTATTATACTAAAGGGATAACGATGTTATTTATTATGGAGGTCAGGTAACGGTGGTTCTGAAGGATACTGTGGAAGGACGGATGGTTTTAGGTAAGGTAAGGGAGTGGGAGAGAGAAAGCGGTAGTTTTGCGTTTCGTCTCGGAGTCACTGCCTAGACTCATCAGTGGGTCTGATGGCAGTGACTCCTTACCCCAGACGCTTGTTGTAACTAAACCTACTAGGCTGGTTCGCACCCATCCTAGCGGGGTTCCGCACACTCTGCTGCTTAACGTCGAAGATCGGTAGGACATCGACGCTAGGCGCGCAGCCACTTGCGGCTTGTGCTAGTCGAGTGTTCGAAACCCGTATTTGAGGAATCCTAGGCCGCTACAATACTATTTAATTTCCTATTGGTGGTTTGCGGTTATCTATGAAGAATAAATCTGGGAACATTGAAACTGAAGCAAAGAAAGATTGAATGAACTTCAAAAAAGAAGAACTATAAAGAAGAGCAAGTGGATTAAACTACAGAGTTTTACTAGAAAAATGAATAATAAAATTATCGAGATACCTTACACTTTCCAGATAAGCAATAATACCACTTTGGATGGATAATTAATCAACGATTTAAAATTTCTTTAAACTCTGTTTTCTTAAACGTGACGATGAGTTTCCGTAGAAATCCGCAGTTTAGAAGTATGACGGAAGGGGTGGGGGAAGGACGGAGAGGGGATCTTACGAATTTTATGACAGCAGTTTACTCCTCGCTCGCGGTATCTTAGTTTGTGGCCGACGCGTCGCGATCGTTGCCAGACTTTTACTTTTTCGTATTCTCGAGCGTATGGAAGAGTGTTGTTCAGTTAGTGCCACCGGCCCAACGTTCGTACGCTGGTGGATTGTGACGTGTATCGAACGACGTAGATTTTTATCGTAACCAAAGCAACTAAGGTAACTTGTACATCGATTGATCGACTGTATTTCTTGGATCCACAGACAGACGAGGCACTCTACGCGCTGGTAATCGAATCTTAACGATCGTTGAGCCTGGGATCATGCTAAAATTTCTCTTCTCTTCTCGTCCAGTAGAGATATGTGGAACGAGACCGTCAGAGACAGGAACGACGCTCGTTCATTGTCTCTCTCTGCGTCCCTCCGCTTGTGGCTATATAGATAAAATTTCTGTCGCGAATGGTAGATACGACACCATATACGTGTAATTGAAGAACGTGATTGATTGTGTGTCGTGCTGTATGATGAGTGATTGTTTCTCCTAATAGCTAGACTGCGCATCATTGCGCAGATTTATATATTCTCGCGTATAAATGCGATTTAAGACAAATGGATGAAGGTGGCAGAGACCATACATTGCGCAATGTGCTACAGAAGTAGCATGTTACTTTGGATATTTTACGTATTTGCGTGCGATCTTGAAAGTTTCTCACGTGACGGAAATTCTTCATAATTATCTTTATAATAGCAGTGACATGTCTGTAGTGTAGTGAACGCATAAATTATTTCTTCCAAGTGTCTTCGAATTTTATAACTTCGAATTTATCGGTCGTTCGGCGCGTAAATATGAATTTCCTACAAGAGGACTTTGTCTTTCTTGTAATCGCAGAAGAATCGCCGGCACCTCTAAACGCGTTTATTATTATTTAATCGTGAATCTCGCGAGCGTGCCTCGATTTTTCGTAAGCGTTCTTCTTTATTCGCGCGATAAAATAGTTTCCCCCTGGCTCTCAAATATTACGGAGACTTATATATAGTAGCGTTGAAAATCATATTCATATCCTATGTCATGCAGATTGCTATCAACGTTCGATGACTTAAATATTTTTATTTCAAAAACCACTATATTTGCTTCTTTCGCTACACCTAGTGTGTTACGACACAAAAAAGGTTATTATGTGGGACAATTTTTTTCCCCAGGAGAATTCTGTCCTGAAGATGAATTATTTTCACGCGAGAGTGGTAACAGGTTTGTTATTATTATTCGATAATAATTGCTATTCTCCTAATAAAGTTAAATAATTTATTGGTAGAAATGAGAAAAATTCTTAATCGTCTACACATTTTATTTGATTGTTTCGTATTTAAAGGGCAGTTTTCAAGAGATAGTCGAAAGAAAGCAGAAGCAGGAGGGTAATCAAAGATGGGAAAAGTTTGAAGATTGTTCGACTTGCAAAGTCCATATTAATGAGGACAAAGAGGTAAAGAATAGCTTGAGAAAAAGTTGAAAAAGTAGGGGATACAAGCGTGCAATTAATTACAAACGACAGAGAAGCAGCGGGGTTTTCGTTGCATATATGAGTTTTACTATGGACAATATTGACAATTTTCAGTGTATTTTAAAATAAATCACTGTCACCTGTATAACCTGTTTAGTACCGAAAATTTAATCCTTTTACGCCGTATTTCTACAACAGTTCACCTGTCAGTCTAACATACATTAATTTATAATCACATAAGTACGCAATACTTAAACAAGTTCCATAAAATTGAAAGAGAAATCAGTATGGAAATTTTTATTATACTTGTAATTACGATATATCATTGTACGTAACTTTTCTATTTATAAATTTGATGTTGTCAGTTGATTGAGACATAATTTAGTCGCTGTAACATGAATATTTATTTCAAATTGATAATAATGAAAATTTCTTGACGATGTCGTTTAATTCATGAAAACGATGACGTTATTTAACAGTGGAATTTATTACATTTACTAACACGCTTGTTGTACTTGTTCATGGGTCACCTTCATCGGAAAAAATTTTCCAAGCAAGAAAAAACACTTTTCATAACGCGGACAAGGTCGCCAATTCATCTAATGTAAATCGTAATTCAACCGTGTGTTCGCGTTGATTTTAATTAAGAGCAAGACCTAGTTAGGAGGTGTGAAGCAACTTGTTTTTCACAGTTTCTACTCGGTGTACGAACGAAGAAGGGCAGAAAAAAAAATTGATGAAAAGTACGAGTTCCGGGAAAAAGTTGCAGTTATCGAGAGTCGAAATTGCCGGCAACTTCCTGTTGATCATCGTGAAGAAAACGTTCGCCGAGAAATCGGAGGTAATTCAAAAGCTGAATTAATTGCTTGATGGCCGGTTGTTGTTCAACAATGTTTAATTGTTCCTCAGTCGCCTATGGTTCAGAGGACAGAGGCGGATGTAAGTTCGTTCTGTTTCTTTTTCTTCAATACGCGTAATTTAATTTGACGATCGTAACGGGGGTAGGTGTTCTTCTTTTGTTGTTTATTTGTAAAAGGAAATCATTGGAGAACTTTCGCTTGAAAATTTAGAACTTGCGAAGAAGAAATAATGACTTGTTCAAGGAATTAGGTATTTTATATATTTTTTTTTTAATTGAAATTTTAATTAATCATATTTGAAGATCAAAATTACATACGACATTCGTGTCTCTTAGGAAGATAAGGGTAGAGATTTTCGAAAAGTAGTAAGAGATTAATATTAAGAGATTTCAGTTCCTTTAAATTGAAAGATTTTCGTGAATAATGAACAAAACCGAATGAAAGCAACATTGGAAGTTTGAATGATGAATTTATAATAAAAGGATCATTCATCTAACATCGAACAACTGTAAGAAGATATCAAGAAATATTAAATTGACACAAAGGTTTTTGATTAAAACGAGAATAACACGTTCAAGACTCAAATGAATGAGACATTACATACAAATAAACTTGGAAAGCTTACATTTATACTCGACCTAACAGAGAATGGCATTCTTCGAGCGATTTATCGTAAAACGTGTATATAAATCGAAACTTGTATGTTCTCTATTTTACTCGAAACTTTTTCCTATTCTTTGCACTTCCATTTCTATGTTGCAACTTCTATCCTGTATATACATGTACATTCAATGAGGCAAACACGTCCTGTGAATACCAATCGTACAAACGAGAGTGTGACGAGATTGAAATTCCGAATAATACATTAAAACTGGATTCGAAGGACACGAGTTATTAGAATGTCACAGTATGTAATGAATTCGACGCAGTAAACTTCTTTTTAAATCGTCTCATTTAATCGATTTACATCGACTTTTCAACAACTGCACTTGTTCATTTTCTCGTGCGTACTTCGATATATCTGTAAATACTTTTACTCGGATCTATAAATCACGTGAACCACGAAGCTTTACCATGAACGACGTGCATGTGAATTTTTTTTCGATACAAACTGTCAAGTTTATCAAATCTTTAACGATAACTTTCGAAGCGCAAAACAAAACTAATCTCTCTGATTAGGAAAGAAATTGATAAAAGCGAAGATCAGTTTTGCAAGATGATCAATCGATATCGTTGGAAGCGATTTCGATCTTGAAGCGTGTATCATTGTTTGTTTAACATAACCAAGCCGATCATTGTTCAGTCTCACGGATTATATACTTGTAGAACACTAGGAGACAGAAGGAGAATAGAGACAGAGAGAATTAATTTAATGAATGTGTGGTGAACTCGTATTGCTGGTTTGCAATTAGTCGCGTCAATGTTGTGGAGGCGTTTGATCGTGAGTGTGTTTCTTTTGAGGGAAAGAATTGAATTGCACAGTCGTAATATTTTGGTGGATTTATTTACATTTAGTAAATTTGTGATTATAGACGAAATATTAATTATTTATGAAAAGTAAAGAAATATATTTTGAAATTGATATTAAATGAGATGGGATCGAATAAAATTGAAATGAAACATTTCAATAGAATGGGGGAATGAAAATTGAATGGACAAACGATTCATCTTTATTGTGCTCAATGTTACATTGTAAATTGGATTTCAATAACAATTCACCGTTAATTAACTAAACTATTTATGATTTCGTAAAACCGCCTAAAAAATGATTCCATTATTAATAAAAATAATATTTCTCATAGGCGCTGAAAAATTTATAGAGACATTAAATCTTAACAGAATTTATAGAAATAATCATTTTACAATGATTTAAACATTGACATCAGAAAGCTATCAACGCTTTTCTCTTCCTCAAATTTCGTCGCCCTAAAGTTTCAAATTTCAAATCTCCCGCGCAAATTTTTGTCTTTAGTATCTCTTTCAAAAATGCACTTTTGATGTTCAATACGTACACAACAAATACGACGTAAATTGTTTTTACGGTACCTTCTTGCTGTATATTACGAAAAAAAAATGACAGACTCGTGATGTTCCAGGTGAAATTTAAATTCAATTACATCGAGTCCTCCGCGTCGCATGCGCACTGAATGGCGACGAAGGTGTCGAAACGCAGCTCTGGGGGCGCTGGTTACCGTACTGGAGCGTTCCCCACGACTAAAATACAATTGCAACCTGGAACTGGCCTTCTTTGCTTCACTTGCAGCGTCTGTTTTATTTTGAGCATTATTTGCACATGCTTGGCCACGCTGTTGGTACTAGTCGATCAGAAAGTCGAAGCCGCCAACTATCAATACTGTGAGTTAAGTTTTCTTTTTTTGGTGTACTGTTGATTCTCGCTTGTAATGACAGATCCTCGTGATTATGAAGCGGGAAATTCAACATTCTCTCTACGTTTTTTATAGTATAGTAACGAAACAAATAAGATAACGTCGTAACTTTATTTAATTTAATTAAATTTGTCTTTTGGAATCGTGGCGGGTGAATTTTTTTCTTTTTTCTCCTTTAACGATCGTGCGTTATCTATATTCTTATTATAACCTTCAAGTCTGTCACATTGATTACTGTAATTGAACTGTGGATTTCTATGCGAAATTTAGGAACGCAAGAATACATAAAAATATATCCATAATATTTAATGAGTAATATAATTTTCTATTTACACAAAAATAAATAAATAAATAAATAAAATTGCACGTAAACATCCACAGAGTCTAACTATAATATATTATTTCTTCTAATATATTTTCTATGTTTCCTGACCAAAAGTCTCTCGAGTTTCTTCGCGCGTGCACAATATTTTTACGATATTTCTAAAATATATCATTGCTCTCACATGTGTTTCGTTCCCTTCTGTTGGTTGTTTTAGCCATTCGATTATAAGTAGCATCAATGAGTCAGTAGATCACGTGCGTTGAACGTTCACCGTCATTCAACCTGTACATCCACTGCCAACAACTTTTTGGAATCCATCACCAGCATCAGTCTCAATTACCAAATGGATTACATAATCTCATTTCATTGACCATTGTCTTGAAACTGCACAAATGGCACTGGGCATAAAGTGTTCATTTACATTCGCCAATAGAATATTTCCAAAGATTGCTTCTTATCAAAACCGTACATTTCAACGTTGTTCCACTGGTATCTTCTACTTAATACCGTCGTATAGATAATTTATCAAAATATCTACGGAACAGAGAATAACATCTTTATCAGTAGATTGCGGATTTTTATGCATTTTGATATTCTTATGAATTTAACTGAATTCATAAAATGAGACGTAAGTAGAAATTGATTTTACGCATTATGCTATAGTTAAACTATAATTGAATTCATTTACTGGATAAATTGCTAGTAAATGAGGATACTATAGTATTCTCATTGTTTCATGTACCAATTGTAAGTATCACAATACTCTATTTTGAACATTTTATACGTCTTTTGTGTGCATCTTTGCATCTTCCAATTTCCCATAAACGCATAAAAAATTCACAGTCTGCTAATAATTAGAGAGAGTTTGAATATTCGAGACTAATAATTAGTTTACTGCAGATTTTTGTGCATTATCAAATTTTCATCGATATTACTAAAGAAATGGAACCTAGGACAGAAATTCGCTGTATACTTTGTATATCTCTGCACACCAGGCGTATTCTCTATATATTCTCGCGTTTTTAAGCTTTCCACGAATACGGAAAAATCCTCCAGTCTAGTTGCGAAAAATTTCGAAAGAGCATCAGCGAACCTTTCAACGAAGCAAGTTTTATTCATTTTTTTTTTTTTTTTTAGCGTTGACCACGATGAACACGGAATCGGTGCCAGACTTGTCGTTCCGGTTGCCAAAGGAAGTGAAACCGTTGCACTACGACGTGTATTTGCATCCAGATCTCGAGAAGGGTACGTTTCAAGGTAAAGTCACGATCCTGATCGATGTGCTCAATCGAAGGAGTTACATAGCGCTTCATCAAAAGGACCTGAACATCACGTCCTCCGCGCTCAACACGTACGACCGCGAGGAGAACTTCGAGTTCGAGCTGTTGGATCTGATACAAATACCAAAGTATGAGATGTTCGTGGTCCCGACGAAGAATGAACTTCACACGGGGTTATACCACTTGAGTTTTGAATTTAACGGCGCGCTGCAGCCTGACAAAATTGTTGGATTTTACTCGAGTAAATATAAGGACGCGCAAAACAGAACCAGGCGAGTATGTCTTTCTCTTAAATTATTTTAATTTAAAATTTAATTTTCGTTTAATTTTGAACTGTTCTGATTGTAAGTAATTATAGGGAAGAAAATGTGTTAACTTCTCGTTTTAACTTTATGAACAAAGATTCTTCTTAGTCTTTAAAAGTTTTTTTGTGTGTCAATGTAGATATTAAGGTGAAAAATTCGAGAATCGCAGCAAGATTATTATTTTTAAACAATAATAACAATTTCTAATAACATACAAGTTTAATCTCTTTAATAACATAAGCTCATAATTTTTAATTTCTCGTAGTATATCGTTTTGAACTATTTCTCGAACTCTTAGTGACAAATTTATTTTATAATAAATAATTTCAATAATTAAAAACTTTAGTAACAGTAGAATTAATTGACATTATAGAGATAAAAACAATGTAATTTGTCTCAGAGTTTTATTACTTATATAGCCCTTTTGACTTTGTGAATTTTTATTTACAGATATATTGCAACTTCGAAGTTCGAACCGACTTACGCTCGGAGAGCGTATCCCTGTTTCGACGAACCAGCATTCAAAGCTGAGTTCACAGTGAAGCTGGTTCATCCTACTGGAGATAACTATGGTGCCTTATCCAACATGAACGCAGAGGTAACAACACAAATGATAAAATTCATTAAAATAGGATTTAAGTTCACGTCCGTTAATTTTCTTTGAGATTTTTGCATTTATATTTTCTCGAGGAAATGAGTAATAATTTATTATACTTTTAGTGTATGCAAATAAATCAACCATCGCCAGGATTGACAACGGTGACATTCGCGAAAAGCGTGCCAATGTCGACGTACTTGTCCTGCTTCATAGTCAGCGATTTTATTGCCTTAACACAAATGGCAAAGGGTCTAAATGGCCGGCAATTTCCGGTTAGTGTGTACACCACGAGAACTCAACAAGACAAGGCCACATTTGCTCTTGATATTGGCGTGAAAATCATCGAATATTATATTGATCTGTTTCGCATTGATTATCCCTTGCCAAAGCTTGGTGAGTTGTGCTAACGTCAAATGTCAAGTCCGCTTGAATTCCGCAATTTTTTTCTCACTAGATTTAAGAATAAAAGAAATTCTAAATGTTCAAATAATAGCAAGGGCAAAGTTTCGAACTTGGCATTAAAGTCACGATTAAAAATTCGGCACTAAAAGTAATAATTTATTGCAATGTTTGACGAATCCGGAAATCAGTTATAAATTAATTGTCTCGAAAACTTGGAAATTGTCGAAATTAACAGACATGGCGGCCATTCCCGATTTTGTGTCTGGTGCGATGGAGAACTGGGGCTTGGTTACGTACAGAGAGGCAAGATTATTGTACGATAAGAAAACGGATTCCAGCGCAAAGGGTTACGACGTCGTTACCGTGATCAGTCACGAATTTGCACACATGTGGTTTGGAAATCTAGGTGTGTAAAATTATTTTCTTAAAAATTCTTTTCTAGAAAATTAAGAGTACTGTATTTATTTCAAACACTATGTCTTGGTGGAATGACTTATGGCTCAATGAAGGTTTTGCTTCTTTCATGCAGTATAAGAGCGCAGACGGGATTCTTCCTGATTGGGGACTGGTTAGTTACTAATTTTTTTTTCACGAGTAATAACTCTAAAAATTCTCTAATTACATTTTATTGAAAGTTTTTCATTAAAAAAATTTCGTTAAAAATTTGTATTTTACTTCTGTCTTCAGAACAAAGAAAAGAAAAATTTTCAAAAAAAAAAAAAAAAATTGATTTCATTTAAAACAGATTCGAATAATAATTGTACAATTATTTTCTAGATGGATCTATTTTTAATCGAACAAATGCATTCTGTTTTCGTAACCGACGCGAAACTGAGCTCTCATCCTATCGTGCAAACTGTTAGCAATCCCGACGAGATTACTGCGATATTCGATGAAATATCATATAAAAAGGTAACTTTATTGTTAATAGAAAAAGTTAATTTAATAATAAGATTTATCTATGTTCTACATTTTATATGTACATTTTTAATTTATTTTTAAGGGATCCTCTGTAATTAGAATGATGGAGAATTTCATAAAACCAGAAGTCTTCTACGGTGCTATCTCCTCTTATTTAAATAAATTTATATATCATAACGCAGAGACTACTGACCTTTTCAAAATATTACAAGAATCGTCACCGGATAGTTTGAACGTGACAGCTATAATGGACACGTGGACAAGACAAACAGGATTTCCAGTTGTAAACGTGAAAAAGTCTGGGAATAAATACGTGCTGACGCAGAAACGATTTTTGGCCAATCCTGACGCTCATTTTGATCCTTCGGAATCCGAATACGGGTAACATAATAAAATAAAAAAAAAAGAATAGAGGAAGATTAATTCAAAAAAAGATTTACAACTACCTTGAATTAATTTCTGGGAATTTTAATACTATGTAATTTGTTTTTAGATACAAGTGGACTATTCCTATCACTTATATCACGAACAATACGTCTAAACCTACTCTTGTATGGTTTGACAAAGACGCCAAAGATTGTAAATATTAGTTTACATCTAATATCAGTAGTTTTTAGAATAATTTTAGAATAATTTTTATAGTATTAGGTTGTTTATGCAAATTCATATCTTTGTATCAGCGTAGTGAGATCTAGATATTTTATATTTCCATAAAAATGCATAAAAATCTTCTGATGAGATTGATTTAGATACTCCTTTATTCTACGAGTTTTATTTTTTTTTTTTTTTCGTTAATAATTTTACATTATTAAATGAGTAGAATTGATACAAATACAAATTTTACAGTGGTAATTGAATTCAAAGAACCAGTTAACTGGATCAAGTTCAACGCAGATGAAGTTGGATATTATCGTGTTAATTACGAGCCAACCGAGTGGGATATTCTTTATAACATTCTTCGACATCAACATAAGGTAAATTTCCATATCTTCCTGTCATTTATTTATGCCTTGACGAGGTAACAATTAAATAATTGTTGAATTTTTAGACACTGTCGGTGTCTGACAGAGTACATCTCCTAGAAGACGTGTTCAGTTTAGCTAGCGCCAGTGAACTTGATTATGAAATAGCTATGAATATGACTGCATATCTAAAACAAGAAAAACACGCTATTCCATGGAGCGTGGCTACCTCGAAATTAACAGCTATCGACACCTTGCTGTCTTCGACTATTTCCTCGTCCAAATTTAAGGTAATCTAATTTCATTTTAAATTAAGCTTCTAGGTTTTTTTGATTCTACTTTAACTCTATATTTAAGTTATATGTAGCTTTCCACATGTGAGTTATATTTAAATTTTTTAATTTTACAACACATTTTTTAAAGTATAACTTGTGATTTCAATAAATTACAACTACATATTAAATTATTTCTGCAGAAATACGTGAGAGATTTGGTAAATGACGTGTATCATGAAGTAGGATGGCATGTGAGCGACACTGATGATCGTATTTCTTTGTATGTAAAGATTCTTCATTTTGACACAGATAATTATTATTTTTTGATATTTCTAATTTTATCGTTACTTTAGGAAACTTCGAACGACAGTCTTGCGATTAGCTTGTTCTGTGGAGCACGCGGAATGTCTTAAGGAAGCTGGAGAAATATTTAAGAATTGGATCCAAGATCCCAGGGACATTCGACCGCATCCTGATATTCGTGATCTCGTCTATTATTACGGTGAGTAACAAATCATTTGCGTTTTACAAAAAAAGATTACAGTAGAACATCATTAGTTCAAAATTAGAAGTCGTATAATAGAAGTCCATTGATTCCTCCTATTAATGATTTTTAGTAATTTTTCATTCATACAATAGAAATTCGCTACTGTTTCAGGTATGCATCATGCTGGCGATGAAGCAATGTGGAGAATCATGTTGAAAAAATTCACAGCCGAGACTGATTCGACAGAGAAGCTAAAGTTAATGCGCGGGCTCGCTGCGATAAGATCCACATGGATTCTAAACATGTACGTTGCTTAATTCTTAGAGATAGAGAAAATAATTTAGATGCAAAGAGTATAACATATTACAATATATTAAACAAACGTACCGAAATATACATGTTTAAAGATAAATGCATTCTGTACTTACGATATGCTCTTTATTCACTGTTAAACTTTTTAGAGTTAAACATTTGGCAATTTTAAGCATCCAAAAGATCAATCTATAGAGTTTTACATTTCTTTCACATTTTCTTCCACAGATTCATCACAGTAGCCACAGACGAGAACTACGTGCGCGCCCAAGACTTCTTCAGCTGTTTAATCGCTATTTCGGACAATCCTGTAGGAACACCTATAGTTTGGGACTGGGTTCGTTCCAATTGGGAATTTCTAGTAAACAGATATACTCTGAACGATCGATACCTCGGCTCACTGATCCCATCTATTACCAAAACGTTCGCCACCGAGACGAAATTAAACGAAATGGAAAGCTTCTTCGCCAGGTATCCCGACGCTGGTGCTGGCGCGATGAACCGTGCCAAAGCTTTAGAAACAGTATCGAATAACATAAAATGGCTTGCCAAAAATAGCCGCAACCTGGAAAGTTGGTTGAACTCTCACGTACAAAATAATTGAACAGGATCGAACGAAAGTAATTATTATTGTTGCATTTCGCGCGAGAAATTATACATTTAGAATTCTGTTAATCGACAGAATTTGGAAATAAAAAAGGAAATTGGAATGTGAGAAAGTAATATCGTGAAGATGCAAAGGAGAATAAGATGAAGGTTTATTTTTTATTTTTCATTTAACGAAAGCAAAAAACGGTGGTTTTTTTTTTAAGCAATCATTGAAGATTGTCATTTCTCGCAATCTTTAAGAATTTATTTCTGGTAATCTTAAAATTTAAAATTTACAATGTTGTAAAAGTGGAAAATAAATGCAAGAATTTCTGCTGAAAGGACTAACAGTGTGATCGATTTCTAGAGGGATTCTTAAATATCGTAATTTTGTTGAATCGAAAGAAAACTCCAAGTTTTATACTATGAATTTGTGATTAGATTTCTTCTGAAGTTGATTCAATGTCAAAAGGCTGAAAATACAATGCGACTGTTCCCGAGGAATCCTCGAAATTTTACAATATAAAAGATTTTGATATTGTACAAAAAATTCCGAGGATAATGTAAATCTTTGTACACGTGTGCTATAGTACAACGATTTTTACACTTATAAGCTACTGTTATTCTTTTCTAATAAATAAAACCTTGTGA
This sequence comes from Melipona quadrifasciata, assembly GCA_001276565.1. NCBI lineage: Eukaryota > Metazoa > Arthropoda > Insecta > Hymenoptera > Apidae > Melipona > Melipona quadrifasciata. The sequence continues at coordinate 1,126,015 of KQ435820.1, forward strand.
AGCAAACGAACTTCCTTGTCGCTTCGACGAATGAAATCGATGATACGTTCTGTTTTCCACGGATCAAAGGGTAATCAACAGGATGGATTGAACCGGTATAATTGTTTTTTCCTTCCCGGATCGGACAATTGGATCGACATCTATTGGACGATCAAGATCAACGTTGTCAACAAAGATTAGCTGAACTTTAATTCACTCTGTATGCCCGCAATATTTCCACGTCTCGTGACTCTATAGAACATATTTTACCTTCGTCTGTCTTCTTCGACGGTTAACGGAATGACACACAGGCACGCTCTATATTTGTCAATGTCGTCAGTCCAGACTGAAAAGGGCAAGTATTAAAGTCGCTGCACAAAATGAAATGTTAGTTGAAGTCTCTGTTGGAATTGAGGATATAATATGATGCAGAAATAATATAATTAACGGGAAAATTAAAGGGAATTATATTTTGAATAATTGTTTTATTAGATCTTTTTTTCGAATTTTTCTGTGATTATTTGCAAGATGTGTGGAAGAAGATATGAAGTTATTTGGATGATGCGAGATTTACCTGATAACGCAAATATTTTTCTATAACGTAAATCAATCAATCAATTTGCAAAGATTCTTTTCTTTTTCTTTCTATAATTTAATAATTATTATATATATATATATAATTAGTAAAAGTAAAAAAAATCAGTTTCAGAACTGTTTTATGAAAGAAGAAATCATGATCATGCTACATGCTTCAGGTGGTTATTCGCATAACGTAACTTTTTATTAAATATACATTTGCAATAAATATTTTGTAATTTCTATATATGTATTTGGATTAATTTCAGAGTACAATAACGATCGAATTAAGTCTCAGAAAGTTCACGGTATTTTATACAACATAATATGAACATAAAGTTTCTCTGTGACGAGTTAACAAATTTCGTGAGCCTGTATACGCAAAGTTCAGAAATTGGAATTCGATCAATTATTGTTAGAATTCGCTGGCGCAGTCATATCATGAAAATTGACGGTTAAACAAATAATTTAAGCCTCTTTGGATTCCTCGAACGGCCGGTGATTGTTCGTGTACACACAACTAGCTATTTATTCTTCCGTATCATCGACTCTCGGAACACCACGGGGGTCTGATAATCTGTCAATTGATCCATCATTGACAAAACGAGCCGCACAAATTGATTCGTTGTACAAACGGTGACCGAAATTAAGCCTCCGTAAATATCGAAGCTCAATTACGCGAGAGTAAGCTCGCAGGTTGTCTCATTCGGACGAAACAAATCGAAGAAAAAGTTTGCTCGCAGAACTAAATGTAATGCGCTGAGAAGGTACGAAAGATATCGAAAATCAGGATGATCTTGCAATTTTAGAGTTCGACGATTCCGATATGATAAATTCTTTTTTTTCAGAAAGTTGATAAAACGGAAAACGATAGGCGAAATAAAGAAGTTTATCTTAGAATTCGTATCGAGGGTTTTTTTTTCTGCAAAGAAAGACGAGGTAAGTGTTTTTATGATTCATGAGCATTCTATCCTTCTATTGGAAGATAAAGAAATAAAGGAATATGAAAGAATAGCACGAAATTCTAATGGAATCATTCAAGCCTATATTACTCCCGTGTTTATCTAACGAGCTATTTTCGGCTATACATTCGCTGAATGAATGTGTCTTCAATTAGAGTACTAAATCGATATTGGTCGAGATAGAGTAGATTGGGGATAGAGATTTTAGCGGAGATTTTTTTTACTAGATATTTATAGATATAGATTGACGTACGCTGCAATTAATACTAATATTTCAATAATTAATAAAGAATTATGATATATGCTATCTTTTAAACGAGAAATAAGTTGAAATTATAATACCTTAATTACCTTAATGTATTTTATAAAGAGAACACGTATTCCATATTATAATTTATAATGCTGTTATAATACAATTTATTATTCCGCATTTGTATAACTTCATAAATACTTATTTCTGAATTTTAATGATATACATATTTGTATAGCGACAGGAAATTGACAAATGAATTGTCTGAATCGATATTTATGTGCGTGATACAAACATTCTCATTCTCGTGTAAAAGTAGTTGGTGGAACGAAAACAGAAGGTAAAATTTACCAGAGATTCACGAATCATCAAAGCAAGATTCAGCTCCGATAACGAAGAAAAATATTTAATTAATCACACGACTATTTTTCGTTCGCCGAACGATCGATTAAATTTTTGTCAAAACGGTGTCAAGGGGCTTGCGATTGATTCAAAAAATTTGCATAATGTATTCCCGACTTTGGGAAAGCGAAAACTGAAACAACAGTTCAATTCGAATCTTTCTCTGGACATTTAAGTACTAACCGATGAATTTAATGAGTACTAATCGTCGAATACGTTTTGAAGAATGATCTATTTTCTACGTACAAAAAAAAAGAAAATCATTTTTTTGAACGAACGAAATTTTCTTCTATTCTTACCATTTTATCAATTCACGTAATCATCGAGTAGTAAATATTGGTAAATTTCTTAACATTACAGTAATTATACAAAAATAAACGAAGAGAACCAATGGAAATTCTTTTGCGTTGCATAATTACATTAGAAGAACAAAGGAGAATGAAAGTCAACAAAATGAATGCAATCCAAGTGATCAAGAAATTGAATTTTCAACTATGAAAATAAAGTAAAGAATCTGATGTATATATAGATATAAGGATATGTACTTTTATCTACCAAATATTAATCACACTTAAAGAAGAGAAGAGAAGAGAGAACGATACAGGTTCACTTCTATTTTTCCACTTTCTCATCCGTCTGAAAGCAGTACCTTTTTATCAGAAAATAACCTATCTAAGGCTCTTTCGTCTGGTTTCCTGGTAATCTCACTAATTTCTCCATTCGTTACTCTCAATTTCATCGTTGTCGAAGCGAGAGTGTGACGTGGTGGTATTTTGGTTTCCTGCCCTGGATGGAAGTATATTATTCGTGACACTTCATTCCGTATCTACCACTTATGTTCCATTATCCTCTTCCGCACGTTTTTCTCGGAAGTCAGAGGAACGTTCATGATCGTAACTCGACTCGGAAAATGGTCTTTAATTATTTTTATTGCCAGCTCTCAGCTTCTTTGGGCAATCTTTTTCGAAGAATTAATTTGATCGCTTTTTGTAAAAAAAAAAAAAGAAATACATAGATTGTTTTAGTATTTTTCGTAATCGATCTCGAATAATTTTCTTATTGATTTCTGTTAAATAGGGTGGATGTTGTTTCCAAAAGAGTAAATACGGACATGAGGAAAAATTCTTAAATGATTGATTTAGAAAAACTAATTTGCTTGTGGATAACTAAAAATGTTTCAGTTAACTTCTGAAAAATATTTTTCAGCAAGTGGCCCACGTAACAGCGATCGAATAAATTCGAGAAGTTTTTACTCGCTAAAATATTCCTGTTGTCAAACACGATGAAATTATGTAAATCTCCAGAATTAATGGAGATTCTGTGCAAACGATGTTTTACGCATAATTGTGTCGCACAGCTTTATCTTATACATCGAAGTGGTCGTGAATTTTTCATTGTGCCATCTTTTTCATTTCAGGAAACGAGTAAAGTGCATACGAAAAGTTTCATGGAAATTTTATCAGATGTTATCGAAAGATAAGATTATATATCTACATTCGTAGTCTGTCGATACAAGCTAGATGTTCCTGAATTTTCAATTCTTCGAGTGATATTCGGAATTTTATTAATATTAGAATATATCGTGTAAAATTCAAAGTTTCAAATATTATTTAACTCGATGTTTGACTACGTTTGATGTTGGGACTTTATCGTCTTAAGAATTCATACCTGAAAATGTTCTTT
>KQ435820.1:1131288-1156799 GCA_001276565.1 Melipona quadrifasciata
GCTATTTTCGATCATTTCTACTGGAACTAACCTTGCGGACATGGCCAGGTCACATTGTTAGATTTTTCTCTCGTTGAATATTTCAGCTTTCCAAGTATACTTATAAATACGATTATTTATTTTATTTCAACGAACAACAAATGTTATCGTTTACAATACAAATTTACAAATATTATTATTGTTATTATTTATTTTGAAAATTTTATATTATTATTATTATATATTTAAATAAGCAAATTTTTACGTTAGATTTCTCTTTCATTGAATAGTTTAGTTACTCTAGATACGCTTGAGGGAAAGAAATGTATTTTCAAATATTTATTACTACATTTTTATCACTACCAGTTTTATTGTACAATATTATCAATTGTAATATTTATTTTATTAATAGTAGAATTATTCGAGATGATTGTACGTTGTCAAAATTTATTAGGACGAGCCTTTACCGAAAGAATAAAATCGTTTTCTTCTTAATTTTTTTGTCGCATCGACGAAAGGGGGAATTCCTGAGATAATTTTGACTTGATCCACGTTCGTGCACTTGAATATTTTCCTCCTCGCGTTCTTCCTTTGGTGTTTCGAATATTTTATTACAAATCGTAAGAAAGAGAAAGAGGACATTTTTCTTTTTTTTTTTTTTTTTTACCGGCTGGAATAGAAAATAAGCGATTGTTCCCCGTTTTTCGAAACGAATTAGCCAGCTCTCCTTGTTGCTTTATTTCATATACCACCTGGATTTGTTTCTGTTTAGGTACAAATTCGTCCTTGCCTTCCGATGCTTTGTTATTCCGCGGGCGGCTCACAAAGCTCTGCGAAAGCTTTTATCGGGCATTTTCTTTCGAATATCAACGCAACGGAGAAAGGAAAAACCCGATGGAGACCTGGCTTTCAATATCGCGGGCGACAAACCCTGAAATAGAAACTACGATGATGCACAATTCAAAAGACGCGGCAAACGTAAATTAAAAAAGGAAAAAATAATCGAAGCACAAAGTCAGTGCATCACAGGTGAATCCTCGTTGTGGCGAAACGGGGAAGTTGCGACGGGAAATTCATTTACGAAAATAACTTGTGGTAAATTTCTGTCATTTTGCGAGATTCACTCGGAACGTGCACTTTCCAAATTCATGCTAAAATTCATTTCATACTTGCTAAAGAAGAATAAAAAGAATCCCATGCATTTTAGCTAAATAGGGGGGGTCGAACAGCCCCCTTAAATTGCGTTTCCGGTGATCGCATTATACGTATGTACAGATTTATCCACCGTGAGACGCAGTCGATTCCACGGATTTCCATTCGATCGAGAAACTCGATGTATTATGCAGACGTAATTGGCGAGGTGCCAGTGTCTAAAATCAGAATTGCAGCTCCTTTCGTCTGTGTTCGTCTGTATTGACGCGTAAATCATCGTCGCCTGGAGGAAAAAGCGACAAAGTTGCTCAAAGTTGAAATTATTGTCAGCGGGTGAATAGTGGTTCCATTTATTTATTAATATTGCAATTTTCGCAGTAATTATGTTTAGCAGTGACAGATATTTTAGAATTAGAACACCGATCAGCGAATGATGTTACGATAATCACGATAGTCCGAATAATTCTCTAAATAATTAATTACTCGATTATTCCGATTAATATGAAAATGCAATTAATTTCTACTATCAGTTGCCAATCAGTTCTACTTCGAAGCTACAGAACTTTCCATCGTTCTACTTTCCTTGAGGTTTATGTAACACGTTATCGCGTTAACAGCCACTGACCCCTCTACTTCAGAAGAAACGAAGCAATTCAGAACCTTAAACAAACATCGATATATATTACGCATACAGCGTGTCAAAAAATTAGAAAAAAACTGTTCGCGCAAGCAACAAATATAAATTAGTAAATTTAAATTTTTAGTAGGCGTTCTCCACGCTGACCACAGCGAAATTAACTTCAAAAAAATTGTTAGATTATCGCAAGGTGAGCCTCGCAACTAAAGTCATAATTAAAATTCATTTCTTCGATTGGAATTTTAGATCTCGATTCGAATTTCCAAAGTAACAGAATCTCTTGAATTTTTGTTGTTTGATGATCAGAAATGGCAAAGGAGAAGATTTTAAAGGATCATTATAAAGGCGGGACTTCGATCTTTAAGATCACGAGAAAGAATTCTCAATATTTTCAGAGACTTTTGAATTTTGATCATCCTCGAGGATAAAAGTATCCTTGAAAAGATTCCCACGCTGTTTCCCACGCAGCGTGCGACGTAAAAACGAGTCCACATTGTTAAAGAAGATCAAGAGCATGTTATGTTTTATGATTTCTTTTTTTACAAAATTGCAACTGTTCAAAGTGTCAACAATTATTCATCGTTATGTACGTAACGTTATGCTGTTTACTGATTGTGTTGATAAAGCACTACAGACAATTTCACAACGTGTAAGAAGTTACTACACTTTCGAATGCAGTCCAGAGACATTTTTCTCGATACTTGCATTCATCATTGTACCGTTTTTAAGAAACAATTTTTACAAATAAGAAGAGAAGAAAAAGATAGACCAAGAACGTACAAAAATTAAGGAAGACTTTCTTCGTCGTTGCAAACAAGTGAGAATGAGCAAACTCTGCAAACAAGATCATTCTATTTATACTCGTCTGTGATCTACATTGTCGATCACGCGACTGTTCGTCGGGACGAAACAATTAACAGTTCTGATTAACTGAAAATTTCAGCAGAACGATCCGGTATTCGGATCCACACTTACACTCGGAACTCGATACACGTACACACGTTCAATTAATTATGCAACAACTGTCGGCCAGGTCATGGTTTATGCGACGACACTGGTCAGCTTATTAACCTGTTTTCGACGAAAGGGATTGATGAAAATTCTCTCTCGTTTCCGCAACATTCGTGGTTTCCCCTCTATTTCATTAATCTCATCAGCAACATGCTGACTCGTGATTTATACGACGAATCCTCCACAGCGTGTCTCCACAATTTTCGCGAGAGACGCAAGATGCGTTACGTAAGATACAGTGAATACCTTACTAAAGTTGTTACTTCGTATGTATATTTGTTCAGTTTCGTTGAATTAATTTTACCGCGGCTGGCAGAAGCATAAATTTCATTTATTTGATAAATACACACAATTAGAGGTGAAAGGGATAATAAAGTTCACAGTGGCTGAAAAACAAGGATGACAAGTTAGAAGTAAGTTAACGTAGTTAGTTGTGTAATTAATAAAATTATCAAAATTAGGTAATTAGAGCTAGTTATTTATTGTAGTTAGTAGCAATGTGAATTTCATTTATTTGATGAAAGCTTAGGGACATGATAAATCTTTTTCCCACTTTGTTGTTGTTCAGTTTAAAAGCGTTTCGTGCATTGGAAGAATTTGTAAATTTTACGTTTTTCTATCAACTCGCGTCTTAGTCATCATTTAATTTATCTCTTTTTTCTTATGCGAGGAATGTAATGGTTGTGAAAGAAGAATGAACGTCAGGTTATAAAGGTTAATGTAAAAGAAGAATATCAGAGAGTTAGTAAGAATCTCTTGCACTTTTTTTCTAGAAACGAGCGTTTATCTAAAAATTGCGAGGTCTTCCGAGACTTCCGACTTTTGGAACGAATTTCTGAAGGGTAGAACCGATGCCGCGTGTCTTGTTGACTTGGGTCTCTCCTGATTTCTGAGTCGAATTGGAAATAATTTAATCTCATGAATAAATTATTGCAACACTCTCCTTCAGTCTGATATCCTGATACGTTCTGTAGCCGTTCGTTCATTCGTTTGCGGTATCACAAGCTGTAATTTATGACCATTTTGTGTATTCTGCTTTTTTTGTTTCTTTGTTTCGTTGGTTCCATGCTTGGAGATTTAAGTTTTCGTGAATTTAATAATTATCAATTGTAAAATTCGCAATAATTAATAATTATAGTTTAACTTTGTTTTCGACTTTATTAATTCTTGTTTAATTATTTATTAATTCTGAGTTAACTCTGAGCTAATTCTATTGTAAGTCAAGTCATTAGGCTTCCAAGTGACCGATGAATAGTTTTCGATGACCAAAAATTGCTGTCAGGTAATTTTTCACTTGTTTCAAATGTTTCTTTTAATCCTAAATCGAGATATTTATCCTCTCTATATACAATCTAAAATAAACGATTCAATCAAATGACCCTAAAACTCTCATTTTATGATCCGTAATTTATTTTGCGTTTTTCCTTGGAAAACTTTGTTACATAATTCTGATTAATGTGATCAACAATGTAAATTTCATAAAATTTCAATAAATTAATTTTAATAAATTTTATAAAATTTCTCTGTAACTTTCGTGCGTGGTTGCTTGCGTCCTCTCGTATAATTGTCCTAAGCGACCCGAGAGAAACATTTGCAAAATGCACGCGTCCAGTTTCGGCATTTGATCGAACCAGGTCAAAGGTCGAACGTTTTCACGCATCACGGTGTCGATGCAGTCGAACCGAAGCGGCTTCATTTTGTCACATTCTCCAGCAGATGTTACCAAGTACCTGGTGAAACGGTAATTTTGTATTCAAGAATTACGACGAGTCGCAATTAACGAGAGACGGGAAAATTTTCTGTACGCGTTGTGTCCGAAACAGATGGCGTTTGTATTCTCCGCTATAGCGAAACCATCGAGAAAATAATTGGACAGATCGTGTCAAGATTCGATTTGTATTTAATCATTCGCACGTTACACGTGTTGCCTAGCTTTCATTTCTTTCTTTTTCTTTTTATTTCAAGCTTCACTTCACGTATTACGCGTCCTCTAACTTTTAATCTTTTCTCTTCTTTTTTTCTTCATTCCAAATGTTAAAGTTCGAGGTGTGAAACGTCGCTTCTTGACATTAAGTTTTGAAATTCTTACTTCATTATTCTTGTACACCCACTTGGTAATTGACAGCATGACTGTGCCAATGGCAATGAAAAATTGTCGTTAATTTAAACTGACATTTCGTAAAAAATAATCATGCAGCGATTACACTTGAAAACGTGAAGTCTTTATTTAGTTTTTTGAAAGTCATGAGTTCATTTCTTTTCTTTTTTTTTTTTTTCTCTCGAAAATTGTAAAAATTCAAACGCCTGTGGAAAGGTTGAAAAACTTCTTTTTATAACTAGATCCACCATCGTTTCGCAGATCAAAGTTTCTCCTTTAGAACGACCTCTTAAATTTTCTTGTACGATGTCTTTTCGCCATCTTATTGAACGTTGAATGTCAGAGTTGAGAACGACAAAAATTCAAAAAATCCTAATTTCAGATTCGATGAAATGCTAAAAAGAAAGTCATACAGTGAATATTTCAAGAAGTCGTTGCAAAGATACAAACACCACCTTCGCGATAAACAGCTGAAGTTTGAAAGAAACTTATGAAAATTGTTAAATCTCCTTCAATTTTCACGCGATTATTTTCCAGACAGGTTTCTGAGAACGAACAAAAGAACCATCGCGTTGGTTCCAATTTGCCTTTTAACTCCGTACCTCGGAGTTTCTCACAAAGCACAAAGGGACGTAAAGCAACCTCGTGAAAAGAGGGAGAAAAAATTCTCCTTGCGGGTGTTCCAAAGGGAAAGATAACATTTAGTAGCGTAGTTTGAACTTTCACATTTTTACAATGAAAGTCTAATTGGTATTCTCCTTTCCGAGATTTCCCCTTTAAGAATATGGCATCAACTGCATATCAAGTGAATACTTCGTCTAAAAAGTTTCCAACGCCAGATCTTTCGATTGGTCTTTTGATTTATTTTAATTTTGCATTTAACGCGTTCGCGCAAACCTAATTGCTTCGAAGAATCAAATTCGTTAATTTACTATTGATTCTTCGCAACGTGTGAACAAATAATTTTTATACGAAATTAATTTCTGGACTTTGCACGCTTATTTTCTATAAACGAATTGCCATAAATTTTCTTTCGAACAAGTGAAGTTGAAAGTGAAAATTAATTCTTTTGTTTGCGCGTTTGCTAAGCAAGTTAATTGACAATTTGCGAAAGGGAAACAAACGCCTGTGAAATTGAAGGCGACTTTTGTACAATACGACTCCTCGAGTTCTCGATTGATCCATTGTCCGGCTCGAATTATTCCACAGTCGAAGGAAAAACAGAATCCCTTCCCTCCAATTTTCTCAACTTTTGCCTGCTAACAAGCCGCGTATCCTATTTCAGGCTGATTTTGATTCAATGAATAAGCACGAGCAGCGTGCATTCCTGGAAAACGAGCAACCTCTTTCTTACAATCGTAAAATTCCGAATAATTGTCTAACCTATTTCTTTTATTTGTCTAATTATTCTAAAATAATTTCATTCTGAGGAATGGTTATCTAATTGGGACGAATAAAAAAAATATTCTTCGCCAGAGCTTTCATTGTCACTAATTGTTCGTAATTGTATCTTTGTAATTCAGCGCTTCTCGTCGACTTTGAACAATTTCCGACTAAAATTCAAAGAATTTTATAGCGATAAGAACAGTCGAATAAAAAGGTTAGTCCAAAAAAATTTGTAATTTTCGAGAATTGAATAGTTGAATAGAATTTTTTTAAAATCCGGAATTCGGATTTTATTTCTATTCGAAGAAATCTTTCGAACGAGTGATTCTTTAATACCTTGTAATTCCCAAAGAAAGATTATTGAAAAATCGAAACCGGAATATTGCCTCTTTCATTCTGGAGAGTCGAGAGAAGATCTTTCGCGCGGAGGAGGAGCGATAACTTGGATTAAAAATACGTGCCAAGAATGATATTCTGGAATGATGATGGTATCGAACTCTGGTAATGGAAAGGAAGTTCATACAGCGAACTGAAAACATTTGTTTAGCCAGAAATAGATCCATTAAAGATTATGTAAGTACTTGCATGTATAAAGGCGGCTCGCAGAAATAACCTTTCCGAAAGTGAAAAAGTGTCTCGCTGTAACGAAAAAAGAGAAAAGAAATCTGGACGAAAGGGACAGAAACAATCATGAATCTTTATCATCGATGATGATGGGAGTCGAGCGAGATTTCTCGATTAAATCGAAAACATTACTAACAGACATTGTTAGTGGATTGAGGATTTAAAAGAATGAAAGATTATGTGAAGCATAATGAAGCATCGAAAATTCGAAAATAAATTAGGATTTTTAAAATTTAAAAATGGAATTAGAATTCTGAAATTCTCAGAATAGAGTTATTCAGTTATTCGAGGAACACAACGCAAGGCAAATATAATGGAAAATTGGATAATTGTTAAATTTCAGAAGAACAATTTTATCGCAGAGTAAAGGATTCTATCTGAGAAATTATCTTTTGCTAAAATTGGAATTTTACCGACTCTAACGCACAAGTTAACGTAAGAAAATTTGCTAATCGTATTTAACAGATGATACAAATCTTCGTTTTGATTAGCCGTATTCGTAATTACGTGAAAATAAACGAAACTACGTACAATGAATTTTCTGTTCTAGAAATAGATGAAATTCCTAGCCTGAGACCTGTCATCGCTCCGCGAATTTAAATAGAAATTTTGTTAAAGGGAGTTCTCTTCTCCAGCAATTAAATCTGAAAGTTTACGATTCCGAGTGCGAAACGCGCGATCTCGTAAATCTAACAATAAGTGGAAATACTCTGGGCGAGAAAATGTAGTGGATGGGAAGTACGTGGCCAAACGTGAAATGAAGCAAATAATGGAAGATAATATTGTAGAAAGCAGTTTGTCTGAAGCTCTCGCAATTGTTATATGTTTTCCTAAATAGAATTTCGTATAGAGTTTGTCCAGTGTAGAATAGAATTGTAATTTCCACGAATAATAATTGGCACACGGATAATTTTATAAATAATGCGTGTAAGATTTTGTAGAAATAATTTTGCGTAATATCTTGTACAAATAATTTGTATAAATGATAATTTGTTGAATAATTTGCACAAAATAATTTCCGCAATAATTGCAATATGCTAAGAATACTCGACAACCGATATACTCATAAATAATCGTAATATAATTGAACAATTGTAACAGATACATTTATATTATTTAATTAAGCTGCGTGTATAAATGTACGAAACATTCCTTCATCCGCTAAACTTTTGAAATCAAAACTCGTTCGTATCTCCTAATTTCACCTTGTTTTTTTTTTTTTTTTTTTCATGAAAAAGGAAAATTTGTGAAAAAGTAGAAAAGGAGTAAAAAGTTTAGAACCCAAACGATTTTTAAACACTCTCCTAAATATTATTATTACAACAATCTAAACAGTGCTTGGCTATTAATTACTGTGAGTTTGTTGAACTGAAAACAGAACGTCATTATATTTTTCAGGCCAACATTTGCTGTCGCCTGTGCAACGAGTCGTGACGATGCATCGAACGCAACAGGTGACGCGTTTCCTTCGGCAGGGATTAAAATCGCAGAGAAGCAACGGAAGTGGAGCAGCAACGGCGTGTACGCCGGATGTACAAGCATCGGCAGCGAAGGAAAATCGATAGGATCGATCGTCCGATATCAGAGTGATCTAGCATGCAGGGAAAAATGTTTCGCGGACGATCGTTCTCGCTCGATAAGCCGTGACGTTAAAAAGGAAAGAAAAGAGGCCACGGCGGACCAGTGTACTCCGTGCAACAGGTGAGACGCAGCTTTTCTCATTCTTCTTTGACATTTTCCTTATTAACTCCTGCCACGTGTTTCGAGAAAATTTCTCCCAGGTTGGTTATTTATCTTTCCTCCATCTCGAGATTTTATTCTTCCTTATGATGCGTGGAAATCGCTCGATTTTATGATTTTATGATTTTTCTTGGTTGAAATTGAAAAAATCGCGATTGAAAGAATTTAAATTTGAATTTAGATCACAATTTTTTTGGAGGGGGGAGGGAAATATTTTTGTTGAAATTGTGTATAATAATCCGTGTTGGATTAAAATTGTTATCGAAAATTTGAGAGAGTTCAGGAATAAAAATATTGGAGAATATGCATTATGATTATTAGGATACTTCGGTCGATAAAAATTTCGAAAATTTGAAAAACTTTCGTTATGAGATATTTGCTGAATTTTTGAAACTTTCGACAATCGAAATATTTACGTTGCAAAATCACGATTGAAAGTAAAGTAAAAGTATCGGCATAATTAAATTGAATCCAATTTAGCAATTTCTACATCAGCGAATGTTCTAAAATATTATCACTGAAAGTGATTTTAGCGGGGGTAATCCAGGTAATCGGGCCTCTTCAGGTGCAACGCTGATGCAACGAAAATTAGTGATTGGTTGATTTGGGTCACGTGATTCGTGAGGGGACGTGAGGTAGACCTCGAGTAGGAGTGGCGTTTTCTGGTACTGAACGATCGCGCCTCTAATTTGTTTTCTATCGATTCAAATGTTTGTATATCGATATCATTCTTCATTTCCTAGTCGGAACAGTTGCTTCTGGGCCTTTCAGTGAGACGAATCGTACTGGGGTACAAGTCGTGCAATTTTTTGAATATATTTTAACATTCCATCAAACTGGTTTTGATTATTGCGTTGAAATAAGCGTCGAAATAACTGTCAATATTTCACAAATTGCAGATTTTAACTCCAGGCTGTTGTTTCTACCTGCACGCACACAATATTTGCCAATATTTTAATTTTAGTGGCAGACTGATTTGAATGCGAAGTAGAAATCGCAATAACTGCATAACCCCACCCACTTCGCGTTCTGACCCAGCAAATAAAACAACGAATAACTCTCTGGGAACTCTGTGCAAGTATTTACCTCGCAAAAAGTTCACATCCGTGTTCACGAGTGCCACGCACACCCAGACGTGCCTCGCGCTTTCTTTGTCGAATTATCTGAATTCAATTTCCCTACTTAATCCGTCATTCCATATTAATTAAACAAATACTTGCATCTTCGATCGATTTCCATCTCGACGTCCCAACACTCGTAGTAAACAATCGTGTTTGAATCCAGTGCACGTCACATTTGGCGTAGATTTTATCGTCAGAGCGCGTAACAAATAATTCTACGAACGACTGTAATTTTAATTTCAATTTTTTTAGAAAGATCCTTTGATACGTTTGATTTGATATTAAAGTGACAGAGGACGCGGAGAGTAGAAAATTAATATTAAATAACTTTTCTACGTATTTCATTTCTTTTTTTCTTAATTTCATTATTCAGCTATCGAGTGGAATAACTGTTTATTTCATTTAATATTCTGTGTCTGGACGGCTGCTTTTGAGGCGTTTTCGCTTGATATTGTCAACTGCGTCAGAAATATTGATCTGTTCACGGTGTGCGTCACACCTACACAGACTATTCAGACGCGAATATTGAAATTAAAACGAAATCAATTCCAGGAGCGGAATATTAATAAACGTTGTAAAATAATTTGATTACATCGTAGCAAACAGGACGCAATATGTTAAATTGAAGTTCTTATTAATGTTAAAATCCAAATTGTTTCGTACGTTTCCACTCAAATTTAAATACTCGCGAAACCCGTACTTCGAGTTTAGCTATTGATAAAGAAATCTCAGATTATTGTCCTATTAACTGTCATTACTCGAGATACGAAAGATTCGTTGAAATTATTTATATTCCAGTGTTAATTTAGTAAATTTAAAGTTTGCTACAAATTAGTTTACTATAGTTTACTATATTAGTTTACTATAAATTTAAGCTTGACAACTTCGACCAATTTATAACGATTATTTGTAATAATAAAGTTCGTGGTAATTGTTCGTTCGCGTAATAATGATTTTTAATGACCATAATATACAATGACGAGAATTTCTAATAATTTCAATATTATTCGTCAGGAAACGCAAAGGTCGCTCGATCTCAACGAACCCGTCCTGAAACGTCGATTTCTATAGTGAAACCGACAGAGCAATAAGACAATACAAACAGAGGATTCGTCTCGTATCAAATAATGATGTTTCCCCTCGGCGGTGAAATAAAATTAACCGGAGCCCGATGGCGATGATATCGAGCCAGCCGAGTGTCGGGGACGAAAGACGCAGGTGCGAAGGCAGAGCGTTTTGTTGTGAGGACCGCCTAACGATGCTTCTTTCAAATTCTCAGTATCGCCGCCGCGCGCTCACAACGCGTTCGGTTCTCGCGGGCATCGGTCGATTTCCCAAACACACGCCAGTCTGCGAAAATCGTTCGCGAACCTGTCTTCTTTTTTCTTTCGTCGAATAAAGAAAATATCACCGCGTTCGCCATCGCCGATTTTCCAGACCAAGAGGTGATCCGTTTCGTCGATTCACCGACGAATCTCGTTTTCAGTGCGCGACGCGTGTGCGACAAGTCGTTTGCAACAACGTTTTGTGCTGTGAGAGGCAACGAACGTTGCACTTGCTTACGAATAAGACGAAAGTGTCGTGAAAACTAGCAAATAGGTGAAGACTCGCGAGAGTTTCTGCCGATTTTCCTCTTTGTCTAGCTCAACGCTAGAACCACCAAAGTGGTGAAACCGATTTGTCACTTTTATTAGAAATTTTGTAGATGTGAAACGAAAGCATGCTTTTACAGATTTTTCGCAAAGTGTATGAATCGAAGCTCGTGCATTTTAATATTTTTGACTTTAACGTTTCTAGTGGATAATTTTATGCCCAGTAGTTCTGGCGTCGAGGTGACAAAACAGGTGTAAAACAAAGCACACGGTGCTCTTCGCTCGATGATAAACGCACGAAAGTGTGGAAATTTAATAAGTATTCGAGGTATTCTTCGCACACGAGAATGTGTCTGTCTGAAAATTTCTTCCTCGCGAAATTTTCTTTTTTTCGCGAACACGACGATGGTATGATTCTCTGGTGAATGTGCAACATTGTTTCCCGTGTTCTCTTTGCCGAAGATAATCAGCTTAAATATTAAAATTAAATACATCAAATATAATAAATATTGAAGTTAAATATTAAATATAGAAGACAAGAGTTTGTGAATTTCTTCGTAGATCGAAGCTCATTTTTACGTTCAAGTTGCAAGATTAAACACGGAATAACGAGAGTAACATTCAACTTGTTGCAGCGAGAAATTTGTCTCTCCTCCGGAATCCTTGAAAATTGTTTCAATTATTTCGCGTTGAGAATTGGAAAATCAAAGTCTTGCAACAAACCGCCTCGAGAGGTTTCTGCGTTTCCCGCGAATACAGCAGCCATCTAATGATTTCCCTCTATTTCTCTTCTCGGAAATTTTATCGTCGATATTTATCGGGAAGTTGTTTTGCTTGCCGACTCGTAAAATGTAACACGCAGCAGACACCGTGCATGGACAGTTTTGTTTCTTTCTTTTTGTTTTTTTTTTTTTTTTTTTTTTTTTTTTTACTGCATAGAATGAAATTTGTGACGCTTCAAATATTTTTGGCGACAGTCGCGAAACAATGAGAAGTTATTTTATTTACTCGTCACTTTTTTCTCTCTCTTTTTAGAATTTTCCGAATTTTTGCCACTGAAATCTACTGGATAACGGGGAACTCTGTCACAACTCGAATATTTATTGTATTTTGGAGATTTCCCGGCTTTTCAGCTTTTCATCGAATTTCGGGAATTTGTCGAGTTGAAATTCAGAAGTGTTTTCCAGTTTCTCTCGAAATTCGAGAGTCCGTCCGGATTTATGGGAATTCCTCGCCGCCTGAACTTTTCGCCGTGAAATTTGAATAGTTCAGAAGTTCTTCGGTTTTGAAAAAAAATCTTTGCTAAAAGCCCTCGAGAGGGTTCGATTTTCGCCTGTTTTTCCATCCTTCGCTTTCAGTATTCTTCGTCGAAACTCGAGTGTTATTAATTCGCTGAATCCTCCGTTCGAGGACTCTCCGTATCGCGAATCGAGGCTCGATTTCGTATTTACGTACCTAGCAAAACAGAACGCGGAACAGAGCGTGTTCTTTCGTTCTGTCAGCGGTACGCACGTGTTCGTTTCGCGAGAGTGCATCCGAGCGGAAGTTGCACGATGAAACGTCGAGGCGAGTGCCTCGACGAACAGACTGTTTGATCTCAATCCGACGATAAGTGTCTCGAACGAGTGTCGTGAACAAACAGTTTTCCAAACTCGGTTTGATCCTACGTTTGTCCGAGAGGAAGAGAGCCGGCTGAGTTTAAGGAGTTAATTTTATGAACGAGCGGCACGACTCGTAGTAGAAGTAGCCCGTCAACCGCCTCTATTTTCTTTTTCCGCCTCGATGGACCAGGCAAACCACGGTCTTCTCTTAAAACCTCTCGAGTGTCCATTATGCTGTCGCGATTGTATACTCGCGCAGTCCCAACGGAGAAACAGTTCCTCCAGTTGGAACAACCAACAGTCCCTTGACAAAGAGAATCGACGTGGCTTTCTGCCTGATTTTTTTCTCGTTTTGCCTTTTGTCGGTCGATCGATATTTTCGAGATTTCAACGAATTAGATTGGGTATCAGGAATTAAATTACTCTTGCTGATTAATTTTCTATTGATCGATGTGTATATATATGTCATAATAATAGAAAATAATCCTTGTCTCGATAATATCAAACAGATAAAATCAAGCTTTTTTACATCCCCTTAACGTAACCGGTTTTGTTCGAAGAAACGTGAAAAAACTTCTTTTTTATCTCTGACACTAATTTTCTACCTTGTGTAACGTCATTGGTATTTTTGAGAGTTACAATTATTTTTCATAAAATTTCTGCAGATTGATGCATTAAACAAGGCAAGGAATAATTTATTTCCATTAATTTTTATTTCTCATATTAATTTTGCACGATGTATTAAAATGTATATTCTATTTACATGTTTTCGAGAAAGAGGTTATTTTTCGTAGAATTTTTTGTCGATCGGCCGAGCAAATAACGCCCGAGGGATGCTCGCGGTACAAAAAAATACGGGGGAATTATAGAATCGCTATTCTTAAATCTCGTCGCAAACAAATTAAGCAGGAATTTCGATGGTTTTCTAAATAGCTCCTCTAATCACGCCTTCATGTCGAATTCTATTTTCTCCCCCTGTTTTTCAAGCGCTTCTGACGCTTGAAAAACGTCAGAAAAAGAAAAGAACAGATTTTCGTGACAGCTCCTCCTTCGAAAATTACAAACGACTCTGCAACAGAGATTCTACAGAGTTTTGTTAGTTTTGCAGAGTTCCGTGACAAGAGGTGTGCGATTTATGAATGAAATTTGGTTCCACGCAGCGTCACGTCGAATTGCAATACACGCTCGCGTCGCCTTTTAAGAGGAAAGCGCGAAATTAATTCCTGCTTTTCAATTAAGAATAAAAGAACGGCGAAACACAGCGAGAAATGTAGCACTTTTTGAAAGAAAAAGGAAAGAAAAAAAAAAATATGTGGCAGTTTGTTTCACAGAAGAGTTGCTGAACAAGTGAATTCGTCGATGGTGAATTCTACGATTCCGAATGAAACGCGCTCATACGTGACGCACACATACACATACGAGGCGATAATATTTTCTATAAATATTTGATATCGTTGGCTTCCGTCGTTTTATCGCCAATGTCACGAATATCATCGACGTTAATTTTTCTTCTGTTTTAATCGCGCCAAGTTGCCTAGGATGAGAAGAAACAAGAAGCGGATTTTTGCAGCGGATATCGAAAGAGATTAATTGCAGAGTACTTGGCAGGACTCTGTAATTTTTTGTGGATTCCTCGTTGGTCTGTTGGAAAAAAAGAGAAAACGAAAATCATTGGTCGTTTAACTTAATCATGTGATTTTTCATTTCATACGTTATTCATATATATTATTTATATACTTCATACATTTCATTTATTATTTCGTATTATTTGTAAAATTTCATTCATAGTATCATTTATAAATATTATTTATAAATTATGTATTATTATCATTTATAATATTATTCGTATTCTTGTTATTTCAATTCTCGTTTTCATTTTGCACCGTTACAATTCATCGTTGTTTCACATTTATTTTTCAGTAATCGACGAATCACGTCAGGACACAAACTTGCTCTGGAACCTTGGCAGTTAAATTATCGAGTAATTCAATTTAGTCTCAATAATTTCGTTGAAAATTCTTATCAAGCCGTGGTACATTGTGTTCACTCGCACAATTTATTAATCATTTTCGAAACGTAAAGCCAGCGTTCCGTGCGAAGAGAAGAACAGAAACTTCTGTCGTCTCGTAATTCTCGCGCCATTAAATTGAAACTCCCACATTATCGCGTTGAGAGACTCGAACCAATTTCTTGTCGAGCAGTAATGTCACAGAGCAGTAATGACACGTTGTTCCATTAACCCTAATTGACGTATAATTAAAGACTAAGACAACAATTGTACTACGGACAGATCGATGAAATGAACAGGTAGCAGCAATATTATACGTGATTGCATTGAGAGAAAGGACACTTGCCAAACGCGTTTCTATTTAATTGCGTGTTAAACATGGTCCTACTCTAAATCGAACGAATAATTTAACTCCGAATTATCAATTTAAAAACAAAAAAAAGAACAATATGTTTTCCAGTTTAATTTTGAAACAAATCAAAAGCCAATGTTGCGATAATTAAATCGTGGAAATAGACTTCGTAGTTCACTTCTTGATGACGATGCAGAATAAATAAATCTTTCAGACTTTGTTACACGAGTAATTTCTTATTTTAATAAATTCTCCTTCGACTGAATTATTCACTCATTATATTCATTGTCATTGAATATAGTGAGATGCTATTCCTCGTTTTTGCTCACATTTAAACGATTTAAATATCAATCAAGTTTCCACGCGAATCGGGTTGCCCGTGGAACTGAAAAATTCGCACGTTAAAAATTCGCTTGGTTTCACGATGAGCGTCCTTTCGGCGGACAATATACTCCGCGCTAATCTGATTTCGCGCTCGAAATAGTGTACCAGATGGACGAATCAATTCGCTGTTCCAGCAACGATTAGGAGAAGCTCGAACGATTTGAAGGATGTTTATTGTCAGTCGCGAGCGAACCACGCTCGAACCAACGCGTGAAACCGAGTCACGCTCGTGAAACGAGAAGAAATTCGCTCGATTGATCGATGAGACGAAGAGTTGATCGAACGAGGAAGTTGATTCGGTGCTCATTAGTAGACCATCGATTTTGTAAAAATTAATTAAAATATAGACAGACGCAGATCTGTACAGTGTGCAAAAGCATGATTTTTCCGAGTGGGTGAAACGCAACGATAGGGATATTTTTAGCGATAGCGTTTCGAATGATATTAAATTAGCAACTATCAACTGTCAATAACATTAAATTAGCAATGGCAGTTGAGTAGTAGAAATGTTAAACTGAAATCAAGTGAAGCATAAAGTATAAAAATTCCACGAAAACACGTGTTCCACTTCGATCAATTTTCCGGCGATCAAAGTTGAAGAGGTACTTTCGAAATTATTCGAGGAAGTGCTCTGTCGTTGATTTTTCAGGAACCGACGCGAAATAAAGAAGAAGTGAATGGTTTGTTGTGAGTAGAAGAGGTTTGAAGTATCTTCGATGGTAGTGAATAATTTGACGTTTGTTTTCGTTTGATTCGGCGAATCTTGCCGAGGAATAGGGAGAAACGATTCTCAAGTAGAAATTTCACGATGGAAAGTTTAAGTTGAACGTGCAGTGTCTCTCGCGGAAAGAAGAAATAGACAATTCCTATAGGGAAATAACAAGCGTACGATTTAATTAGAAATTGATAAACTTTTTATTTAAACGTGACAAGATAATAATAACTGAAGATTGGTATTAAAATAAAAAATTTGAAACAGGTTTTCAGAGAGAAGAGCAACTGACGTCGAAGAGGAAACGAACAATTTGATCAACCAGTCGTGAACAATTTGTTTAAAAGTGAGACGAATACTCGGGGTGACTTGAAACGCGCGAGGAAGAAGGAAATCTCGAACGAACCGATCGTTCGATTCAATTCTAGCTGAACCGGTTTTAATCAGCGAAGAAGTTGAGGAACAAAGATTAACATCGAGGGAAGATTAACAGATTCGAATCACACAGGCTCTCCAACAAATAACAATCAGAGGGAAGAGGAAGAGTCCTTCGAACGAACGCGTTGAAGGAAGAACTTCGAGAAGAGAAGGATTGATGAATCGTCTTCGGAAAGAGGTGGAACGAATTTCCAACGATGCTGGAAGAATTAAATTACCACTCCAAATAAAAAGGACAAAAGAACAGTTCAGCAGAGTCGTAATAGTTCACGGTTAAAAAAGGAAGAAATACTACAAAATATTCTGGACACGATTAAAAAAAAAAAGAAAAAAAGTACAGAAACATTGAGGATGCACGATAGAAAGATTAATTGAAAGAGCTGGCTATAATTACTCGGACGAAGAGTGTTCGAAACGTTGGTACTCGACTTCGATGTCACGCTCGTCCAATTCACGGAGACGAAGCGACAGAAAAGAACGTTAATCATTTTTCAAGGAGGAACCGTGAACTTGAAGTGTCGCACGGTTATTAAGACGACGAGATCATTAAGCTGCGAGAAAGTCTCAAGCTACTTGGAAATTTATTATTATTAATTATTATCGCGCACATCGACCAAAGTGAGCTCCAGCGAAAGTAATCGACAATTACCAATTACCAACGCTTTCGTTCTTGTCACTGTTTTATTGACTTTGAAATTATTTTTAGTTAATTCCAGCGTAAATTTGATTCGAAACAAGAGACGATAAATTTATTTCCAACCAAAGGAAAAATTATTTGAAGTATCTCTAAAATTTATGGTAGAACCTCGATGAAAGATCGTCGTCAGTTTAGACAAACTGTCATGATATTCACTCTGCAACAATGGTCGCGTGGTACGCGACAAATTCACATCGGAAATCGTACCAGCGGGCGCAGCCGTAACAACCATAAATTACTCTGTGCCACAAAATTCTGTCTGGAAATTGATTGAAAGTCTCTTGATATTAATTCGTCCTCGTAACGAGCTACAATTCATCGTACTAATCAAAATTACACACACACACACACACACACAAAAAAAAAGAAAAGAACGAAGACAAATCGTAGACAAATCGCGCAATTACACGAATCGACAATACTCGATCGGTGAAAATCCACGATTTTTGCCATCTTTTAACGTTTCATTTGTGCATCGTCCTTTTTTGTTGTCGTTGAAATTTCTAATCGATCCCGAAGAGAAAAGATCAACGCTTTTAAACAATCGCTTGAAAATAATTGTTTCGCGCAAAATTAAAGGGGTCGATCGAACGTTGATCGACGTTCCATTAATAGACAAACCGTTCACACGTGCGAATATTTTCAGGCGTGCGTTTACGGTCGGTTGGATAATCAAACGCGCGTGTCGTTCGCGTTAATCGCGTCAGTGATACTAATCACGTGCAACCAAGATTCGAACGATCATTTTACGGAACAGCGGATCGAAATCTACTGCCACGCATATCCGTGGCAACGATTAGACAATTCACCCGCGTGCAATCAGATCTGGATCGAACTCAATTACACCGACGCGACTCAGTTTTCCGATTTGATCGATCGAACGAACTGAACGGGCCGTTGAATCTCTAGATTGAAATGAGCGCGTGATTAATTGAACACCTGCTGCGGCCACGATCTCGGCGCGTCGATCTCGAAAGTTTCGAATATCGGCAAATATTCGAACGAGTGTGATTTAAAAGACTCGAGTGTAATCGAATCGTTCTTCGCGTGGAATCTCGTGACGGAGAGACTCGGGGAGAATTTCAGAGAGTCGGAATTGAAATTGGAAAGGAAGAGATTTCAACATTGAAATTTACAGAGATTTTTGTTACACAGAGGTTAAAAGAAATTTACGACGAGAATTCGGGAGAAACGGGAGTTGAAGATTGAATCGAAGAACGCGAACGTTGACGATTCAAGAAGTGAGAATGCGTGAAAATTCTCAGGGATTAAAGTAGAAGTGAACAAATCACGTCAGGCTTCGTCCAACTGTCAAACGTTGTTAAAAAAACGAGAATTAAAAAACAAATCGAGGAACACGAACGTTGACGAACCGAGGAACCAAACGCGTGAAAATTCCCAAAAATCGAAACTGAAGCGAATACGTCACGTCTAACTGTCAAAAATTATCGCGAGGATCGACGATCCAGCTGTACGAACACCTCGAACCGGAAGTACCGCGCGAAAGTGGTCTCTCACCGTGACGACACGTGGATCTTCGCGCAGACTCGAGGTTGACGATTTTCTATTAATACGTCCCAGCCGAGACCAACGACGTACTCCGTTCGTCCGTGAAGTGGACACACACAGTGGCCAGCCATGTCCCGATCCAGCATCGAATCTATTTCCGAACTACTTTCAAATCGATTCAAACGCTTTCAAACTGGACGAGTCGACCAATAGCCGCGTTCCGCTCCGACATCCTTCGGATCTCACGAGAATTTCACAGGCGGCTCTACGAGCTGGCGAGTTTAAATGGAGGGAATGGGAGGTGGAGCATTGCTCGATGATCACTTGATACGTGGATCAATAACGGGGACACGAAGACGTGTCTGATCGAGCGGGCTTGGCTCGCCCTCGACCTCGTAAATTGCTAGAAATTGACTTAATCTCCGCCGAGGGACACCTAAAGGCGTTCGCCTTTGTCCTCGCGAGCTGCCGAAAATGACGGTCGTTGAACCATTCGCTCACGTTCTCACCGGCAGACCGCGAAAATCCTCGAAATTTTGAACAAAGTCAAAAACTCGAAGTTTCTCCACGCGAAGATTCTTCTGGATTTTTCCGAATTACGTGGATCGCAATCAGCGAGGATGACTCGGATTTGAACGGAAGGAGTTTCCTTTTCGTAAAATGCGTCGAATCGTCGCGCAGCGGTGCCGTTGAAGATTTGTTCGATAAAGTGAATCGAGGATATCGAGGTTTTGACTCTGAATTGGATTATTTCTTCGTATTAATGCGTAAAATCTAACAGACGTTCAATTGTCGTGGTAAAAATCTTCATTCGACGAAAATACGTAGAGACATCGTTGACGTTGAGATTCAAGTTCACAAACGGGAACTGTAGCGAAATGTGTGAAGCGTAAATTTTACGAAATTTACGAAACGCGCGAGATCTAAATATTATCAGGAAAGAAAAAGATACTGTCGTCGGTGACTTGTCGAAAGAAGAGAAGAACCGTTTAAATATTATTAGAACTCGAGGGGCTTCCCTCGCGAAATGTAACGCGTCAAACAAAAGGTCGTCGCTGCCTAGAAAAAAGAGACTTATTTAAAGAAGCGGAAGAGAAAAAACACTTACGAATAACACTTACCGCTAACGTAAAAAATCGCTTCTGAACTAGTCAGTCGGGTCGTCACGCGGCTACGTGATCGATCGAGAATCGCAGGAAGATGATCTCGCCGAACGAGTCGATCGATTCGGGAGTTGGCGCGAGGTTGGACGGAAGTCGCGAGGATTCACCGGCGTCTGAGGTCAGATGGGAGAATTACACGAATCCTATCGTCGCGTTCCTCCAGCAGGAAGACTCGTCGACCAGGCGGGACCCTTTGTACATCGTTTTACCGATCACGGTGATCTACGCGGTGATCTTTCTCACCGGGTTGGTGGGCAACGTCTCCACGTGCGTGGTGATCGCGCGTAACAAGTCGATGCACACGGCGACCAACTACTATCTGTTCAGCCTGGCCGTTTCTGATTTACTGCTGCTGATATCCGGCCTGCCTCCGGAGATGTACTACATATGGTCCCATTTCCCGTACGTGTTCGGCGAGGCGTTCTGCATTATTCAGAGCTTCGCCGCGGAGACGTCCGCAAACGCCACGGTCCTCACCATCACCGCCTTCACCGTCGAAAGGTTTGTAGCTGATTTCGGCTCACTATGATTCGTAGACCTTTTCTGCAGGGGAAATTTAGTATTTGGATGTTTTTTTTTGGTATTGTTTAGTATTTGGACCTTTTTGGTTCGGCGATAGTTTCTGTAAATTTGTCATATATATTTATATTTATTACGTACATTTTGATACACGCACTCCATGAATTTCTTGGTATTCGTAATATTTCCCAAAAGTGAGTAAATATTATGTAAGCGAGTGAATAGTTTACTCCCACTTTCATAATTTTTTAATTCGTCAAACGTAAGCAGTATTTTTATTTTTTATTATTATATACGTTCGATTATCACGTGCTTTGTAATATATTGATTGATAAAATTGAATTATACGGTACCTTTAATTTTAAATTAATTAATTTAATTTTAACGCAACGTTTCCCCTGTTTTTCTTCTTTTTTCTTAGGTTTATATTCGAACGAAATATTTTATATGAAATTAATTTATATCTTATATATATATATATATTTAATGTATTTATTATCAAGAAAATATTTAATTGTATATAAAAATTGACAGACACACCGTCTATACTATAGCGTGGCAAAAAGTTTTCGATCAGAAACGTAATGCTTGAAGATATTGTTCCACTTGTTTGAATACATGCATTTCAAAAATAAAATTAGCAATTTCAATTGTATTTTCTTGCGCCGAAAGATTTCAATAACCTTCCAACACTTGCGTTTGATCGAAAGCTGTTTGCCAGGGGTTTAGGAACTTGAGATTTAGGAACAACGATAGAAACGATAAAATTTTATATCGGTTCGTCCTCTTCGTATTGAAAATACAATTCACAATCGACGAACAATGATTGAAATGTGTGAAAGAATTTGCATTTGCACGGAACGAACGATATTTTTTCATAACGCCCGACGTGGTGCGTTAACAGAAAAGAAAGTGAGTCTTCAAATTTTCGAGAATGCGTGAAATATTTTTTGCGTCCCCGGTGTTAGACTTGTCTCTCGACGGACATCATCGATAAAGAGCGATGGTTTTCGAAAGAGAGTTTGAAAGATGGAACAGCAAACGTGACTGCAGTGTTCTCCTTCCGTTTACCGCTCCTTCGAAATGAGTGATTGATCGAGGTAGTTCCGTTTAAGGATGTGTTCACCTCGAAACGTCGATGGTGACTTGGGACTTGCTACTCGCTGAATGAAAGCGTTGTTGTTTTCAACTTCGTTAACATGAACTTTATTGATAACAAACAACAAAAGTTAAAACTTTCATCTTGCAATATGTGACCTTCCTCTAATACGTGACCTGGTTAGCGACTAAATTGTCCTCCAAGCTTGACTTAATTTTTAATTAAAAGGCTCTTATCGTTCAATATTATTCTCACCGAAATTACCGATTTTCACTTTGTCAATGGATCATAATAGAGATTCGTAAATGGAAGATAGCGAGCGAAAGAAATCCATTGATATTTTATTTTTTGATCCATTTTGCAGAAAACGTGAAATTAGCTGAAATTTTAGCAATCCGAATGTTTGAAAATTTTACTATTGCAAAGCGCTTTTAAATGGTTGGTAGATGTGAAAATTAAAATATGATACAATTCGTAAAATTGTGAGGTTACAATTTCCCACGAAGTTTCTACCAAATGCTGCCAAACTGTCCCGGAACCTCAGAAACTTCGATCTCCGTTTTCGAGGCCAGCTACTAGATATACCAAAGCATTTTCAACTAAAAGCATCGAGCTTTCGGGGGAGTGTGCGGTTACTGTGTCGTCCCGCGGAAATTCCCAAGAATCGTTGGAGGCAACCTTTCCCATTTGACAAGGAATAACGCGCCTCTCTCAGACCTGCTTCTCTCTTATTTCGTATCTCTCTCACTCGAGAGAAAACGTTGCGATCCTTAATTCCACCCAGTGGCGAACGATTACGACGGGAATTGCCGATAAAATGGCCGATAGATACTCGTTTGACACTCGTTAACAAAGAGATCGATACTAGCGTTACGAGGTTAAACGGCGATAGAATCATTTTTCATGCAGTTTCAGTGTTACTCTGTTGTTGGTGATTTTTCTCCCTGGATCGTTGAAAATTATTAACAGCGTGTAATAAATTTTCGAAATCACGTGTATTTTTTTGTAATAACTTGTTCGTGGAAGTGATGAGTCTTATTTTTTAGTTCTGCGAGTGAACACGCAACAGTGGAATATCTCCATGTGAGAAATTGAAACGATATTGTGAAAAAGGTGATGGTTTTGTCAAGATTAGTTTAGTAGACGAGGGAGAGAAGTAGATACAAAAAAATTACGTCAAATCACTTAATCGTAACTCGTTGTATGATCTCTACTTGCCAGTGTCTGGCCAAAAAACTTATTTTACTGGTGGGCGTTTGATTCTAAACTTGTTCTACTTGAGAGTGTTTGAATGTAAACTTATTCTGCTTGTGACTTTTTTGACTATACTTCGCCATGTGTGATTTTTTTTTTTTTTTTTTTTTTTTTTTTTAACGGAAGTGGATAAAGAAGCAGGAAAATTGTTGAAACGTCGCACAATCGAAACCGAATAGAAATTTCGAATTGAAACAACTGAAGAAATTTCAGTCCTTCGTAATA
The DNA here is from genome assembly GCA_001276565.1 of Melipona quadrifasciata. Classification (NCBI taxonomy): domain Eukaryota; kingdom Metazoa; phylum Arthropoda; class Insecta; order Hymenoptera; family Apidae; genus Melipona; species Melipona quadrifasciata. The sequence goes on from KQ435820.1 coordinate 1,154,590, forward strand.
GGTGTTAAGAGTTTTCAAGCCCCGAATCTAATAAAAGACAACGCGCGAAATTAATTTTGTGCTTTTGTGCGTTTGCGCAGTTGGTTCCAAAGAAAATAAAAAAGATAGAAAAAGTAACAAAAATGTAAAATGTTCAATTTTTATACGAAAATAAGACACACGCGGAGAAATTATCCATTTTCTAACGCAATCAGTCTCTTAAAATCAACACTCTTCTCGTTAAAATTCCCTCGTACATATTTTTAAACAAGCACGTCGCGAGATATACCAATAAAAGTCGCTTTGCTTTGCTGCGTAATTAATTTTCCAGAATCAACATCCTTCTTATCACTCTCCGTGCAACATCTTGTCATTGAACGACACCTTGTAAAAAATACAACCAATAGAAACAACACTATTTTACAACACTGCTCAACTTTAAAATCCGATAAATCCGATAAATCCGAAAAGGAAAAAGGAGAATAAAAAAGAAAGATACAGATTTATAACCGAAAATTGAACCAGCTGTTGCAAAAAAAAAAAAAAAAAAAAAAGAAAGAGAAAGAGAAAGGAAAACAATCATCGACCAACGCATGTTTCTTGCGTTTCTGTTTCAGATACGTGGCGATCTGTCATCCGTTCATCTCGCACACCATGTCGAAGCTGTCCAGAGCGGTAAAGTTCGTCATGGTGATTTGGCTGCTAGCCCTGTGCCTGGCGGTGCCGCAGGCGATCCAGTTCGGCGTGATTTACGAGTACAGCAACGGCTCGGCGATCCTCGACAGCGCGCGATGCGCGATGAAGTGGACGCTGATCGAACACGCGTTCGAGATATCCACCATGCTGTTCTTCGTGCTGCCGATGACCATCATCATCGTCCTCTACATACTGATCGCCATCAAGCTAAGACGCTCCAGACTGTTGACAGCGATGGTGAAGAGGAAGAACCTGCCGGCTGGGCCGAATCACTGCGACAGCGGCAGAGGGAAGAGTGCCGCGCAGAGGAACGTCATTCGGATGCTGGGTGAGTGAAATGTTTGTTTGATTTTAAATATTTGTCTCGTTGCGACGTGTGACGAGACGCGTTATTCTTGATCGTGAGATGGAATTTTTTGGATGTTTAGGATGGAAATTGGTGTGATATTAATTTTTTAATTGATTAGTCCATTGCCCTCGACGAGCCTACACAGCAATTTACATTTAAGAAGCGTCATTTCAAATAAAATGACGTAGCGTTGGAAATAATCATTCAAACTTCAGTGTCGTTTAAATTTAAAGCAATCATCAACGTGCATTGCGGGTTTGCTAGAACAAGTATAATACAATGTGATAAGAATTAATGACGCGTAGTTCCAATCTCTGGGAAAATAATATCCTCCATCACATTTTTGAACTTTCGTAAGAAGTCTGGTTTATGTGAATTATTGAGTGTCGATTGACACAGAAATTCTTTTGTCGTTATTACAGTTTTCACTCTAGGTGTCTGTTCAAATTAGAAGAAACAGTCGAGTGCAAAGGGTTGATATAAATCATAATTTTGGAGGAAATATCCTAGATTATGGATGGATTTTTGAGGATTTTTCTGTAATCTCTGTTTGAGAGTTTTGCAAGTTAAAAATATCGGTTTATTCTTGAAAAATTCTTCTGTATTTATTCAGAATCCACAAATGTCGCAAATGTTGCCTTCCGTATTCTTCGTTCAGATTTTTTTATTCAGAGTTCACGAATATCGCAGGTCTATTTTTGAAACTCCCGATTCTTTATCCAGCGGATCACAGACTTATTTTTGGAATTGTTCTGCATTCTTTATTCGAGGCTCACTAATCAAAGATTTATTTTCAGTATCGTCCTCTGTATTCTCGGTCTCGTCGTTCGTCGTTCTAAAATCAGAACTTTTACAAATTTAGATAAATATTGATGGTCTGTAAATTTCCTGCGAGAAGCGAATTGTAAATTTATTTATAGATACTTTGTGTAAGAAATAGAACAAAAATTATGATGCTTCTCTGAAGATATTTTTATAAACGTTTAATATCGATCTACATTTTGTGATAGAATTTCATTTGAAATTTTTGAGAATTTAAATATAGATCAATAATATAATAACTTTGCGAGCATCGTAGATTCATCTCTTAAATGTCTCTGCATCAATCAAACACTCAAATTCAACTACATCGAAAAAAAAAAACAAACGCAAAACCAGCTTTTATTGTCAACAATATAAATAGAGA
>KQ435820.1:1156872-1169474 GCA_001276565.1 Melipona quadrifasciata
GAAAACAGATTTGAAGGAACATTTAAGTCGAAACGAAATCGATTAACGAAGATAAGAAGGAAGCAGAAGCTAGCCGAGATTCGCCTGGATAGTTTCGAAACGCTTGATCTGTTCCGCTTGTTTTCGGTCCAACTAGAAGGTAAGTCTCAGTCCGTTCTACGGCGAGAGGGTTATTCGTAGGTTTACGGCGTCATAAAAATAGTTTCGTCGGCGATAAATTCTTTTACGAGGAGCCGAGGTGATTTTGGCCGACGCGAAGAATTTATCGCACGACGCTTTCTTGTTGCGTGTCTCGATTCGTCGTTGTCGCGATTATTGCCCGCTCGACGAGAGATTTAACCGGAACGAGAAAAAGGACGAAACGGTGAAGTTTTCTTTGAATAGGATAAACGGACCGATGAGATGAACGCAGTGTTTGTTGAGATTCAACATTGCTGCCGTTTAGGATCGTATTTTTGGAGTAAGACGTTCGCCTTCCGTGTCTTAAATATTTAACGCGAAGTGAATTTGATTTGATCAGTACACGAAATCTCTCTGAATGATCAGAAGCGATAAAAATTTTTAACTCGGGAATAGTATCGTGGTGTAGTGAATAAAGCAACAATAGTGGTGACAAATTTAAAATCGTTGATTAAAAATAACGAGTAATAGTGAATTTGAAGTTTAAAATTAAAAATAACATAAGTGGTAATTATTTTAATGTAAATTAGATTTATTTCTAATCTAAAAATAAGCGTTAAATACATTGAAGATTAAATATAATATTATGATATATCATTTAATAACATCAATTGAAGATTCACTTTTCATAAAATCAGTAAAATCATGCCTTAATATTTACGAATGAGATAATAATTTTTGGAACGAGCTGAGACTTATTCGTGGGAATAATAAATTCGCGAAATTTATCGACGAGAATAGAGGAGAAAAACGACACCTTTCAACGGTTCTCGATGCTCGATTACGTTTATTTTCTTCCACGCTATTGTACACTTCTTCTTCGGTCGTTGCAGATGACAAATCCCAGCGAATAATAAAACATCAAGCGGAAATAATGGATCATTTTCCACTCCATTATTTATACCATCAGAGAGTTCAAATGTGGATGGGCGAAGGGTATTTTTACGCGAAATCATATCTACTCGAGGGAGATCAAGTTCTCGGAGAATTTAGCTTCTATTGATTCTTTATCGGGTTACCATAGTTCTCTTCCTTTTCGACTAACGTCCGAGCTTGAAATGAAATTTCATCGAGCCCTTCATCTGGTCTCCCACAGTTTTCATTCTCCGTGGACATTTTCTAACTCACTGTCAATGAGGTTTCGCAAGGGACCTCGAATTTTCGATAATTTCCATCCTGGTTGTCGCGGAATTCCCATCAGGATCTCAGTTTTTTTATCGCGTATTATCTCCTCCGCGTATTCTTATCGAATCCTCCTTTATTAAATTCCGAACAGATTCCTCCCATTGATTTCTTATTGCATTTGAAACACATCGGGTATCCTTATCTTTGAGTCTTTATCTTTGGAATGATGGACATTTGTTACGTTTGCGCGTTTGTTTCATCTGCTAAACATTTGCTTTGTAGATGTATTTTCTGTGCATTTTTAAACTTCATAGGTACTGTTAACTTTCGTATGATATCAATATGTACAATATTTTACAATATTCTCGTCTCATCTTTTGTATAATATTGTAAAATATTACGAATTTCACTAGAAATTTGTCTCGTTAAACTAATCTGTTATAAATGTTGTAACTGCTAAATATTAAACTAAACTAAATATTACAAGTTACTCTGACTTACATATCTTCCACGAACTTTTACATTTCCAAATTTTACGAGTAACTCTATTTTACATATTTTTACATTTTATATATTATAAATATTTTTATTATCACGCTGCCTTTGTAACATTCTTGCGCGCTTCATTCAGGCTCGTCTCCTCGGCAATTCGCATTCGCAATTCGCCGAGAGGAATGAAGCGGTAAAAAAGGAGATAACTCGTTCGACTAACGATCAGAAAAAGAACCCAATGATTGAATCGATAGTCATAACTCGTCCGATTGACTACCCCGAGACTCTTTTTCGGCCGGGTGTACACAGAAGGCCCCTGAAAATCCCGTGGCCTCGTAAAATCGTACGATCTCTCGTGGTTTTCGGTTAGTTTATGGGAATAGATCGCTATCACCCTCCTGTTTTATCGTGTACATATCGAAATGGACGGATCGATTCGCGACCCTCGAAATGAGAAAGAACACGTGAGTTCGATCAAATTCGTCGAACCACTTTCAATCTTTCGTCTATGATTTAACCGAGTTTCCGTTAAATTATAATTAACTTTTCAAATCGGGCAAATTACAAAAATAATTTGTTGTTTTTCAATAAAACGACGTGTCCATCGAAATTTGGTATCATTGATAAATTTCGCACGTCGAATATTATTGAGTAAGAGGAAATATTTCATATTGTTGCATTTCGAAGTGTTAAAAATATAATAAAACGCGCGTCAGGTGTTGTTAAAAAATCAAGCGAGGGGGAAAAAAAATGAAACGAATATAAAACAAGTTTTGTCGCATTTAAAACTCCATTTACCGTGGATGATTTTACATCGAACATTGAAATTGGTCGCGTAAATATGAAAAAAATTCTCGAGAAACAAAATCACATCTGACAGGTGAATTGAATGAACGTAAAGTATAACCTTCGAATGTAAAGAATATAACACAATTTTACATTTATATCTTACGTTTCAATGAATATAAAAGATCGTCAACGCTCATTTATTTTGTCTTCCATTGAATTTATTACCTTTTATATATTTTCTAAATTATATATTTTATTGACAAAGTAAATATTTGCATATATTATATATTATATTAAATACTAACAAAAAGTAAACATATTAATTATATATTGTATATTTTCTAAACAAAGTGAATATCACATACGCATATATAGAATATTAGAATACACGCAGATATACTTATTTTTTTCTTTTTCACGAAGAGTGGAAGTTTGAGTGTACAGAGTTTTGCTGTTCAATTTTTCGCGGCTTGTACGCCATTTGTAGATGACAGAAGAATCTAGCTCGGCGGGAACGTAGTTTCTTAACGTCATTCGTTACTCCCGTCAAAATGAACGACCTCGATGATTTTAAGTTTGCAAATTTATCTTGTATTATAGAGTAATACTTTTCAAGAAGCATGAAGTTTTCGAGTTAGTTACTTTATATTTCATTCTCAAGACAGAAGCAACCACCTTTTTTTTTTTTTATCACTGAAAGGGATTTTAGGGGGGGAAACCCAGAAAATCGGACCTCTTCAGGCGCAACGCTAATGCAACGAAAATTAGCGATTGGTTCATTTGGGTCACGTGATTCGCAAGGAGGCGTGGCGTAGACCTCGAGTAGGAGTGGCGTTGCCTGGTGCTGTAATTTGTTTTCTATCGATTCAAATGCTTGCATATCGATAAAATTTTATGGCAAAAAAGTCGTCTTCATTTCCCGGGAAATGTTGCTTCTGGGCCTTTAAGTGAGACGAATCGTGTTGGGGCACAAGTCGTGCAGTTTTTATATATATAGAACCTCGAGCAACACCACCACTTCGAAATTGAAAAATTATTCGAGAAATCGCACATTTGGAAATTTCATGCAAAATTGTGGTCTCTTCGATTCGTTGAAAATTTGCTTGGAACTTGTTCCTTTCCTTGCAACGAGACAGGTTTAATCTCTTTGAAAATAAATTTTTGTTCGGCTACAGTATCTCTGTGAATGTAAACTGGAAGTCTCGAGTCTCTCCAGCTCCAGATCCTCTCAATCAACTACCAACACCTCGAACTTGTGATTCATGAGTGCCCCGGTGTCCGAAAACAGACCGCAGACCGACCGTTAAATGACACTTTAGTGCCCTCTTGGAACCTATCCACCCTTTATCTCGTTTAATCTTCTCTCCAATTGTTTCTCCAACTTCCTATCTATCTACATATATACGTAGCATCGACTGTCAAAGTCAGACAGACACGTTCTCTCCGCCCCTTTCGGGGATTTCAATCGCAAACCATTCCCTTTGTATACTCGCGCAATGCGAAAATCGTCTTGTTTGTACTTGCTCGCGGATTTACGAGGTGTGGCACGTACAATCGATAAACGAGCAGTCGTCGACGCATCGCGAACGAGTTACGTTTAATCTACGATGCCAAGCGACTTCTGATTAAGCCATTAATGGGCAATATTCATCGGGAATCTTTATTGGAACGTCTCTATCGGTCAGCAGATTTTTATTTATTTACTGGCACATCTTTTTAATTTATCGGTACAGATTTTTATTTTATTTATTGCTACATTTTTTAATTTTTTCTATTAATGGTTTTCCATTGAATTGATTAACAAATTATTATTAAATTGAATCAATGCAACATTGAATATGATACAAATGCAACGAAACGATAAACTGTTTCTTTTTTTAGAGTCAGTGAAACGAAATGAACAATTAAAATTTGCCTTTCTGTTGGCAAATGAGAGTATCAAGATCTGTAACGCGAGTCGACATATATTCAATTTGAAATTTCCTTTTCAGTCGAGCCCAGCTAATTTCCGAATCTTCTGTTTATTTCGTTCCTCATTGATGCGACCGTTTAACTTGCAATTCTTTTTCTTTCCTCTCTTCTTCCGAGAAAATACAAATATTTTCGAGTCGCACAGCGAATGAATTTATCACGAACATCTGCCAGAAATCTGTCTCCAGTTCTTAACGAACGCTCTTAACGTTTCGTTAAGAAAAATGTAACCTTGAAATCTCCGAAACAAATCGTCAAGAAAGATTCGTATTATGCCTTGTTAAACTTTGCCTTGCGTCACGTTGTTCGAGGTCGTCTAATTTTTCTTAGAAAAAAAAAAAGTTTACTTTTATCTTTGACCTTGTGAGAATTCCATTTCGCGCCATCTGGATGTTCGTTTCGGGGCTTGCAAATTGCGCAAACGGAATTAAGAAAGGGGGGTGTGTATGGCATTGGCTGCGGTGTTCGCGAAACACAGAGACTTGGGGAGCATCAGGAAATAGATCGTATTCTAGCGCAACCTCGTGGAATCGTATACAAACGGACGTTGCCAAAATGCGGCCGTAAATATCGTTACCGTGAAATTAACTTTACCCTTTCAAGCTCCATTACAGTTTGGTTTATTTGCGCGCAAGCTACTGCCACTGAGATACGGCTCGAAAGTAAAAAATAATTATTTTTTTCTACGCAGCGTGGGTGTAGAAAGTGGTCCTACGACTCAATGAAGAAGAAAGAGTCGTAGAACAAATTTTGAATGTTTCGTTGTAAAGGGGAGACTTAGAGGGGACTTCTTCGAAACTGACGAATGGACGATTTAGTTGTGAGAGAAAGTTTCTACAATTTGATCTTGGAAAATTTTCGAGAGAAAGAATATCTTTATCCTGTATTTAGTGGTGTAGAAACTCATTATCGTGAAAGTAGCAACTTGACAATTAACTCGTCGAAAAGTAGCAGCATTGCAGTTTCATTTATCTGTGCAACACCAGAAATGACCAGAAATGACCAAGGTAACCTGAAATTTAATGGTCAGACAAGATTGGCCCTTTCGTGCGAACACGAGAAAAAATCTTCAAGGAACGCGTTTCGACTTCTTACGGTTAATAGCGTCCGGCCTCTTCGTTGGCCTCGCAGCTAGCTTTCATCAAAGTGTAACTTTTCCCTCGGCAGAGGAAAAGAAGAATTTTTGTCACGGGCATTATTCAATCAGTATGAAAATTAATCGGAGACAAATCACTTTTGAACGAAAAAAATAAATAAATAAATAAATCACGATGAAGCAGATAGGATCTCTATAAATTTCTCTGTTCCTCCGCATCGAGCAGCCGTCGGTTGGAAAAAAAAATACTCGATATCCGGTGGGCACGGCGCTTCCGGCTCGAGAGACCGAATATTTCGTGACGATATTTCATCTTTTCGTCCGCGTGACACGTGAAAATCTATCTCGCGTGCATATTACGGCCGGAATTTTTGAACAGCGTTTATCTCGTCAATGGCGGATAACGCCAGTGGATAAGCAGTCCCCTGGTGTACTCGTAAATTTGAATAACCGACTTATCAGAGATTTCTTTCCCTTTGCCATTCGTGTTTGTTCACAAATCTTGAATCGCGCGGATCGCACGTTTTTTGTCGCTTATTGTCGTTTCGAAGAACGACGATAAATTTTGGAAAGTTGAGAAGTTGGCGGCGCGTGAATAAATTTGTTATTATTTATTTTATTTATTGCGTGAAAGCGTGTTTGTAGAACGTTCAATTTACAGTCGAACGAGTTTACCGTGATAATTTTGGTATCTCGAATCTCGCCAAACTTTTCGTTATTTCTCATCAGTTTTCTTAATCTCTGCGAATTCTAAAAAGAAAAAGGAATTTTGTCGAATTTTTAACTTTGAAGATCTTTGCGAATCTTCAAAGGTAATTTTATAAGCCTCCAAGTATAATTTTGGCTTCGAAACGTCAATATTTTTGATATTTGCGAATTCTAGAAAATAATTTTACAAGATTCCAAGCTTCAACTACAATTTTGCTTCGAAATTCAATATTTTTAGTATTTGCGAATTCTAGGAAATAATTTTGTAAAATACCGAGCTTCAACTATAATTTTGCTTCTTAGTGCTTTATATATTCCTAGTGGCCCTAGAATGCCAAAGAAACAATTTTATGCAATCTTGAACTCCAGACGCTAATTTTACTCTTTCGGGAAACCAATATCTCTGGTCGCGACGCGAACGTTCAAATCAAAATTTCAATTATACATCTTCGTGGCGCCGAAAGGACAAACTACTTAGAAAGAAACAGACACATCTTTTAAAGTTCCAAGCTTAATAAACGTTTGTTCCGCTTGAAAATAACTGCACGCGCTCACGTTCGGCCGGGATCTCGCGGCGTGTCGAATGAAGGGAACAACAATGACCCGATTATTCCAATTCGCCAGTTACAAACGAGCTTTGCCTCTTTCTCTTCTACGCTGAACTTTCCGCGAGACGCGCGTGCAACTGTGTTTATTTTCACGGCAAATATTTGACAGCGAATGATTTATACAGTCGCGCGCAGCTTCTACGCCGATTCTATTTGATTGTGCGTCGCGCGTGTGAATTCAATCCAGCGGAACGCAAGAATCGATATACGTACGAGTGCCCGTGCACTCGAACCACGTTTCGTAAGGAACGTTTAATTTTCGTCTTTGGCAAGGATGAACAAAATTATCGTAATAAAAAAAAACGAAAAGGGGGGGGGGGGGAACGTGGTGTTAACAAGGGGGTGTCTTCATCCCCTTCCTCCCTTTAAAGTATCGTTCTTCAGTAGGAGGAGAATCATCACATTTGATAATTTTATACACTTGGGGATCAACTAATCCAGTTTATTCAAAGACTAACATTTACAAAATTATTTTTCATCCATATTTTTCAATTGAAGATCTCATTGCAAGCTTTTTAATTAATTTTTATTAATTCTTATAGTCATTAACTTTCAAAATTCTTATATTTATATTGGGTGATCCAGATAATTTCAAAATAGCTAACTCTATAATTACTCCGTCTCAATCAGAATGATATTTTTTGTTTGCTTATTCAATTTTACGATCAATTCCTGACAAACTTGGAGGAGCGATTATATTATTTATATCAATTTTTATATTTCATTTTTATTAGCTTCATTAAATTGTTTCATAATTGGCGTTACGCGAGCTACGTTTCTGCAAAGTTTCAAATTTTTCTCCATTTACCAGTTGTCGAATTTCCCTTTTAAGTGAATATTTGGCTTCCCTCTCCGCCAGTTGATTCATTAAGGACAAATTATAAAATCTAAGTGGAAGACGTAACGATTCGATTGAAAAAATGTCATTGTAACTTTGCAACTTCTTCTCACTGTTGCAACGTATTGAAACGTATAAAAGAATTTAAATTATTCCAAATTAATTGGAAAGAACAACGAATGAAACTTCAGTCGAACTGATGAATTGACGCACGGTGCACGAGTCCAGAAACCAAGTTTTAAAATATTCAGACAAGAACAGTTTTCAGTGTGGTGTTGTCAACAACACACTATGTTTCTAGTGTTGTTCCAAAAATACATATAATCTCGCTAACCCAGACGAGCGTTTATATCTGCCTCTCTTAAATCTCATTCATCGGTGTTTTATAGTTAAAATATTGAACTTGTTCCTGAATTTCACTCGGCGTTTACTCAGAAAACTGAACGAAATAACAGCAGCCTGTTGGATGGTAGAAATTTACTTTGCGAGAACTTACAATAGCCATAAATCTAAATTTCTGAAACTGAAACTTCCAGCTCGAGCGGTTGTTGCTATTCTCACAAAGATCTACAATTACCAATTAACGGTATTGTCCTCGTCATCTGAATTTGTCGATAAGCGACAAATAATAAAATCTAAAACAGAAGGATCAATTTTCGCGCCGAGTTAATTCAATTTCTACATAGTATTTACTGGCGCGTTTCGAGTGAAATTGAAATAAAAATTGTTCGACTTAACAATAACCGGATTCACCGCGCAAAATATGAAATTTCGAAATACATTTTCTCCGCTCGTTCTTCGGCGAATTTTTGTCTTTTTCGTCGTGTTATTGTTACAATTATTATAATTAGTTGTTATTACAATTAGCAAACGTTGTTTCAACCTGCGAGCTAGAAATAAACACGGAGGGCGAAAAACGGAAGATCGTCATCATGGGTACATATATCCTTGACTGGACGTATCATGCGATCCAATATATTACCGGCAACGACACATTGTTGCTCGTCCATTTCCACGGATAGATTTATCGCCTCCGTTTTCGAAACGTGAGCCTCACCTGGAAGGTGAATAGAGCTGAAAGAACGTCCGAGATTCGTAATTTCTCACTCTTCCGAATCAACGTCGGCTGTGATTGGACTTCCAAACGCCTCTCAGCTTCTTTAAAAGAACAAACTGACATTTAAATAATGCAATAATGCCTGGCTATGCGTACGAGTTAAACCGCGAACGTGAACGTCGAGTGTTTAAAATGCTCTTGGAATTTCTACATTTTTCTCTCGATGAACGTTCCTTGTTTCCGTGAACATATTTTTTCTCTTCTCTTTCTTTGCTCGGTGAACGAAGCGAAACGCGCGAAAGAGAAGCTGAGGGTAATTACGCCTTTTGATGCAAGCGGTAGTATGAAAATGGAAGACATTTGCATTTTTATTCCTCGACGAGAGTATTTTGCTCTGCGATCATTTTCATACTCGAGATAATCAGAAAATTTCTCGGAGTTTTATCATCGTTTGTCAAATTTCTTCTATATTATTTAGTAATCTTCCGTGTTACTTCTTCCATTGTCTATATTTCTTTGTCGTCACGATAATCATAAAGTGTATTTCTACGCGTAAGGATTTCGCTTTTAGTCCTTACGAAAGGATGAAAGCAACGAACGTTTGAAAAAATTTCTTTTTTTTTTTTTCGAAACTGTAAAAAAATAAAATATAAAGATATTTCCTAAAAAGTCTCTTTCTCTCTCGCGCGCGCGATAAGACAAATCTCTGCGCAGGGTATAAATTTCATCCGCAATTTCGCTCGTGGCCGGTGGCTTAAACGCAGAATATAAATTCCGCGATGAAATTTCGCGAACTCCGGACAAAATCGAAGATTTCCTGTTGATACAATACAAATCGAAGGCAGTATAAGACCAAAGAAAATAAATTGAAGAGAAACAGGCGGGAACGAACAAGAGAAAATGCTCTTAAAATACAGACGAGCCCAATAAATGGTCAAAATAAACCGACGAAGACTATTTCTTCGAGTTGCACAACAGCTTCGCCGAGGATCTTATCGATCTCGAAATTCGAATTTTTCAGCCGCAGTTCAGCTCCCCTCCAACGATGCGTGCCTAATTCCTCAATTAGAAATCGCCATGTGTCTCGTGAAAGATTTCATCGAAGAGAACAATTTGTAATTCCATGATTGTATCTTACAATTGGGCAAATCTTTGAACAGAGATCTACCAGAGTAGAATAAATTCATGGGATGTAAAATGAAAATAACTACTGGCCAAAATTTTCGACATTTTAAGTTTCGTCAAAAGAACATGATAAAATTTTTCAATTAAGCTGAAGTTGCTCGATTATCCTTAAATTGTCGTATTTTGCCTCAACAAATTCTTTATTGTACAAATCATTATTTATTTCGCCAAATTTTGAAGCTTTGAGATTTACCTTCATCAAGTTTAACTTAAAAGAATCGAAAATAAAATAAAGTTTAATTTAATTTAAAAAGTTTCAAAGGAACATAATACAATTTTTTCCAATCGCTCAATTAAATAACAAAGCATCTCGATCTACAACAGCTAAGTATATCTTATGAATTATCGTATTTCGCTTTAACAAATTCCTTATTACATCATCATTTATTTCGCCAAGTTTTCAAATTTACTTTCGGTAAAGTTGATTTTAAAAAGATCGGAAAATAAAATAGAATATAACTCAATTGAAAAGTAAAATTTACATTTTGAACTTTGCCTCGAGTTTCGAAAAATCACGAAGATTAACGATTATTTATAGTGGAAACGCCGGTTCTTACAACGTTTCTCTTCTTTCTATGATTTTTATTCTGCCCGCGAAGAAAAGAAGCTGAGACGGATAAACAGCTTTTGTGATGCAAAGCCGGCCGAGAGGCGCTAAACGTCAAAGGAAGAACGGACGACGTAGTGAAAAAAGTGGGAAAAAAAGAAAAGAAGTTTTCGAGGCGTGTGCGTCGATAGGATCGATTGGAATCTCATTTCACGAATAAAACGTCTTTTATGTCTTGCCGTGCGAGCTTCACCGAGAGTAAACACGTTAATGTAACCTTCGTGTCTTGCGAATTAGAGGCGCATGATGCATTCGAGAGAATATACTACAGTGTATAGTCTCTGGCGAATATTGAATCTATTGTACGCTTGTTTTAAAACGTGGAATTTTGTGTGGTTATTTCTGACAAATCAGGGATCGAGGACGCGGAGAAACGAGCCTGTTTTACGAACGAGTCTCGATCTCTCGTTGGACGAACGAGTTAACTCGACGACGATTGTTGTGTGGGCACCCGCATTTTTCCGCGAGGCGCAGAAAAATTTACGGCCGCAAGGTCGGCTCGCCTTGGAACTGGCTGCCTTCGACCTAATTTTAGGGCGGCAGTTGAACCTTCAAACGATTCAATGACAAAGTTATATTCCAGCTCTCCTCTGTCGTTCCGTTCGGCATTTTATATTTTAGACAGAAGAATTATTATCGTTCTCCCAGAGAAGCTTCAAAGTGCTTATCGAGGTTTCTCGGATATTTTCTTAGTGAATTTACAAAATTCTGAAAAAAATAGTAGTTAAATGTACGATTGGGTGGAAAATGAGCCAAGGGATGCAGCAATATCGAAATACTTATCTAAGTTTTCGAATAATCGGAAGTTAATTCGAATCGAAATTTAACAATAAAATTAATAATAATTAAAAATTAATTAGAATTGATGATTTCGGAATCGTATCTATAGTAACTGTCGCATCTTTTTTCCTTTTTTAACGATTTAAATTATTTCCTTGTCTTTGGTATTTAACTTTTACTAGAATTTGTAATTCTGTGTGTCGCTGATTGCGAGAATTTCCATGGATTTACGCGTATGAATTTTAAGAGAGCAGAAATGCGCAATTTGTAAGTGGAGTAGCTCATTACAATTTTTAACAGGTGAAACGAAACTCTACTCGAGTTCGAATTCTTCAACTGTGCAGAAATGTAAATTTGCATAAAAATCTGCGATACAAAACTATATTTTCCTTGCTGTTTGATAAAAATAAATATTGTCTCCTGAACTCTAATCTCTCATAAATAACCTAACCGGTTTCTTATATTGAAATCTGCCGTCGATTCAAGGCAGCCTATCCCAGCCCAACTGCGCTTTCTCTGGAAGAGAGAGATTTTATCTGGAAGATAAGACATTCTTTTCTTTTTTTTTTTTTTTTTTTTTCGTCACGCAATGCAATTTAAATCTAGATGTACGTTCGCCTGATTTTACGAAAAATTCAATCGACTGTTTTACCGATAATTTCATGAATAATTAATAAACTTTGAATTAACATTCGAGAAGAAGACGGTGCGCCAACCGAGCAAAACGATTATTCAATTACGTGAACAATGCCGAGTATTTTCCAGTTCATTTGTATTCGAGTATTCGAGTTACACGAGATCCTCCGACTGCTCGGCTTCGTCCGTTAAATCGATCACCTTCGAGGAGGTAAAAGTACACGGGCGTAAATCTAATATGTATTCAGTTATTCAAGGAATCTAGACGTTTTGCTTCTCTCTGCTAGGATTTTCTTGTTTGACGAAGAACTTCCAGCGAGAGCGAAAAATCCGGCAAACAAAAGTGCGTTATTTATTCGCGATATAATACAAGTATTTAAATTTTTTTTCAGAAAGTTGGACATGAAGGCAAGTATGGTCGCGACAAAAAATTTGTTTGAATAAATTTACTAGTTTGATTAGCATGTAGTTTGTTAACATTGTCTTGTTAAAGTCTAAACAGAGAGTTTTGAAGAAATGTGTTCTTGTGA
>KQ435820.1:1169878-1181975 GCA_001276565.1 Melipona quadrifasciata
TATACGTATAATATAAAATAGAGATTTTTGTATGTATCTATTTTATATAATACTTAAACAATCTATGATTTATACATATTACAATGTTCTGTATATATTTTATAATTTTCATGTGTTTTCCAGAAATTTATAAAACGTGGATTTATCAAAGAAATTCCGGTTTGAAGCTTATAGATCAAGTAGTTTAATTAATTAATTTCAACTTATTTGCGAATAATTACGTTTGCAGGCGACTCTAATCATTTCTCGAGATTTAGATTTTTTGCTAAATACAATTCCGAATTTCTTCTTCAACTAGTCCATGGATCTTTAATTTCATAATTTAAAAAATGGAAATTACTTTTCCGAGAATTATTTTTCTTTCGCGATTTTTTAAATATCTTGTATATCACATTGTTCATGAACATGTAGAATTCGCAGTCTAGTTATCATAAATAAGAGAAACGTATTTTTTTCTGCAGAAAAAATATACTCTGTATCAATAACAGTTTAAGAACAGTTTGAATGAAAACAAATATAGTTTTCTAAGTAGGTAATAACCTGGTGAAATACAGCGTCATTTGTCCAATAAATCAACCGTGCCACGTGAAATGAAAATACTATATTAATTCTCTGGCGGTTTAAAACAGTCCAATAAAAAAGCCTGCGTTCTCTAAATTACCTTCAATCCAATCCAATATTTTTTACCATTAAAAAGTTTCTTGAAAATTGGAAGAAATATGATCTTTTTATGTAATCTTATATCATCTCGACCCTTGAGCCTCGAACTTCGAAACTGGAGCCGCAAGCTTCAAGGACTACAGCTCTCTGATTTCGAATCTTGAGCTGTAAAAAGTTCAAGTCCTTAACGCTCGAGCTCGAATCACGAAGGCTAAGAATCTAAAAAGAAATTGTACCCGAGTTGGCTAAAAAATTAATCAACGAAACTTGGCATAGAGAATGTATACAATAGAGTACTAAAACATTGAATTTGCTTACAAATCTCACATCTTAAATCTAAATCTCAACTTTGCCTAATAAAATTACTAACATTTACTTCTCAGAAAAATTTGAAAATAATCACGTGTATAACTGAGTGAAAAATGTGTGAACAATTTTTTAAGGAAAAGTATGAAACGAATAGATTTAAGGATTGATATCTTAAGTCGTTCGTTTCCAATTTTTCATTCCGTTGAAAGGATTACGTAAGGGTTATTCTAAAGTCTCCTTAGTACTAACATTGAATTGATCGTATTCTCTACTATGTTCGTTGGCAAAGTTGTATATCTGGTTTAAACGTCGACACGTTTGTAGGAATGGAAACACAGAACAGAAACAAAGATTTGACGATTTCAGTCGCAGTGGTGGTGGCGTTCTTCATCTGTTGGGCACCGTTCCACGCCCAGAGACTATTGGCCGTCTACGCGCAGAGTACCAACGCTGAACCGGAAAACGCGTTAGTGATAGTCTACACCATTCTCACGTACACGTCCGGGGTGTTTTATTACCTATCCACGACGGTGAATCCGCTGCTCTACAATATCATGTCCAACAAATTTAGGGAGGCTTTCAAGGTGAGTTATCACCAACTCGATGTTCTCTCTGAGTTATCAATCATCGGTCCAAACGCGAAGGTCTCACAATCAAAGATCAACGCTGGATCGAAGCGTGTGAAATTATTTAGAATTTAATGAAAGACTGAAAGCTTTTTAATGCTTATTAGAGGTCGATTTGAAGCTTAAAATCTGTTATGATACGAACAGTGTTTTTATAATTGTTTTATTATCGAAAGGTAGATTACGGATCAAAACGGGGATCATGTTCGAGTAACGAGCACGTGTTTTTATAAAACTTGAAATTTTGATTTAAAGGAACGATACAATTTTTTGAAAAGCTATTAAACAATCTATTATTCGTGTAAGATGCTCAGATCAGAAAACATTAAATTAGAAAGTGAATTTCTTTTGGACCCAAGCCTTAGAAAAATTTAATAATTCGAAAAACAGTAACGTCGATCCAAAAATTACAAATAAGATTCTTAACTTCTTGCGCTGGAATGACGTGCCACGCACCTCAAGAATGTTTTGTGCCAAAATTGCAATATTTCCTCAGTTTTAAGTATATTTGAGCATAACCCAGGCAAAACAAATAATAAATTTATTACTTCTCAATAATTTCTAATTCAAGTGATATACCGACGAGTTCAAAAAGAAAGCGACGAATTATTATATATTGCATACGGTTTGGTCACTCGTTATGGTCCGCAATCAGTTGCCAGGTCCAAGCCAGGAATTACAAAGGAGGTTTAAAAAGGCGTAATAATTCAAAAAGATGGCAATAGCAATAATAATACTGATCCAAAAATTCGCCGGGGAATAAATTTTCTATTCACCCAGGTCACGAGAAGGTGTAATAATTCGAAAATTAAGTAACAATAATAAGTCGTCCAATAATTGAAAATGCTCGAGCCAACCCCACACATACATATGCTAACAAGTTTGACAGAGTGCGTTGAACAAACTGAAGTTAACTTTCAGTCGATGCTGTCGAATCACTGTGGCCGGAAGTGGTCCTCACGGAAGTCAGTACCAAGACAACCGACCTACAGCAGCCTCTCGCGGTACGCGAGGTCCACGCTCAGGCAGACGGATGATCGTCAGAATTCGCCGTCAATATCCGTTAGCGAGGACAACCAAAAGCTGAGGATGACCAACACCACTGAGCTGAACGGATTGAATGATCGAAAGGAGCACGATCGATCAGACTCTACGTCGTCGAACAAGACGAATCGTCGTGAATTTGGACGAAGCGTGTCGAGAGGATCAAACTCCACGCTTATGTCGTCCGTTAGCAGGAGTTTCAACGAAGGGAACAACAACGTGACCGCGACCTACGTGAACGTTCAGAAATCACCGAGGACTGTCACACTCGGTAAGTGTAATGTTTCATCTTTCATCTTTATCTTGGACGTTAGAGGACGGCTAGAAACTATGAGATAACTTGTGTCGGAAGGATTAGGAAGATGTTTAGAATACGACAAAGAACACGATGTTTTGAACAAAATGTTGAAGTATTTTTGAAATGTTCAAAATGGAATCGTGGGTCTTTGAAGAACGAGCAGTAATTCGTAAACGAATATTAGGGAAATTAGAAGAATCTATTTAAAGTTTATGGCTTGTGGCTAACGATCAAAGCAATCAATGTGTCGTTACGTGATGGTTAGCGTGTGAAAAAAGTTAACAAAACAAAAATCACCAGAGAAACTTTTTAGTAATTTTAGCATCGACCACTGCGATTATTTTCACATCGACGGAACATTATGCAATTTGGTATTCAACTGAGAAAGTAAAATATCCTTCAAACTTTGACATTGGTCGCGAACGAGTCGCTAATTTTCCGAATTATAATTATTTATAATAGTCTCAGCTGGAAGCTATTTCTCCAACGTTAGTAAGTTATAATTTTCTTCTTCGAGCAGAGATACTTGCCGAGAGATTGAGAATGGGAACCAAAGAGCTATTTTCGTCGCAACAGAAGACGGCAGTTCGTGCAACTTCGAAACCGGAAACGACGACGGTCTTGTCACCCCGGTTCCAAAGTCATCCGAGTATCGACAGTGCAAACACTATCAGTAACTCCAGTTTGCAGGACTACGATGAAACGGAGTTCAGCGGCATGGAACTGGCACGGTACATGGGTGAATTGAACTGTGACTTAATCGCTTAACGCTCGTTTCCGGTCAGAAACGTGTCCCTTCGTCGAACAAATGTGCCATAATGTACTTAACGAACCGACGTGTGGAAATTGAAAATTTGTGTGCTCGAAAGAGAAAGGATTTGAATGAAGCCGCCTGTCGAGAAGGAGTGTGTTTGTAAATTATACGTTGTAAGTAATGTTAGAAAGTTTCCAGTGTATTGAGAAAAATTTACGATCATCGAGATTTAATAATATTCAAATAAATACCGATTCTGTTGTATATTTATATACTCTTTCGTGTACATTGACGTTCCTTTCATCTACATAGAGTCTAAATTGGAAACCAAGAGAGAAACCACTCGAACAATGAACCGAAGGAGGTACATAACAGAATGTTAGATCATTGGAATATTTTCGTGACATTTATAATTAAATGATAATTTCAGTAACAGCCGAAGAAACTTGTCACACGTTGGAAGAAGTAATGACGTAGGTACATAATATCTTTTTAGATGGCTCTTTTTAGATAAATGAATTGTATCTTAATTTCATGTTTTTTTCTTCTTAATACTTTAATATTCTTATATATATTTTAATACTCTTTTCGTTATTAAGATAATCGAATATAAATCACTAAAACGGAGGAAATTATCAAGAGTAAACGATCTCAGATGATTTCAATTTTAATTGAAGACTAAAAATTATTTGAAAGCCACGAGGCGTCGACGAACTCGTCAATATACGATCAGGACCATTTCAATAAAGTCACGAACGGATATATAAGTATATTTAAAGATTGCACAATATCAACTAAGGAAAGATTATCACAAAATAACAACACAACGCTATCGTTTACGTGTAAATGTATTATCTGTGCTTCTTACGTTCTCGTACTTTATTTCATTCTCGTAAATGCACCGGGATTACAAAGGAAGAGAAAAATAAGCGTCAAAAATATCTATTTTTATTTTTACGTTACTCAAGAATCTGCAAGAACCATTGACCCACACAACAATGAAACGTGATAAATGTAGAAAATGTGCCAGAGAGAAATAAATCGATCAACGAATCCTTATAATAATACGTGTCGAATGTCTGGATACGAATATTTAGAACATAGTTTTGGGCCTGGTCTCGAGGTAAGCCTTGATGTTAGGCAGCGACCTAACTTTCTCTACCAATTTTTTGAGCTCAGGATAATCCTTGTTCACGTCGGTCTCCAACAGGCCGGAAAACATCTCCGACATTGCGGAGTAGTAGAGGTCTGCCCACGACAGCTGCAACGAAAATTAAAAACTTTCTGTAAAAATGAACTTCCAATTACTTAAAAACATATTAGAAAGCCAAGGATCGATGAATTCTAATTTTTGGAAATTCCTCAATTCTATTAC
The DNA here is from genome assembly GCA_001276565.1 of Melipona quadrifasciata. Taxonomy (NCBI): domain Eukaryota; kingdom Metazoa; phylum Arthropoda; class Insecta; order Hymenoptera; family Apidae; genus Melipona; species Melipona quadrifasciata. Next base: position 1,174,945 of record KQ435820.1, read on the forward strand.
AGACGTCTGAAATTCGCGGAGAATTTAACAAGTGGGAAGAAAACACAATTGTGATCGACGTTCAATTAATGTTACTGGGTAAGTCGCCAAGATACTAAAATTCGTATAAAATTGACTGTTTAATTAATGTATAATAAAATTAACAAGACTCATTGCATTATTTATACCAAAATAATCGTAAATTCGAAAGTTCCTTTCCTCTACGTTTATAAATTTACGAATTTACGGGGATAGCTTTCGAGTAACTTGTTTAGAGATTTCGCGAGGCAAATAAACAGTGACGGTTACCTTTCCGTTGACGAAGTGCCCTCCCTCCTTCTTCACTCGATCGTTCAACTTTTGAAGAGTGAAGGGGAGCTTCGTGTCAACGTTGGCCTTTAGTTTCTCCTTCGCTGCTGGTTCTTTTTCCCAGTGATACTGAGAGATCGCTGTAAATTATACAAACGCAAACGTCTTAATCTTGAACGCTACATCAACTTGTCTCTTCAATTTTCTTTTGTCCATCCATGTTACATAAAATATCCAAAATTTATGATGCTATTTGAAAAGAGATGAAACAAATTTCTTTAGCTACGCTCGTGAAAACATCGTGAAACCGCAAAAAAATACGCAATATAGCGATGAATCACGGCGTGACGAAGTAAATGTCCAACTACAATGAGTTAACGTGACGAAACGCCCTACCCTGCCTCAAGTCGTCGATGGTGTCAACGACGGCGTCGATTCTGTACGATTCTTCGTCGCTGGAACCAGCGAGATTGTTTTGTCTGGCGAGCAAGCGGCAGACGGCTTTCGATTGAGGAAGAGGCTTGCCGTCGACTTCCAAGACAGGAACTTGACCGAGTGGCATTTCTGGAAAATTCGTCACGATTCAAAACATGGAACATTATTTTCAATAGAAGAAACAGAGGTTTCCCAAATTTAAATAGTATTTATGAAAATCGAAACTTCCGGACGTAAATCACCCTTCTTCTTTCTGGAAAACATATTCTACTAATTTTGAATTTTAAGTTTCATTTTATCTCAACGAAACAGATTTTCGACGTGATAGTTTTTAAATTTCTATGTAAGATAACAGTTGAATGAATTTTTATTAATATTAGAAGATCTTTACTTACCATTTTTATATTGGGGCCATTCCTCGAAAGTGAGCCTCTTGTCCTCGAATTTAATTTTACTCTGATGCAGGATGTATCTAATTGGCTCAGCAAGACCAGTGATGTTGAAGTAAGTCAATTTGTAGGTAGGCATTTTCTAGGTCAAACAAATATAATAATGCGTTATACTAAAGTTTTTTCATTGTTACATATTTAGCATCGTTTTGTTTTTACACGATGATATAATTCTTCACTCACATTCTCAAGAAGAGTTATAAATGATACTATGTAAAATCGATTTTTTTTATAATAACATTCTAAGATTTATACAACTTGGATGAAGACAACAGATGTAACAAATTTATCTTGACTATCACGAATAGCAGTATCATTACACAATGGAAATATTTTTCGACATAATTCGCACGTTATGCGAGGCACGCAATCACTGATTGCACAATGTTTCCATCTAAAGTTGGTCGCTGATCATACATTGTTACATTCTCATGGTAAACATCCAGCATACTCTATCATAAATTGCACAAAGTCTTACGTAAGTTATTTGTGAATAAAAATTCTGCATTTCATTCAAAGATTTTTTCTATTTTATATTCTCCACATGCTATGAAAATATATGCTATGAAATTTCGCAAATTGGAAGATTTAAAAATCCGGATCTCTCGATATTTCATAGCGTTCGACAGTTTGACGAGCTGGAATATTGAAAAGTTAAAAAAAAAAAAGAAAATGGAAATTGGAAAATTGGAAAAATTCGAATATTGAAAAATTTGGAAACTTTTACTCGAATATTTGAATATTGGCAGATTTCTAATTTCGAAACGTTGAAAATTCGCGAACTTAAGAATTTGGAACTCTGAAGATCAAAAAGCTTAAGAATTCACAAAAATCTGTAATTTTGAAAATTAACGGAGCAAAGAGTATGAAAACATATCAAAGAATTTGGAGAGAAATATCAAAAAATTTGGAACTTTAGAAATAAAAGAATTAAAGAGAAAATGCAAAAGTTTCAAAGTTGGAGCTCAGATTCACGTACAAAACAGGCTGATGCTAGTTCAAATAAATGATCCGTTTACAAAGACCAGTCGTCTAACAACGGGAGGCCTTGATTTGTTCGAGTGCCTAGAATCAGCGCAACGTATAGGAATGTTCTCGAAAAATCTCAATACATAGGAGTATCGTTGTTACGTGGAAATTCCCATTTAATAGACGTGACATTGAAGATAATTAGCGGCATCAAGGCTCGCGGTGTCTAACATTAGTTCCGCTAATAAACGTCGTACGTAGTGACTAACTGGCTGATAAAATTCATTCTGTTATGCTCACAGAAACATTGCTATAGTCGCACGCCAGTAAACGAATAAAATAGAAACTAAACGATAGTGAACGTACTAGTTAACATTCTTTGATATATGCACAGAGACACACTGTAATCGACTTAATTACAGTTCTTCCTTTCATTTCCGATTGTGGCAAAACACAAATCATAAAGAAAGAGAAATTTATAAGAATTAGAGGATTGTCAAATTTTTTCAACGATATATTATAAAAAACGTTGTAAAACAAAAATCTCACGTGTCAATTTTTATCCATAAAGAGGCTTATATCTAATGATTATAAAATTATTTTATGTTAAAAAATTATTTCAATATTTGAATGTTCGAAAATTTAAGTATTTACAGATCTTTTATTTTGGAATGTTAGGAATTGAAGAATTTGGAACTATTCTGTTGTGGAAGTATTCTGAAATTATTATTAAATCGTGTGTCACTACAATAAAGCCGAAAATCACTTGATTAAAGTCACTCACTACCGGTTTTTGTCGAAAGAGTACGAAACCTTCTTTATGAAATTTTTCTATATATATATATTGAAAAAATAATGGTACAAAAAACTTACGAAGTTTTGCGCTGGAACGTGTACTAGACGAGTCGATTTCTGACAAGCTACTGCTTCTCTATTACCGGCGTGCTTCATATAAGTACTTTTCCAAGCCTCTGAGTGTTCTGTTACTCCCCCACCACGTTGAATGATATCAATAAATCGTGTGATAAATCGCGATAACATACGTGTTAGAATCGACTAGAATTCCTTGATGGAGTAACGTCCTTTATGACACAGCTTTGTTAATAAGTAAATCACTTCGTAATGGCTATCATAAAAAAAAAAGGTCTACAAATTGAACGATCTATTGGGGTAGTGAATGACATCTGTTACAATTGCCAGCAATATTTATCGTAATTACATTGTTTAGAGCTAAAAGACCGATCATTTTTTTCAAAGGACGATTAGGCTTTTCTTTCCGAAATTTAGCTTCATTGATGAAGCAGAATTTTGCAATATATATCTTATCACAGGCATGATGATAAGTTACGTGGAAGGTGTTCAATATCCAATTCAATAAAACGTATGATAGAAAATATATTTTTTTAATTTGATTAAAAGTTAATCGACTTTTTTAAAATTGATATTGGTTTTTATTTTTTGTATTGGAGTTACTTTATATTGGAAATAACATGGCAAATTGTTATAATCTTGCGGAACGCTTCTAAACTTAATCTGTTTCATAACATTAGTTTATAGTATTGAGTTTGTGAAGTGGTAAAATTTTGCAAGTCATGGGATCTGCAAGAACTCAATGACTCGTTCCACTTCGTGACTTTTATTTAGATTTTACTTTGCTGTATCATGCATTTCATGCCATATTTCATAATATTAATGTATCTTATATTGCAAAAATAAGTTATAAACTTATTTTTATAGGAAATTTTAAAGAAAATTGTAATTAAAATATGCTATTTTAGCATATTTAATTGAAAACGATAAAAAAGACATGGTCCTAAATTTTGAAAAAGAGAAAGAATAGAAATTAGGAAAAGCATTCGTTAGAGAAGATATCGATCACAAAATAATTCCAAAATCGGTAGGAGTAATAAAATTAAAATATAAACTTCTGGAAAATTCCATCAAAACCTCCATCTCCTATTGGAACAAAAAAAGATGTATTAAAATTACGATCGTATGTAATTGCTCCTGCTAATACTGGTAAAGATAAAATTAATAAAATTGCAGTAATTGAAATTGATTATGAAAATAAATTAATTTGATCATAATTTAAGGAAAAATTTTTTATTATAAAAATTGTTCCAATAAAATTTAAGGATCCTAAAATTGATGAAATTCCTGTTATATGAATTGAAAAAATTGTAAAATCAATAGATGGAGATGAATGATATAAATAAGATGATAATGGTGGATAAATTGTTCATCCAGTTCCTGAATTTGGAAAAAATAAATTTCTTAATAATAATAAAATTAATGATGGTGGTAATACAAGTCATTCTGTACAGTCACTCTCTCTGTCTGACAAGCCAATTTTAACTTTTATCACTAGCGTAACATCAGCGGTTAATATCATCAATACACATGTATTTATATATACACATATATCTATATAAGGCAATATGTCAGGGAGTATAAGTACCTGATACGTGCTAGATGTTATTCAATATCGATTGTGCAATCCTATATAAATCAATGTTTAATGAGATATTTCCAATATTTTATTAATTTTTCTTCTCTTTTTTCAGTTTTTTTCAGTTATTTTCAAATAAACCATAATATTTGCGTATAATAAAGCATAATATTTACGTATTGCCACGAGGAAATTTTTCAAGAAACATGCAACATGATCAATAAAAAAGAAAAATTACAAATACGGAGTTAAATAATGAAATAATATTTATTTTTAAAAAAATAGATTAAAGTCTACATTATAAAACACACGAAAAATAGTATTGCACAACAAAGAATTGAAGTGCAAATTATAAAATATTTGATAAAAATATACTGTGCAATTAATGAGTTGCAAAAACTGATTATTTGATAATTATCGATAACTTATACTAATCGACATTTAAAATAGATAAACTTTTTGTTTTGTACAAGCGTTATTTGTAATTAGCAACAAGCTAAGCTGATTAATAATTTTATAGACGATTCTATCTTGTTTGTTGGAGGCAAGTTCAGTTATGGAATCAACGGAATACTCGACCTCAAAACGATAATATAAGAATTACGTTATCGTACTGATAAGAATTATGTTTTTTTATACAACTCGCGTATTTTTTGGACAGAATACCGTCGTCTCCAGTAAAATTTAGTTTGATTAAATTCAAGATTCTTTTTCTGTTCAAGTTCACCAAATTGATTTTAAGTAGTAGCAATAAGAAAAAAAAACAATTAATACAATAATATCTTTATTATATCTGTAATACAAAAGCACAACATGATATCAACAGTTTATAAATTTCTGTGATTTCTGTAGGAATACACGAATATAGACCTCTATCGTAACGATGACCCATCTATTAACGATACAATCTAAAGACAAGCCTTAGTAGTTAAGTGGCAAAAGTGTCGCTAATAATGGAAGTAATAAATGATATAAGCGATCGATATATTTCATGCGTAAGAAACTTCCATCAAGATGATTCATACATTCTTCTCAACAAACTCCAACCATGTTGAAAAGTTTATAGTGAAGAATTTATAAAACCATAAGCAATCAAGAAGAGATTGTTTATAATTCGGTTTCTGGGCGCTTCGCAACCCAGCTCTTAATAGCAGGCACATCGAGGACCTTTTCTTTCAGCTGCTTCAGATTTTCGTATTTCTCGATCAGATCGGAATTGTTCATGAAGTTCAAATAATCGAGTATAGCAACGAATGTTAAATCAGCCCACGAGAGAGCACCACCAACAAAGTAGCCGCCATTATCCTTCACTTGGGCGTCCAAACGTTCCAAATAGAGCGGTACCACCTCGTCAGCAACCTTGCGTTTCGCAGCTTTGTAAGTCTCGTCCTCTTCGTAATGGAAGGCAGCAAGTTCTGTGAAATTTAAATTATAATTAGAACATTATTATATAATCTTCTTTGTCACTTATCATTGATGTGTTGTTCGATTTGTACTGATCAAATGACATGTTAATTCGGATTTCAATTAATTGAACAGTTGTTACAAAGACTCTTATGAGTTTTATACAACTGATACTCACTTGCACGGACATCATGGATGGTATCCACAGTGGCATCAATTAAAAGGGCTTCCCAGTCATCTTTTCCAGCTAAGCCACATTGTTTGGCCAAGTAGCGGGCAATAGCTGAAGATTGAGCAACTTTCTTCCCATCGACCTCAAGGACGGGGACTTGGCCATAAGGAGTAGCTAAAAGTATAAAATAAATAAAATGAAAGATTTCATGTAATAATTAATTTGAACTTCCAAATTATCAATTCTGATTCAAAACTTTAGAAAAACAAATACAATTAATTTCCTTTCAAAGTTCATCACAGCAAATTCTATAGCTTATTTGGTTTTAAAAAAGCAAATTTAATTTATTGATAATTTACCAGTGAACAAAGGGCATTGTCTTTTTAACAATGACCATTGTTTTCAAACATGTAGAGCAACGAAGAGTAAACAATAATCTCCATTATACTATGTATAAATATTTTTTAGCAAATGACAAATAGAATTTTTTGAAATTTGAAGCTTACTGGGCTTTATCTTTGGCCAATCCTCTCTATCAAAGCGGTCATCCTCAAATGGAATTTCAGCATAGCTCAAAAGAAAACGGATTGGCTCTGCCAGTGCTTTAACTGGGAAGTAAGTCAATTTGTAGGTGGGCATCTTGCTGCAAGATACACAGAGGGAAAAAGCAAGGTCATTAATATCATAAATTGTACTATGTTAATTATGAAGTAAAAAGCAGTTACTTCAAATTTTCATAACCCTTTATATAGAAATCTATTCAATTTTTTGAATTAACCAAATTATTCAATTTGTATAAAGTTATATATTTATATACATTCATATTTCAGTATTTTAAGAAACTGGATATAAAAAGGTTATTATA
>KQ435820.1:1198325-1216160 GCA_001276565.1 Melipona quadrifasciata
CTTCTGGGCCTTTCAGTGAGACGAATCGTACCGGGGTACAAGTCGTGCAGTTTTTATCTTTCCAGTACACTGCACGATGGAACTCGAAAAATTTACTTTACGAATATTAAGGATTTGTCAATGGCTCGAAAGAAGAGGGACGAGAATGGTTTTTATCTCGTTAAGTAAATGTTTCGCGAAACGTGGAAACATTCATTTCGATCGTCCGTCGGTGTATCGTTATCGACTTGCCAATCATGGGAACGCGCGCCGGCCAGTTTATTCAATAATAAATTATCTGACGCGTCGATTGATCACGAACACGTACCGCCCACGAAATTGGATTGTGCCACAATCTCTGCATTATATTGTAACGCTTTTGCGTTTCGTAACAGCACGTTCGATATCGAAGTGAAAATAGAATTTTTGCTAGAGCTCGGCGACCGATTCGCGGATAATCGGGATTGTAAATAAAATTAATCGACGACGATTTTGCAGCAGATTTGAGTACGCGATATATAATTTTTTTCTTTTTCTTTCTAGGACATTTTTTTTATAGTTTATAAATTTTAAAGAGCTTTAATAACGTGGGACATTTCGGACAAATTAAATTGCGATTAATTTTAAAGATTAATTTTAAAACGGCGTAAAGGCTTTTCGAATCGAGCATTTTAAAAAGTTCTACGATAGATTAAATTTATCATGAAATTGTGCATTACACATTATACATTATAGGTTGTAAAACTGATACATTTTCTAAGAATTTTAATTAATTTTCAGTATTTCAAACAGCAAGCTTCCACGTTTTTCTAAATTTACGTTGTTCGTCAAAAGGAAGTGTAAAAAATCACAAATTCCAAAGATAAATGTTCGAAAGGATCGTCATTTTACTCTGTAAAATTGTCATTAAAAGTCAAAGATATCAGTCGAGCGTCAGTGACGCGAATTTTTTTCAGATTGATCACAGAATTTCAACAATAGGAGGCTTCAAATTGAGGCTGGGTCGGTCGCCGATTCGGTTCGCGAATATTAGAGGGGAAAAAGGACGTAGCAATCTTCCAGTTTCAGTTCGTTCTCGTCTCTTTTCGAGAGGGCACTCGTGATTCGCGACTACTTGGAGAACTTCCCGCTGGTTCATCCATTGAATCTCATTCTTCGACGTTCTTTTAATCCCTCGTCTTCCATGGACAAGTCGTAAATCTTTCGAGAACCACCTTCTCTGTCCGAGGAACCTACTACGAATTCCCTTCGAAGAAAGTTCTTTTTCTTTCTTCTCGCGTTAAAAATACCGATCAACTGAATTACTCGATACGATCGCGACTACGATCTCCTACGGGTATCCTGTTGATCACAATATAATTAAAGTCTTATTGAAAATAATATTCGACTAGGTCTCTTTATTGTTCAGCTTTGTCAACGTCGCGTCTAGAATTCTTTGGTCATTACGCTAAGAAAATGTAAACGTGTAGTTATAAATTTCAAAAACGAAAGATAAACGAGAAATATTGAAACATCTCTGGAGCTGCCTCACCGTTTCACACGTAAATTATTCTGAATCACGTGACTCAAATTTTAAAGAAATTGGATTTTAACGTAATTCGTTCTACTATGTTTAGTTACGTTTAGCCATGTTTGGCTGAAGTTAACTACGCTTAACGATATTTAGCTGATATTAAACATTACTTTACTGTGTAAATACAGTTTCGTTGACGATTTTCCCAAATTCCTTTTCTTTTTTTAGGCAAAGATTGGACGACACGGGTCTTTGACGAGGACGCCAGTTATCATAAGCGATAAATTCTCATTATCCCTCGTGTCATCAATTTCGCGGCGCGGAAATTCATCGTTGCCAGGGCTGCGTGAAAAATATCCAGGCCAAAGGAAAGGAACAGCTGAGAGAGAGAGAAAAGGAAAAATGGAGGAAGAAAAATGCGAGAGAAATAAAAGGGAGGAGACCGAAAAGAGAGCTGTTCGTATCAGGTCGGTGAGGTACGTATAGACGATTTTGAAGTGGATACATGAATAAAAAATATACCGCTAACACGCGCTGACCTATTTCGTCTCTCTTTCTTCTCGCTTTCTTGTAACCATGAATATTAAACGCGTATAGTTCGTGAAATGTTACGGCGCTAGTTATCGAGTGGAAAATTTTTAGGGAATTAATCGATCCTCCTCGCACTCTGTTTCTTTTCTTCTTGATTAATTTCAACCGAAGAATCTTTCTCTCGTTTGCGCTTAGGTTTAATGAGAAATGTTCTAATTTAGAGAATGATTTTATTACCAGACTACGAATTTGAGAAAAATGAAGAAACACGCCAAACGTTTGAAGAATAATATTCGGTAAATTAGTTCTCTGTTTAAGTTCAACTTTTTTTTAAATTACACTCGTGAATATGTAAATTTGCATAAATATCCGCGATACGTCCGTTGATTGATTATTTTGTATTTCGTAAGGTGCTTCAAGCTGCGAAAATATCAGGAAATTGACAAACATAAGGGGTTTTCGTATAAAGCAAGTTATTTTCTAAATAACGTTTATTTTGTATTATTATTTGCAACAAGCGCTATGTTATTATTTTGTTATGAAAATGCTAATGGCGGGTGGAATGAAATTATGTCTTCGAGCATTTTTAATAAGACAAAACGAGAAGTGTTTCCAACTTTGATAGAGCATAGAGAAACGATGATTTATCGAAAGTGACAAACATTGTTTTTACCAGTTGTGTATTTAAAAAAATACAGTTGTATCTGTAAAGAAAATTTCGAACATCGGACGATAACGCATAATTTTTTCGTAACTTTAAACACAAGTAAAGAACTTAAATGTTCATTTCACTTTCCAATTTAAAACTTCATTCAACATTCACTGGAGCAACAAGTCCAAACGTTACATTCTGTTGCCTCGAAGCAACAGAATGCAAATAAAGAAAATAAAAGAAGAACGACGATTACATAGAAGTATAATTGAATTGTAAACTTGTAACAAAATCGTATAAGTTGATACGAATCTCAAGCAGCTATTTTCGATTCACACGGAAAAGTGTACAAATCTTTGCATCAAAATTCCTCCACTTTTTTAATCAAATGAGAAGAAACAGACAAATTAAAGAAAGAAACGAATGTTGCAATAAATTTCGTTTACAGTCAGTGAATCACAGAGATTCCATAAACAATGATCAATTCAAACTTATCATAGATGTCTTTGCATAAAAATTCCTCCATTCCTCAAATCAAACAAATCAAAGAATGAAACGAAAGAGTACAGATGTTCGTTCGCCATTATACATTTAATATCAGAATAATTTCGCAAATAACGATCGATTGAAGCTCATTATCAGTGACTGTTCCACCTCTTGATCAAATAAGAAAACAAATTCAATAAAGAAACGAACACATTCGATAAAGTTCATTTGCCATTGTACGATCAGTGTTGCATAATTGATTCAAGCTCACGTAAAGATTCCAATGAGGAAGCGAACAAGTTAAACATCAATTCAAACTCAGGTAAAAATTCATCCCGCGGTCGAGCAAGAAACCAAACAAATTGAACTCAGTCAATTCAAACTCGGACAAAAATTCCTTCGGCCCGCGGTCGAACGAGAAACCAAACAAATTGAACATCGATCCAAACACCTTAAATAAAAATTCCTTCGCCCTTCGACGAGAAACCAAACGAGTTAAGGAATTAACTGAGGCTCGCGTAAAACCTTCTCCGCCCTCTGAGAGAACAAATCAAGAAAAAAGAAAAAAAGGAAACGAAAAATTTTTCGCTGCGACAAAATTTTATTTGCCATTACGTACATACACGAACACGATCGTCACGTACGATTAACTCATTAAGTAGAGGATGGTCGGTTCAAACTCACCGCCCCGTGTCCTCGCGCGGAAAACTCCAGCACCCTTTTTTGGAGCAGGTTGGACGAACACTCGTGCGGAGCGCGGCTCGCACTGAACTCGCACGCCAAACGAATCCGGGGTCCTCGTGTTCCTTCGCCACCACTTGCTCGCCTCCCTCGGCTTTCCAGCTACGTCGGGCACGATGCGCAACCTCGGAATATTTATGCCACCGTCCCGCTTCCGTTCCAACCCTCCCCGCCGACCGAACGAGCCGTTCGAAACGAAAATTGTTTCACGACTCGGCAACGTGTCCTCCGCCCTCTCCCACTCCCCCACTCCTCCGACCTACGTGCCCTCCACGCCTCGGCCAGCTTCCTGCACCCGCCAAATGCACCTGACAAATCTTCTTTTCTTACGCAAATAAACGAATCAGCCGCGTGTTAAACGCGAGTGGGGCCTGAAGGTCCGAGGCGTTACGCGTTACGTTTCTCCAGGTGCGAAGAGGTAATTTCAAACTGACTTGAATTGTTTGTTCGTTCGTTTGGTGGGAGGTTTCACGGCGCTCTTGACTCGTGATAAATGGGACGAAGGGGTGGAATTTGGCATATTGTTGTTGTTGATATTTTTCGGAATTTCGTCAAAGTTCTTCAACAGTAGAATTTAGAACATCGTTTGTTACTTTTCGATATTTTTATTTTTGGAATATTTGACGTTGAACTTCGTAAGGGGTGCAACTGTTATTGGTAAATCTCCCAATTATTATTATGCATTACATCTTCCTCCATCTACTCGTACTATGTGTATTTCTTCTTTCTTTCTTCTCTTTTTTTATCACGAAGAAAAGAACGGAATTATAACGAAGTTTATTATTTTAAATTGCACTAATTGTAAGTATATTAAATCTTGTACTATACATGATATTCATTTCTTTTGAATTTTTGTGAAAGAAAAAGTTGATTAGATATTCAGGCAGTGATACGAGTGTCAATACTGTATTAAAGTTTTAATCTTTGTTCGTTGATTTTATAAAATTTTGCTTCTCAAAAATATCGTACATTCTCTTTTTTTTTTTTGTTACTTATATTTATGTTTGTTCGTCATTGTATGCATTGGATTGAAATTTAACAACTGAATTCCTGAATTGTTCCACGGGTAGTATACGAAGTCGATAAAAGCGAGCCAAACATGTATTCAAATGCGAGTGCAGCTGGGAACCACAGTAGTGTGTGCCTGTCTATGGTCAGACGCGTGCAAACAGGTGGAAAACACGAATTAACAGTAACATCTGCGCGTTAAATCTTTCTACACCTTGACGCGATTGTTATTGAAATTCCACGCGTTTGTTCATATCAGGTTCCCGCGCTTTCGCAGAAATTCTCAAACACTGTAGCTCTTTATTCGCGTAGCTCGTAAAAATTTTGAACTTTTATGAAAATCTTCAAATTGAAATAACTTGAAAAAAAGTAACTTATTTCTTTCACCGCGCATGTACGGTATTACGTATCTTTCACATTTGCATTTAATATTTACGAAAATAGCAGATTTTTTGATGATTTTTAAACATTTTAAAGAAAGCTATTGAAAATTATCGTCAACTTTCAAGATACACCAACGGAATATTTAGAAAATTAAAATATTTTTAGAAACTAACGAATTCGAGAATATTAAAGTGTTGAAATCTCTCTAATAAATTAAAGTTACAATAAAATAATAATAACCATTAGAGAAACACTTTGGAACCTCTTTAAGGATCGTCACAAAAAGAAAAACTATAGCTGACAAATGAAGAACCTTCATAATACAAAAATTAACAATATTTACAAATTTGCAGTATTCACGAAATATAGGGTGGGCCAAAAATCACTTCCTACTAAAATAAATCCATAATTCTTTTCATCATATGCTTTTCTTAACATTTGAAAGAAATAATTTTTAAAACATAAATGAAATAATTTAATTTAAAATTAATAAAATTATTTTTTCCCTTGTAGTTGATATTTTATTAAAAAAAGAAAAATAGGTGGGAAGGAACTTTTTACCCACTCTCGTGTAAATACTCTACGCTTTACGAAATACACGAAAACACTAGATCTGAGATATCGACAAAAGTATTTCGTCAATCTCTCGGACGAAATCGATGTAGAAGTCGCCAAGGTCAATATCGTTGAACGAACGAATATTTGGTTGGTCGATCGCGCGGAAATACTTTTAGATGGCGTCTAGCGGCGTGTACGTTCCGCGCGAGCGGATTCGTCATCACGCGCGCGATATTCTCTCCCGTAACGCGCCGCGTTTCCATGTAACACTATATCCAACGCGTAAACGTGGCCACGTGAACAGGGGAAGGCGGCGAGTGTACGTTAAATATTATGCCGTGGCTGGGTTGGTTAATTGGTCAGAGCAAGCCAGTTAGTTTCATTACGTTACCTCCATCTTCGTGGGTTTCGCACAATAGAGGCCTCTTGCGGTATCGGGGCCACTAGGACTGGCGTGCGTTCTAGAGTCTCTTTATCGAAACGAGACTCGTTCACCAATTCTGTTAGTTTCTTTTTTTTTTTTCTTTTTACCATTCACTTTCTCTTTTCCGGCATTCTTTTTTCACGTCTTCCACAAATGGTAAAACGTGAATTTTAATAGCCGATGTAATAATTTATCGCGGATTTGTGAAAGATGCAACGGTGAATGTTTGGCATCTCTTTTTCATAGTTGTAACGTTAAAAAATGAAATTTTTGCGGTAGGTAGATTGAAAAGAGTAGGAAATTAAATGTGGCACGAATTTTGCAACATGCTTTCGTATGAATATGCAAATGGCAGCTTACCGCGTAAATTTTTAAAGTTTAATTAGAAATTTATGTCGCGATTTTCCTCTTCTCCAGTTGCGAGTTTCGTCGTCCACTTGTTTTCGTGAATTATTTATGATTATTACAATGGTGTCACGGCTATTGTGAAGATCCAAACGTTCCATTCCCTTTCAATGGCATTATATAACAATCATTATATTTACAATCTGAATTTGATATTCAAACGAAACATTCATGCAGTAACTAATTTTCTAACGTGTGTATCGTGTTAATTATTAAATTTTCGGCAATGATCGTTCACATAATGATACATAGTTTAATCCAATTTTTGCTGCAAAGTAGATCGACTGGTTCTACATGTAGCGAGCAAGTATTTATTGTTTAATATCCATTGTTATGCTACACGCTACGAATAATCGGATGAATCTCTGATTCGATATTCAGCGTTATTGTTTAATCTCACGTAAACTGCTACGTATTACGCGTATCGTTAATATAGTGAAACGTATAGATGAAGTATTTCATGTCAGATATTACTGATATAATCGTTATATCGGAATTGATTTTACATCCGATGAACGTCATCGATTGAACACCATTGTTATATATAAATAAAACTATGAGAGTAGAGACTGCATAAATTTCAAATCTATTAAGGAAATTCTTTCGATGCCTGTGCGATGAATATATCCTTAGAAAAAGTTCTTCTCGATACCAGTATATAGATCGAACGCATAATTTTTCGATTCTATCTCCCAGTCTATCCTGGCGCAACCTCTTTTCCAATATACAACTAACTTCCCGCCCCGACTTGTAAACTGTTTCCCAGCTTCCGTCCCACAACCCCTCTTTGATCCACCCTTCCGATCAGATTTTGCTCGAACGCGAAAAATTCTCATTACAACACGTCGCTGCATCATGCCATTCGCAAGAGTGTCAGCCTCGATCGCCGATATTTGTGTAAATTCATATTTTTACAAAGACGTCCTTTTTCGATAAAGAAGAATGTAGATAAATTTACACGATAGTTTTTTACGAATAAAAATTTTTTCATTTACCAAATAATACTCGAACGTAGATTTTTGCACTTTTTAGTTTCTTGCGAGCAAATAAAACTTCTGTTTAAAAAAACTAAATATTTTCGTATCGATTAAAGAAATATAGGCATTAATGACGATATGATGGAAGTCTGAAGTTGAATATTTTTATTATTTGTTCGTGACTTTCACTCCACGTTTCTGCAACTTCCCATAAATAAGTAAAAATTCGCAGTCTGACAGGCGCTGGATATATTTCTTCCAGAAAACAAAATTGTCGATAATTTTCACCAATACGTTTCTCAACTCCCCCAGAAAGTTGCCCAAAAATCCGCAATTGAATAATATCTGCAATCAATTCGAGAACCACTTTTAACTTTGTCAAAAGAGGAAAGACACGAGCGAACCGTGAAACGGAAATAGAAAGAAAAAAAAAAGGACAAGAAGCGCGTGCACGAAAATTAGGCGAGGTCCGAAAGATCGTGGAGGGCATCGTTAATGACCCACTGTAAAGTGGCGAAGAATTGCACGCTGGCACGCTCTCCGCTCGTACCCTGATCGAATGCAGGGCCTCTAAAATGCCTGGACTACGTCCGCAAGTTTTGTTATCGTTGCCAGAGCGAGGTGATAGAGCTTTAGTGCAAGGTTAGTCGGCGATGAGTGAAGTGGCAATCCTCTGCGCGGCCATTGTTCTTCGGTAGCGGCTAGGACCAGAAGGGATTTCAATCGAATTCCTGCCGTGAGTACACTTGATCCGTCGATACACAACTGGCTGAGAATATTTCTGTGAAAATCAAACGCGAGTCGACTCTGGAAGCATCGTCTTCGAGGCTGGTCTTCCGGTGGATTCAGTTTGTTTCGACCACGATGAAGAGTAGCTTTCGAGATCGTTCAACGATTTTCCCTTAACTTTTGTGTTTGTCGAAGGTTAGTCTTGCACCTTTCTTACCACAGTTTGATCGATTTTCGTCGGGAGCTTTTTTAACGTTGGAATCACGAAAATGTTAGAAGTGCTGGATCCCGATTGGTATCATCGCGAATCTTTCTAACAGATTTAGAACATTTTGAGTATTCTATAGATTTAGAATATTCTCGATCAGGCTTCCAAAATTATTCGATGTTTCTTTAAGTTTTACGTTCGATTCGTTTGTTGAAGGTTTGTGCTTATTACAAGTGACTTTTAGATCATTTTTATAATTTTATTTGAAGATTTTTGTTGATCGAATTGCTTGAAGATGTTTGTTGGCAATATTCTTTTTTCCAAATATTTTAAAGATTTTCTTTTTTCAATTCTTTTGCAAAATTTGACTTTCTTTCGAACTTATGAATTTTATATTACAATACATTTTTTTTTATTCATTCCGAACGTCCATCAATATTAAAAATTTATAATAATTCTCAGTAATTTGAATTTAGTGAGTTTGGTCTTAGGAGGGTGGTTCTCTGTTTCTCTGTTCGGGGTAAATATAAGAGACTCGAAAGCCGTTAGCTCAGGAGGAAACGCGTTTCACAGAAATAATTGCTGCATCTTTCATTCCTTTGTATCGAACTCTTATCACGTGTAATTAAAATGCGTACCGAAGAAACATCTGCTGCATTTAGTAGCAAGTCAATTTGAAACGACAAAGTCTTGATCCTTTCAGCAAATAATCCGCAATTGTATCTTTCGTGTGTCAACGATCTTTGTCGATTTAAAAATTATGTTCGTTAGAATCGTGTTATTCCTTATTTGAAGATCAATTTCCTAAATTCGTGAAAAAACCACATTTCATAATTATCGAAACCGATGATTTGTTAATTTAGCAAATTAAACAGTATTATAATTATCGATCTTTCTATAAATTTATAGGAAGAATGAATTATGGTTGAGAATTCTCTCATTTTCAATTTGATGTTACTTGTCCTAAAAGAAAATAATACAAATTTAAAACAAAACAAATATCTTTAAAAATCTTCGAAAATTCAGGACAAAATTCTCAGAAACGAGCATTTGGAGAATATTCTAGAAACAGAATTAATTATTCAATTCAATAATACTTGTGTATGTAGAACGCATCTGACGATTACAATATTAATATTTCTCTGCAATTCCAAAAAAAAGACGTGCGAATTTAGCTTTTCGACGAAAAATTCCCAGCGAATCTCCGGCTGTTGTCAAAGGGAATCGCGGTGGAAGCCGCTCGGATTTTCCGAGGCCACGGTGCCCAGGTAAACCGATATATTTTGAAAAGCAAGGAAGCCCGCGGAACGGCACAACAAAAATAAATTGAGAAGATTAATAGCAATCACCACGTAGGTCGGGTTACACTATTGTTTGACCAACGTCCCTCCTAAACTTCGAAACTGGGTTGCATAACGCGGTCGAGGCACGAGCTCAGCCCTGCATCGGGTTAAAGTTTCATCGGTGCACGCGAAAGAAAGCCCAGACGACCGATAATCACCGCTTCGGGCTGTGAGAATTTAACGCAGGAAGTTGAAATTCCGCACCGAGACTCCTCTGTCCCATTCATTAACGCGGCGCGCAAAGCGCGGAGTGACTACTAGCGCCACGCGAGTGTTAATTACGATAGAAAAATTTTCGACTCATTTTTTCCGATTGTGCGCGTAGTTTTAATTTGTTTATCAAGTTTGTTTCGGCCTCCTAAAGTTATGAAGAGTTTAAAAGTTTCACACTGAATGAAGAAAGTGTTTATTTTTAAATAAGTATCTTTTTGGTATATTTAGTCAATATATTGCAATATATTATAACCATATTGTATTATAATTATATATTATAACCGTATTATGTTATAATTGTAATAATTATATTATTATTGCAATAATATAACGTAATATAACCTCTAACGAGTAAACCAATTATTTTATTATCGATTACGAAATTATCTGTATAGTACTCTGGCAGGAACTAAACGTAAATTAGTTTTATTTTAAAATAATAATTCTCTCGTTTCCAATTTTGATTTGATTCTCCAATTTTTTGGAAAATTTCGTTTCCCTTTTTTATAATTTTTAATTTTTTTCAAGTTCTGTGAATTAACGGCAAAGTATTAATTCTACCGAGAATATTTTCACTTATTACGAATTTATTTATCTACGAATGCATCTCCATGGTTATTTAGCGCTTCTACGTTTTTTGTTTAGTTCCATTTCCTTTCCCAAATACTCAAAGTTACGAGGAATATCTTTCCTGGGTAAATTGACTTGACTGAAGTTACTTGAGAGAAGCTAGACTAGAAACTCTCTAGAACTGTTGAAGTAGTTGAAATAAGGTAGGCTCGTAATATTTTGCTCGTGCATTTATTATATCCAAGAGAGCACGTGGTTCAAGTTCATGTTTGTCATTAACGTTGCGCAACTTTCATCCATTATTTTGCCGCTTGGCTCGTAATAAGTTAATTGGCGACGTGATCAGGGGCGCTCGTCAAGCGGAGACGCGGAAAATTCAAGGCGTCGAAGCGGAGATCGAGGAGGGGGTCGAGACGAGAATTCTCTCCCCGACGAAGAGAAAAGTTCGTCCGCTCGAGAGAAAATAGACTTTCAAACGAACACCCGTGTAATTCCTTTTCTCCCTCTTGTATTCTCCTGGAGTTCCGTTTGTTTTCTCCTTTCTCTGATGAAAAAAAAAGAAACTTATAATTGCTGTCAGGATACAATTTCAATTTCTTTGCTGTTGCGAGGCATTTTAAAGGAGTTTCTCAGTCGGGGAAAAGACGCAAGGTCTGGCACGATCTCGCGGAGTATTATTTGAACTTTCAGCGTTTCTGGGGCAGGACGAACTTTTGAAAAATATCCTTCATCGACTCGCAATTCGAACACGCCGATATTTCTTTATTTTATCTCGAGTCTATTTCTGTGTTTTTACAATTTATTAAGAAGAGTTTACTTTTCTATTATTTTCGCAATTTACGGGCGCAGGACAGCTCCGCTCTTCATTCCGCGATTCTACGTTAATTTTAATGCCGTCTGAAGGTTGGAATTATTCCGCATTCGCGTCTCATTTAAAATTTAAACCCTTGTTGCATTAATGCGCAAGGCAGACAGCGAGTACAAGGGAGTTGTCTTATCCGTATGCCACGGCGCTCGACGAATTTACAACTTGTTAATCCGAGCGACACGCAACAAGTATCTTGCTTCATGGTGTCGTCACTCGTTTCAACTGGCTCGATGAAAATTTACGTTCAATCGAAAAAGGAAAATACGGTGTACGTGTCGTGCGACTAACTTTCGTATTTACTGGTCAACGAAGTTGGATTTCTAACGCTGTAATAATAAATCAAATAAACTGATTTGAATAACAGAATAACACGGTTCGAGTATTAAAGATGCAGAGTGATTCGTAGAAAACATGGATGAACGAAAAAAAATTGAAAGTTTATACAATTCTGAATAATGAAAGAGATTTTAAATATAATACGAGGTGGAAAGATTCTTTTAATTGTTTAATTCACATTGGAGCCACTGTGTTGTTTAATTATAAAGTAATAAAGTAATCATAGGTGTGATTTGTCTTCACAAGAAATGTTCCTTCAATAGTATTAATATGAGACTAATTAATATTGAGGAAGATGAGAATTCAATTGGTTAAATTAAAAGGTTATCAAATCGATCTTATTGATTTTTATTGGGGCACTTCTTTTACAGAAGACAATTTACACTGTGAATAATTTGCTCGTGTTATCAAAACTTCAAACGTAATAAATACTTCATAAATACTCGAGTAAGTTATGTAATAATGATAATAGATGTATAACAGTTATATAATATAATAGATATGTGATGGTATAAGATATATTACATACATAACAATAGTAACAATGGTGTAAAATATCACGGTATTCGAATATTAATAAACAGAACGCGAATTTTTGCGCATGTATAGAAAATTTGGAAGCGCAAAGAAATTTTCCACTTGGGTTCCACATTTCTTCCATAAAAAAAAATTACCACAGAATAAAAACTTTCGTAAAAATAAAAACATCCGCAGCTCGTTAGTAGCAGTCACTTATCTCGGGAAAAATTGAAAGTTTCAGCATGATGTTACAATTGTGAAACACGATGTGCACGGTAATTCAACGCGGTCGATAAAAAAAAAATACGTGCAATAATAAGCGGCGCGCGAAATAACGATAAGCAACAGTTCGTGAAGAAAAAGAGAAGAAAAAAGGAAAACACGATTATTTGCAGCTGGCGTATTGATCTGGAAACTCATTATAAACGAGAGTGTTACGGCCATGTTTGCGGGCTGCAACCGGGAATAAAAGCTGGCAAATTCCGCGGATAGGTTTGACAACGTCGAGCACTTGGGCACAATACGCCTTGATTATCCGTGTGATTTTATTCTGGGAGGGGGCCGCCACGAATTTCCACCAGAATTCGTGGATCCGTATTTCCCCCGGTTTCATAAACCGGCGTACTCGAGCCGTGAAAGTGCTCGGATATAACAGCGAGTGTACACAACGTGTTCGTTCGTTCGCAATTCTCCTCAATTGACACCGTTTCAGTTCTGCGTTTACGCAACACGAATTTGACACAGGAAGTCGCCGAACGCCATAAATCTGTCGTTCAACGATCGATCGATCGATATTAAAGTGATCTTAAACGGAGTTGGACTCGCGTCAAGTAGATCGTGGCCGGCTGTGTGCCGGAAATCGAGGCTGACGAAGCAGTTTCGCGCAAGTATTAGTTTGTTTTAAATGGAGTGACGCGAATACCGCTCTGGATCTCTGTTTGATTGCTGAAACTGCTCTGCAGTTCTTGCCTCGGAGGATATCTCGGATATCTTTTGCGAACGAAACGAAAATATTCTTGAGGCTCGAGGCTTCCCTCGAAAATCTTTCTGTGATTCTATATTAGGTTAAGTTCGAACGTTAAGTGTGGCGTAGAATTTTGAAACGACCTCTAGGATCTTTATAGAACTATTAATTTCAGTACGCGAGAATTTTTACTGAAACGTCTTCTCTGATTTATGATTTTGAAGTTATTGTGAAATATAGCAAACAGATATTTTGAAACGACGTATACTTGAGACTCTCAGTCGTTATTTGTAGAACACATTTGTGCCACGTGTGTATCTTCAAACTGTACGATCATATTTACAAATGCGATCGCACATCACCCTGGAATTTCACAATTCAATCCTTCAACTTTAAATTACATGGATTCGACTTTAAATTACGCGGTAAGAAATTGTACCAATCAAAACTACGCTGCCAGGAAATTGAAATACAGGAATTTTCGAAACTGATTAAAAACGTGATAGCGTTCGAATACAAAAGTCGTGAGAAATATTTTAAATTTGTTAAATCTGCTCCATATTACTTGACGCGTGTCTAAATCTTCCATTCATTTTTCTATTTTACAATTATCTGCAATTAAATTCATTAAATGTGTCCCCCTCAGAAGAGAGAGAATCGTACATTGTATTTCTGCATTCCGTTTCTCTCCCAACGTTCTTTCTTCTTAAACATTATAAACGCGTTTTGCAATTTAATATCTTTAATATCTCTTCACGTAGTAACTTCGTCGATGTCTTAAAGTAGAAGATCGTGAATTCATGTTGATATCATATTTATGTCACTCCTTGGAATTAATTCAGATAAATACAGGAAATTCCTTAACGATCATTGATATTCACGTATCTGGTAATGCTTCTATTATGAAAAAGCATTATGTTACGTCAACGATCATTAACGCGTTAACTAAGTCCATTATCTATTATCGGCGAATAAATTGCCGCGTGGACATTCGAAATTATATTTCACGTTAAACACGTCGATCGAAATTTCAAGAGATTGAAGTATTTATAATGCAACAATGATAAATTATCGTTTAACGTTCTACAATTTTACAAAATTTACAAACATTAAACTAGTCATGATATTACAATAACTTGATTAATTAATACAAAATTTAAAGAAATTGTAATATTTACAATATTGTGATCAGTTGTTATCAGTTGTTAAGTACCTTTCATTTAATTTTTATAGTTTTACAAAATTTAAAAAAGCTGAAATATAACATTCTGACAAATTATTCCTTGTCATTTACTATAATTTCACGTAATAAATGACGAGGCATAGGCATCTTTTAATATTATGATAAATTGTTACACTTGACCCTCGATTGGTCAATAATTATCTTTCATCTATAGTTTTGATAATTTTAGGAGCCAAAATAGTTGTAACATTACGACAAATTATTGCTTGCTTGTGAAATTCTACAATTTCACGAAATTTAACGAAATTGAAATAACATTACGATAAGTATAAATTAATGTAATGGGACAGAGGAGAACGAATTATCCGAGTCCAATTCAATTTACATACAATCGAACAGTTCACGCCTTCTTTGACAAAACTCCAAACTTCAGACAGATTTTTAATTTCTTTTTAATACTCTCCGCGTATTTGTCGTGTTTCAATCAGAATTCGTCCAGTACTCGCCAGTTACTCAGGGTCGCGACAGTCGCGTGTTCCGCTCGCACGATTAGTCACGACGTCAATTACTTCATTGTGCAACAACACCTTTTTCTCTCGTTTCTCGCCAATCGAATTCCCCGACACCGGGATACATTGCTCGACACGCCCGCGTCTTTAAACGCTAGATACCTTGAATATCAATGTGTCGGCGAGGTTCGATAAAGTTCGTTTTTACCGATGATGAAATTCGCTCGAGCAGCATCTCGGAAGGAAAAAACCGTGTGACGAGGGCGTGCACGTGAGTGTGTTCGTAAAAAATATATGTAAGTGCGTAGTCTACGTGTTTCTTGTACGAAACTTTTCAAAGGCGTGCGTGTGTGCATATTCGTTGCTCCGCGAGTGATTATGATTGTCTACTCAGAAATGTAATTCGATGCAGGAACAGAGAAAATCTATGAGATGAAATTCACAAATCCGCAAGATCATCCAGAATTTCTTGCTGACTGAAAATTAATATTCGAAGCTTGAGGTTCGTCAATATCATTAAAACGAATCGTAAATCGAATGTCGAAAGCTACGTTAAAAGAAGAGGCAGCGCAAGAGTCGTAAATAAGAAAAAATTCAGGTTAAAGAAAACGAAGATCGTGAAAAGCTATCGACGCTAAATATTTCAATTTCAATAGCTGTAACATTATCTCACAGTGATCAAAACACGCACCGAGTCGAAAATTCGATTCAACATAATCGTGAAAGAAATCACCGATCTTGTAAAATTTTTATTAAAAATTTCATCCGCAGTGATACGATCGATGAAAGACGAGACCCTCGCGGCGAACTCCTCAAATTCTTCGAATTTAAAAATCCTTTTCAATTGGAGCGAGATCTTTTCGAGCGAGATCAGAGAGGCAAAACTCCAGAGAATGGAAGGAGCGTCTCTTCTACGTACGCGGTGGCTATTAGTAATCGTGCTCGAGGACAGGAACGCGAGTTTCTTCATTTTTATAGTTTATAGCGAGAATGAAAAGGGAAAAACGAATGGAATTAAGAGAAACGCCGTGGGGTGTTTACAGTGAATCCCGGCCGCGATAAATCCAGCCTCCGGTACACTCGAAATTGCTTTTCGAGGGTCGCCCTCGTACCGGATGCAATTAAAGAGGATCGCCGTACGCTCGTAATAAAATCCCCAAGTTTCGCTCGGTGCTTTCCAGGATGAAAGAATCGGATCGCCGATTGTTCCCCCCTATCTTGCGAAAAATTTCCTCGCTGGCGCGGTATATTCCGCTCGTAAAGAGCTTCCGATATAATTAATTAATTAATTAACACTCGCGATGTCAGTCCTTGCACACCTTCGCTCGAAAATCTTAGGACAAGCGTTACATTTGTTTTCAATTAGGAGGAATTATACGAAGAATCTACCATGAATAATTTATACCATAAAGAATCTGCAAAATGTTAATATGATATAATTTGCAATTTAAGAATTCAAAATGGAAGATGTCCTAAGACTTTTGTGGAATGCGTGTTGTGTTTTTAAAACGTTTTTAAAATTGACACTGCGTCGAGATGCGACTGTCGAGATACGATTATATTGGAATTTGAAGATGCATGCAGGATATTTCTTGCAAACAGATATTTAGTCAGAAAAATTAGTGGCATGAAATATTCATCTTGAACGTGTTATTGTAATAAGAGTTAAAAATAATTCTTTACTTCTCCACTTATTAATACAACTGATTATAGTTTGAATAATCGCGACATATACTAAGTAGTTCTATTCTAAGTGTCCTGTAATTCCTAAACTGGATTTTCTGAATTTATTCCAATACAGCCATGATAGTCATGATAGAAATGTAAAGATGTATACATATATACATAATATGTCTCTATAAGCTTTCGAATACTTTCGAATACCTAACTTCGATTTCGGCATTTCGTTCAAATTCATCGAGCATTATTCGTGTTATTTATTTACTTTACCGAAAACAGTTCGTATTTACGCGGGTCAGTAAAAGGATTATAATCAACGGACCTACGCACGTTCATCAAGGCGATTTTAATGGATTTAAATCTTGTAACGAAAGTTTAGCAGTTGTACTCCGTGTTTAAGTGATATTTCGCCGTTTCTTCCGAAAACGACACCAGGGAGACAATGTCGCGCGGATTGTGAATCTGTTCGCGGGAGATACGAAAAGTTATGAAGATGGTCACTCGAAAGTTCCCATTAGCCTACTTCAGCCGAGTGCGTTGCCCTCGACGACAACGACACTTGTAACCATCAGCGTTTCCACCCAAAATATGCGAATATACCCCCGTAATAGGTATTTTCTTTTTTTTTTTTTTTTTGCAAGATCGGATAGCAAACGATGTAGAACTTTGTTAATCAGCTATCGTCAACTTGACCAAGACAAAAGTAAGATAAATTTAAATAGTTAAATAGTTAGGATAACTAGGATAATTGACGTTCCTTTTTTATCGAGAAAAGTTCTCAAGAGACTGGCTATAATTTTTCCTGCGCGTTCTACCGTTCACGATGAAACTATTGAAAATATTACAAAATCCATTTGGAATTTGCTTATTAAAAGGAGTGAAAATTACAAATCAATTTAATTATCGAAGTAGCACTGACTAAAATAAAATGATTATACGACTGGCTAGGCTGCTAAATGCCTTCCAAGCAAATACTACCAAATAAATGTTTCCTCCATTCGACAAAGAGAGAACTCAACTCAAAACCCCTCTGAACCGTGCTGAAAACTCTCTGA
>KQ435820.1:1225909-1257143 GCA_001276565.1 Melipona quadrifasciata
GCTGAATGATCCTACGAATTTCTGAATGGCGAACAAAACTTTTTCGATTTTAATGTGTATACAGTAATAACGCTGCGAGAAAGGAAAATTCTCAGTTCTGTTTGTAGTATATTAACAAGAGCTTTAAAAGACGATTGGAAAACAATATACGGGAATGCTTACGTGAGAAAAGACAAACGAAGGGTGAGAGTGGCTAAAATGAGAGTGAAGAGAAATTAAATTTCCAGAAAACGGCGTTGTTACGGATGAAATGAAAAGCTTCCTGAGAAAGGATCCATTTAAAGTCTTTTAAAAATGCTCTGTTGTCTATTAAAATTCTATTAAAATTATATCAAATCGTCAAATATAAATATTAAAAGTGTCAAGTGTGTCAATCTTCGAGTCAAACGAATTATTATAATTTCATCGACTGAATTATTACAAAATGTACATCTACTTCTTACATACGTAAAAGGAGCAAGTTTTTTTTTTGAGAGAGAAAATTAATTATAAGTTTAGATGTAATTAATGTTTGAAAAGAAGAAGAAAATGAACGTTCCAAACTAAGATGAGTAAAATAACTTAGGGATGGGTTATTTTCTAAATGGAGAAAATTTGATGAAATTGTCCAATCAACTAAGCTGGGAGTTGAACAGAGAAATTACTTAAGAAAATTGTATGTACCAAGTAAGATGGTTGAATCAAAAGACGATTAGATAACCTTCTCTCACCTATATCTTCTCGTCGAGAACTCGTTCAAGAACTCGTCAACTCGTTCACGTTAATGAACTTGAACTTAAAGGTGAATTCGCTAAAAAGCGAATGGAATGGGTTAGAGAGTCACTTGGCCTTGCCAGCGATCGTTTCATCCATTCATGGAAGTCGCTTCCATTCTCCCACCGGCTTTCTGTCGAGAAAGAACTTTTTTCGACACTTAATTATCTGACGCTTGAATCTTCGAGATCAGAGATTTACAAGGAGATTCTCACCTCTACCCTGGAAGAGTGGAAGTTTAAATAATTACGTAGAAATTTGTTAGTATTTCTTGACCTGATTTTTTAGTTACATTACTGGAAGTTCAATTCTGAATGATAAATTATGTAAATTGATTTATTCAAAAATTTCTCGAATTCACAAGCTAAATTGGTTAAAAGTGTGAATTATCGTCAGCAGAACAACAAATGGAATTAATTTTTCTATTAAATTTTTAAGTTAGAGCTAGGAGATTGTAGAATTATTTTTAGAAGAAGTACTCTTTTTCTATCGAGCTTTCTATTAATTTAAATACTTTCAGTCTCTATCAACTTGCACATTGCACGCAACAAAACTGCCACATCTTTCATCATCCAAACAAATTAAAGATTTTACAAGATATAAATATTCCAAGTAGGAAGCAATAAAATTAATTAAAATATATATAGTTCTATTGAGAGTATTAATTACCTATCAAAACCAGAGATGAGTGAAAATACAGAAACAGAAGGAAATATAAAGGAGAGGGCGGCGTGAAACTCGATGAAAGCAAATGGTACACGCAGTTACGAAACACGAGGCGTATTATGCAAGCCAATCAAAGTATTCGTTTCATAGTGATGGTCAGGTCTGTTGCAAAAGCGAACAATTCGATAACGACCAGCATAAACGTTATCTCTAACGTTAACGACAGATTACGAAACCGCAACGTAAGAGTTAAACCGTGTCGCTCGTATATTTTCCTCTTTTCTGACAGTTGAGCCAACATTGTCTGCAGCTTCCACTTTACAAATAGAGCGTTGTCCCTTGGATACCTCTTCTTCTTCGAAAATCATCTTTCGATCTTCTGATTCTGTCCCTTGTTTGAAATTTTAAGATAGAAAATTTGAAGTGTTGGGCGAAGAAACGAGGAACCTCCATTTTTTCACTGTTCGTTTGTGACAAGTAGAATTACAAAACTATTAAATTTAAATTGAATTTGAGGAAATTTATTGTGATGTTTCAAATATCTGAAGGTCTAAGATACGCTAAAATATTGAAGCTGAATTTTCTTAGTAAAGCAAGTTAAAATTCCCCCTGTTTCTCCCCCTAGCTCTTCATTTCAAAGCAAGAAACATTGCTTTATCTTCTTGCTTTGAGTATGAAAGTCGACGATAATCACCGTCGTTGTCAGGATTTTTCATTTGGCGTCTTTCCTTATTTTTCTTAAAGTTCGTTCGAAATCGTGCGTAACAGTACCTGATTTGCGTCACGAGAGAAGGGTGAATGACGCGAGTTCTGCAGTTTCTCAACCAACAGGGAAAGTAACTGCACTGTAAAAATGAAATTGGAACTCCAGAGAATTTTAGCAGCGTTATTTCGAGCGTGAAATCATTCCTCTCTTTAACACCGTCTGATCCGATCTCCTTTGACACGTTCTCCTCTCAAATTCCTCCGGATAGTGTTCATTTTTGAATCTTCCGTCGCTGTTTCTTCGCTGCCATTCCGAAATTATTCCTTTTTTAAGATTTCTTAGTACGTGTTATTTAATTTTCGATTTCCTGACTTTTCTCTTTTATTTCTTAAATATTACTTATTTCTTAAAAATTTTTCTCTTTTGTTTCTTCTAATATTACTTATTTCTTGAAAAAAAATAACACACTTAAATGACATGAATCAACATTGTTTCACCACCGAAGTGAATTCGAAGAAAATAGCCAGTACCTGGAACATAACTTATTCTTACGTGCTATTTTTCCTAGAAAATTCGAGTTTCCTTATAGTTAATTGAAAATCGCTTGTAACTCATTCGTAGGAATGTATTCTGTTTATTTGTTGCTTGATGCACGCTTTAAGTATTCGATCTGCTGAGATGTCTAACCGTGGCACAATTTAATTATGATATTTTGAGGTTTGTCCCAACGAAATTACAACTTAAAGCTGACATTTAAACATTTAAAAGTAACATAACTTACGATGTAAATTATTCGCAAATATCAAGGACAGGATATCAGAAATACAAGGAATTCGCAACGTTCTTGCAAGCAATTTTTCGCGAATTTTTGTCATTTTTTAAGGTAACAAAAAATACAGCCTCTCTAATATTTATTTTAATTTATTTTATTATTTTATTTTAATATTTTACACGACTAGTGGCTAGTACCGATTTATTTTCGACTTTAACAATTATAAATTACTTAAAAAAGGAGGATTTATCTTCGAAACCAGTTTAAACGAGATAAACAAAATAGGTGAAGTGTCTCAAATGCGACGAGCGACTTACAATCTTCTCAGACGTAAGAAGATAGATAAGCAGCAGTGTTGCTAGAAGAATCGTGACAAATTTAAAATTTCTAAAGCTGTAGTCAGTGAAACAATAGAACTTTTACGATTTAAAACTGAGTTTAAAACTGAGCGAGATAGAAACAAATTATGTTTACTTATATTTATGTACGTGATATTAACTAACAACTGATAGAAAGTTATTTGACCAATAATCGAAACAGTTATCCTCCTTTTCACTTACAATTAGATCTTCATTTTTCGTAATTAACGTGTCGTAAACATTATACAGCTGTTCTCATGAAACGCTTTGGATTCGTTAATTGAACTGCCAAATAAAACGATTCGCTCTTATTGGAGGCACGTGTCTTAAAAATCTCAAGGTCCCTCGAATTGAACTCCACAATAGATCCAATCTTTTCATTCATTTCGACGTTGACAACGAGACGAACCATTTTAAATAGGAATTCTTCCACAACTTGAGAGTGGACTTTGGAACATTGGTTTTAAAGAATGGTGCAGGGTTTAGGAAAGTTCCGTGACTTCGATCATTGTAATTGATACAGTGACACTTTCGACAATGAATAAAATTCATAAAATAAAACAGCATTCTATTAATCTTTCACGAATGATAATCCTCCTAAAATTTAAAATATTTACAATAATGTAGCAATACAGGTTAAAATAAAAATGTAAAAAGAAAGACTTAAAAAAATATAAATGAACGATACGGAACAAATGAAACAAAAATCGCAGGGAGAAAGATTTCTAGTGGATTTCGAAATAAAAATTTGAAGATTCTCAAAGTAAAGTATTAATCCAAAATTATGTTCCAATACCATTTTTACCATTGTAAATTAAATGCCGAAGCTACGCTGTGTTTTCACAGAGAAATTTTACCCGGACTTCTTTCATTATACGGTTTATATCTAGCCCCATCCTCTCGTCACTCTTCCATCTTCATTCCTTCTTCAATGAACCGGTTTGGAACTCGTCCTCGTGGCTTCTGGTAATTCTCTGGCTGACCAGCGAGTTGCTCTCCGGTCCGCTGGGAATCCCGGGCTTCCCTGCGCACCCATTGCTCTCAAGGTCATCAGCTTCACGGCAAATAAAACCAGAAGTGATATTTCTCGCAAAAGTTCGCACGAGACTTTTCGTTGGGTGCAAAAAGAAAAAAAAGCCACGGTGACAGAAGTTGGAATTAGAAGTGAAGCAAAGTTATACTCAAGAGTGAAGTATTTCTCGCAAGCACGTAGCGTGGTTATTGAAAAATGGTTCGTAATATCGAGAAAATTTCTTAATATTTCCACTTAACCCCTGTTCCAGCGTACTTTCCACTACTTAAAATGAGATAGTCGTATTTTACACTCGATGAAATAAAAAATTGAAATTTCTTCCAATTGTACGTGCGATCCTTTGGTTCTCCTCTCGTTAAGTGGTACATACTTGGAAATACAATATTGCGGATATTACTTATGTACGTACGTGTTACACTCATCCGTGGGAGTGTTGCAACGCTTTTACGCACATCGAAACGTTTCGCTTCTTTTTATTCGTTAATTAATTCACGCGGCCGAAGGTTGCCGCGTTTCAGAAGGAATCGATTCAGGATTACGAAACGTGCATGCACGTGCTGTCCCTTGCCTCCTTTGTTTTTCTCGCGGTGTTGCAAATCCTTTTACAAGCCTTATTGCGTGGCAAGCCTTAAGCAGTGTCATTAATCGAAATGATCTCGCTGCTCCAAACTTGTCCTTCTGTTCCGTTCACATTGATCGGCGAATAATTCTTAACACTTTGGAATCGAGGCTATGATGAATATGCTACGCGCAGATTAGTTGTATTATTATTATTATTTTTATGTATTCACGGGTCAGTACGTTTATGCTTACAAAAGTATTCAAACACATTGTGGACATTTTGATATTTCATCAACACTCGACTGTCGTGAGTATACGATATTTGCCAAAAATTTGGAAATAAATCTTGATATATTTATCTTAACATGTATATACAGAAGTTATATGATATTTAGTACAAGTACCGAATTTAACACTTGTTCATTATTTTTGTTCTCTAATAATTATCATGTAGATAAGATTATTCCTCATGATGTACGTAGATCAATCTTATTACGAGTGTTACTGATATCAGAGTGTAGTGTCAAAAAACATTCTATTCTTCAAAATTGAGTTCCATTCTTTCCATTTCTGAAAACAGCATATATCCTATATAATGAATTGTGCAAATATTGTGCAATTATAGTAATGGTAGATTTAATTATATTTATAGTCATAGTATATTTCCTATATTTTACTATTATTTTACTATATTTATTTAAAAAACAGTAATTTCGTATCTTTTAAATATAATTGTTTCTAATCGGTCTCGTGTCACGACATCTATAGTCTCGAGTACTTGTTTAAACATCCGCATCAAAGCATTAAGCCAAGCAATAAAGTTCCATCTTCGACCGTGAACATCAGTAGCTCGAGCACACGTTTCAACTTTCCGGAATTGACACGTAATTTTATCTGTCGCCTTTAACTTTAAATATTTTCATATTTCTTCGAAATGCTTCATATTACAAACAATGTTCAATAAATCAGATTTCGCAACTTGCTTTGTCTTCGCGAACCTCCGTTTTGGACGAACGCTTTCATGTCGCTAGATAGTAATTCAAAAATAATCACCCAGTGTCTGACCCATTTCTCCGAATTATTATTACATAACGGTACGACAGTGATTGTCGCAGACAAATAATAAGATAAATGACATTTTTAGACTTCCAAATATTAATTATTATGTTTTAATATATAAATATTATAGAATTTCATATAATTATTATGTTTTAATGTCGTGTTCGTACAGTATTTTGTACAAGTGTTTAATATTGATTCAAGGCTTTTGCCGAGACACTGTCGCTTACTTTTCATTCTAATTTTACAATATTTTAATTCAACTTTCTGAATTTGATCTTGTGAAATGAATAAAAGACTTGAACACGCGATTGGCATCAATTGAGCATCATATTTCATCATTTCAGGCATTTGTGTTTAGAACACGTTTCCACAGACGATTCTATTATCGAGAAGAGATAAGAAGATTTAAAATATCAGATACCTGAATTTCTATCAAAGACGAAAATAGCGGAGTAATAAGTGTAACACGAGTGCTATACAAATAAAAAGTACAATCGATCTTTGCGATTATTCTTATTAAATTAAATCAATCTTTCATTCGATTGTTCACCATAAATTTCTTCACAATAACATACCGATCAATTTTTATGCTCATTGTACCAGTCAAATTTTTAGTTTAGCTTTTGAAAAATATTTCAATTTTCGAAAAATAAAATTTCTCAATAATAACAGTAATAACAATATCACGGTTTGCTCAATTTTTGGAGTTCAATTTTCTGTATCGCGGAAAATGTAAAATGCAAACTAAAATCGAGTACTCTAGATTTTATCGATGTAACATTTATTTATATCCAATTGTTTACAAGCCAACGATAATATTTTGAGTTACGTAACATATCGCGGGATTAAAAATCGTCGAAATAACGCACGCTGGCGTCAAGATCGTGGAAAGATACTTCATCGTTGATTATTCTCCAAAAACTCTGCACGATCGCTCCGATAACGGGATTTTCTGAGTATTTCGAGCGCTCCGCACTTAGACGAAAACATTTGTATTCGTAATTGCTGCTATAAACAATGCTCCACCTACCACGAGTTTACCTTATCAGCCTCTTTAGAAAAAAGATCAAAGAAGAAGTTTGGTTTCACGTGTAAATACAGGGATTAATTCGTTGGCACTCGTTGAAAAATTGAAATTTATCGAAGGCGACGCGAGATGAAAGGAAACGGAGACGAACAAACACATTTCTGTTGTAGTCATTGTATAATTGGCAAACATGCCGCAAGACAAATTCTTCGTCGAATGTCACGTTTCTTTCGTTTCAAAATTACTCGATCGTCGAGTTTTAAAATTAAAAAAAAAAAAATCACAAGCCTACTCAATTTCAAAATGTATGTACGATGTTGAGAGGCAAGCAAACAATGAAACGAAAATTTGATGCATATCATGACGAATATAACGTTCTGACGCCAATTAAAGACAAAAGAAACGAGATTGATCACCATTGCGTCGAATGTTTAAATTTAATTTTTTTCAAATTTTTATCTAATCGCGATAATTAATCATCTTGTAAAATATGCCGAACGAATCAGAGAAACGGAACGATATAATTAATCCCAACGATTTAACGCTTCTATTGACAAATCTTAAGAACGATACATACTCCAGAAGCGAAAGACAATTTCAAATTTACAGAAGATCACTGTTTCCGACAAGAAAAAAATCACGTTACGTATTAACCGAGTTTTAACTTCCGGTTTGTACAGCTCCTGGAAAGATTTCTCTGTTTTGATCTTTAAACGCTAAGCTGTACGATTTTTCGCAAGTGAGCTGTTCATTCGCCACAAAGAGCAGAGAAATTGATGAAATAGTACACGTTCTTTTTTGAAATTTCTCTCGAAATCGCTTTCTTAATTAATTTCTAACTATAATTTCTTCTAACGACATAAAAAAATCAGTACAGAACAGTACATCCTTTGAATAACAAATTAAAGAAATTGAAATAAAATATTAAATAAATAACTATAAAAATTAATTGAATAAATTATTTTTATTATTATTAGGAATTTTTGTCATTTGATGATGTCAAGCTTAATTATCAGGGAAATTTGTATATTTGAAATATAAAGAGTTCAGCAAAATTCAAAAATGTGTTCTTTCGCGCATCTGTTACGAAATCGGTCAACTGGTAAAATATAATTAAAACAAGACTATGATAGTATATAATGTAATTTTTTTTTATATTTTAAAAATTTGAACTTCCCTGTATTTCTCGCGGGACATTTTAAAATGCAAAATTAGATAGATGTCGAGAGATATTTAACATCAATCAATCTTATCAATTATTATTTCAGTGACAATCTCACACATAATTTATCATCAAAATTCTTTTAATTAATTTTATCAATTTTCTACCAAGGTCTTCTAATTATATTCTTAACAAATACAAATTTGCATGAAACTCCGCTAACAATTAATGTCTCTAAGAATTAGGGCGAAGTACAATTTGAATGGAGAATTTTTTTATTTCGTTGAATTTTTCTAGGGGAATTTTGAGGGGACACTTTGTTGGAATGCGCGCGAAATTCGAATTTCATTTCGTTTCCACGGCGTTCTATTACGCAAGAACGATCAGACAAAGAGATCTTGCAGTCGCACGAGCAACTAGCAATTCTCCTCTTTTCAAGGGTATCAGGTTCTGAAGTCCTTGTCTTTGACGAGACTTCGCGTTTCTAAACCTACAGTTTCGAATAAATCTCATCACTCGGCGAATATTCGCCTCGAGCTATCGATTACTTTGTTTTTCGAAAATCGAAAAAATTACCGCGTTCTTTCATAATTGAGCGAATTAGAGGACTGTTGAAAGTTGAAGGGATATTGAAAGGATCGACTTGTTTCACTGCTTGTGAAATTAATTCAACAAATAATCAGTCGCACGATGTCCCAGCAGATTTCAAAGAAGCTCTTCATAAATCAAATTTCGCAAGTTCTTGCGATAACTCCTGCTTCGTGATAAATTCTTATTAAAGCTTAAAGTCACATTCTTCGCTAAACTTCAAATCCTACGTGCTCCGATATTTTCAAAATTCCTTCCAAATTAATCTTGCGCCAAGATTTTGATCGAAATCTTTTTGATCCTTCCAAAACTATTGGCAACATTCTTTCCAAAAGAATTCTTGCCACTCGTGGTTGCGATAAGAACAAATTGTTTACACTCTACTATCAGAAACAACCAAAAAAAAAAAAAAAAGAAATCAACAAATTCTCTGCAGCACGAGCCCACAAAAAATCGATCACTAACAAACGATTTGCAACACATTTGCAATCGAGCAAACTTATCGAATACGATCGTCTAATCGCTCGACATCGGACGCAGCTACTGCGTGCATCCACACGAAGTACACTCACCTGCGTGTCACCAGTTTACGTCTCTCGCTTTCTTGTCGCGTGAACGTGTGTCGAGCACACGTGACAGAGCGAGAAAAAGCAGAAAGAAAAAAGGAAAGAGCGACGAGTCATGAGGAAAACCGGCGGAGAGAAGCGGCTAAGGAATCGCAAAATCCCCCGCAGTTCTCCAGTGACGTCGTCGAGTCGAGCATTTGCTCGAGACGTGATGGTCTCGGGGGCCCAAAGGCGTCGTCCAATGGCCGTACACACGAGGCTGGTGGGGCTCGGGTCTTTCGTCTGCACGCGTCTATAAAGCCTCGCTAATTGTCCACGCGGCGAACAGTCGATGCGTGCCCCGCTTTTAAACGACGATGTAGCCGCGCCGTTTCGAGAAATCGAGGGATCTCGCGTGCACTCCAAGATCACTGTCACGATCGAGATCGAGCACGTGTACCTGCAGAACCACAGGGTCACAAGAGTTGTTGCGATCCGTCAGTCGTTCTGATAATCCTTTCTTTGGATTCATCCTCGCAGTGAAGAGACAAAAAAGGAAAAGGAGGAAGGGAAGAAAGGAAAAAAACGAAATACGCCGCGATATCTTGTTCGAAGTCGAATTCGTCGAGTCGAGAAGCAACCTTCCCAAAGTTGGTGCAAAGTGAGAGAAGCTGAGTCTTCTTCTGTTTCTTTCTTCTTTCTTTGTGACTGATTCGAAAAGTTTCTACGGAGACCGTGTCGAGATCTGTGATACCGTGTGTCAAGTAAAGTCGGACGTTCCTCCTGTTCAGGTAGAGAAAAGGTAAATGTGTTTTATGGTTCTTGATGGTCGTGGATCATCGAGGGTATTTGGACAATTACGCGTTTCGAATATTTCGCTAATGTCGCGAGAAATATATATACTTTTCATTGTTATATTTGGTGATGATATTTTTGCTTCTTTTTTTTTTCTATATTTTTCCAACAGACAAGAATGTGACCTTAAATTTTTTAACATTTGAAGATTTGCTTTTCAAATTTTTGCCAATATAATCGTGATGCTCGAGTCTAATTCTAGCGTTAATAAAATT
This sequence comes from Melipona quadrifasciata, assembly GCA_001276565.1. Lineage (NCBI taxonomy): Eukaryota > Metazoa > Arthropoda > Insecta > Hymenoptera > Apidae > Melipona > Melipona quadrifasciata. The sequence goes on from KQ435820.1 coordinate 1,236,214, forward strand.
CTTATACGTTTCACGTATCTGTTAATTTTTAATTATTATTTCGTCAAGAATGAAACAAAAGGAAGATACTTCTCGTTCTTATTAAAGAAATTTCGTTGAATTTTCAAATCTCGAGTGAAACGAAATTTGCAGTGAATTATATCGTGGAATGAGACATTTCTCGAAAAGCAACCATCATCTGACGAAGGAAAACCTTGACTCCCCTTTCGTTCGAAGTACCATTTCTTCGTGACTACTTGGTCCCTTCATTTCTTCTCACGAAGAGTTTTAATTATAATCTGAACGCTAATAAGTCTGTCGAGATAACGAGCATCGTTAAATGTCACGAGTACTAATGATCTGTTGAACGAGATTTGTACTTATTAGGTGACCATTTTCGTTCTTAATATTAGGTTTTTTTAAATTCCTTTGTGATAGAAGAATAAATATGTTAAATTGTGACCCCAAATATATTAATGTAGAGTGAATCATGAATTTTAACTCACATATTATTCGTATCTATCGATAATTATCTATATTCGTTTAATTTATATATTTCAATAATTATCACGAACGATTTTTGCATGCATTTCGTTACTAATTTCAGTGAAACGGAACAAATAAATATAGAAGAGACAGACTGAAATAATATTTGTAAAAGATATGAAAATATCTCTTAGAATTTTTTGAAAATCTTTAATATATTACACACGTCAGTTTCTCTCTCTTTGGTTGATTCAGTTACTGAAACATTCAGCGTTCGTTCTAAAATAAACAAGAATAAGTGATTTGTCAAATATTTCTTGGAAACTGTGTCTTGTCTCATAGACTGATGATAATAACGGAACTTATATATACTGTGAAAATATATCGTGTGAACAAATTAATATAGTAATAAAAAGAAATCATAAGGATTTTCTCCTTTAAGAATCCTTCTTTGTGAAAAAAAAAGTACTGATAATTTCACGTTAACGTGCTAAAGATTAAAAATATTATCTCGATTTTAGAATTTCTGCTTATCTCTGTCAATTATTTACATCTCACACTGATCAGAGAAGGAAAACATTCGATTTCTTAAAACTTTGACTTTCTTAATAGAAATTTCTGTTGATTTCTTCATTCTAACGTCACCTGACGATTCAGTTGTATTTGAAAAGGGATAAATCTGTCTGATGCAATCCTTCCAAAGCTGTAAAACACGAGTTCTTTCAGAAACGACTAAGAAATCCGTGGAACTTGGTAAGAACCTGTTTAATTTTACCATTAATATATAACACGACTTCTTTGAGTCAAGAGTTTCTTGACAGTGCCATTCAATTTTGAAAGAAAAAAACTACTAGACCAGTCAAAGTATAGCAGATTGGTAGCAGATTTTTTGTTTGCGTAATCACCAGTAAAGACGTATGAGTGTTTTACTTTTACCTAGACGGAAACATAATTGTTAAACTGCAGCTGTTTATGCAATTTTATATTTTTGTACAATTGAAACAATTGCACGCGCATACGAACAAAGATGAAAACCAATTTACGAATTTCGTGTCCAAATAAATCTACAAAACTCCCCCTAATATCATTCTGATGTTATTCTACTATTTTATCGACACCTGATGAACTTCAACGCGATCGAGATAATCATTTAGAAATAGATCGAGAAGCACGCATCAGCGCGCAGTTTATAGCTTCGAAAAACCGATGTTTCCTTCGATCGAAGTGGCGATAATTTATCCAGCGAGATACCGATTAAAAATGGAGGCTCGTGTAACGATCGTCATAACTCGAACGGCGTTAACGATCTCAGGACGATCGTTCTTGATCAATCGCTTCCGCCCCCCCCGGGGTCTGGCACAGCACAGCGAGGACGCACGTGTATGTGTCTAACGTTCTTGGTTACACAAAAGTGACCTTGAAGACAGTTATTACATCCTAGAAGAATTAATTAACGAGCACGATCGCGGCTAACACAGATACATGTAGTTTGCATGCGTGATTCCTCGCCGCGGGGCCCCGTGGTTTTCTCACCATCGAAACGACCGGGGAAAGCGAACGCGATCGAGCTATTGGAATTCATTCGATGCACGTGAGACATCGGGAGGCGCGTCCCGAGCAAACCACGCGTAATAACGTAGTAAAGTGGAACGATCGTTCGATTTCACTTCTAACGACAGCCAATCTTCCCTTCGATCGGTGTCCTCGGGAGAAAATGAGGCGGAGAGACGCTCCAAAATATTCGGCGCTCGAAACACTTTTATCTGTTGATTCTGAGAGATCGTTACTTCAGCGGTTATTTAATTTTGAAACGATTTTAATTATAAAAAAAGGTTTAATAATTAAGAGGAATTTAAAAAGCTTTATGATAAGAATGTAGTTACGAGAAATATTGCAGTATGTATTTTGCACAAATTATCGGTATTATAACGTGAGACGAAATCTGGAAGTGAATACAGAAATTACGAGACGGAGGACAGTTAAAAGAACGCGTATGAACTTTTAAAAATGAAAACATGCGCATAACACGTATCAATTTAGTTTATTATAGCTCAACGCGAGAAGTTCTGATAAAAATGCGTATCATTGCACGCTTTGCACGCAATCCGGAAATCAGCGTTAACTTGGTCGATCATTGTACGACGTAAACAATTTGTCACAAATGGCTACTTCTTTATCGAAGATTCTTCGTACGCAGTTACTGTTACGATAATTACGATTCGTGACGACAATCTCTAACGATTAACTTATTTTGCATGTAATTTACTTTCTTGCACGCATGTGTGTGTATTCTTTTAAGTCAAAAAGGTTTATTAAAAAATTTGAGGAATGAAGGATTAAAGAATTAAAAAATTCGAAAGATTCATAAATTCAAAGATGTGAGAGGTGTGAAAATTTGGAAACTCGAAGGTTGAAAACGTCTGAATGGTTGAGAAATTGAAAAGTCGCGAATACCAAACTGCAATTAAAAAAAATAATCGCCATTCCGCGCCAATGAGAATTCATCTATGCAAATTTCACCATAGAAAATGGCTTGGTTACGTCACAGTTCCGGTTCTCTCGTCACTGGTATTCCTTTTTATTCAAGTTCCGTGATATTAACGAACATCAATTATACGTAACAATAGTAAATAGCATCCTGGACTTACGAAACATTTATACACGCCACATTTCAATCATCTCGTTTTCGCTTAAACATTAAAACTAACCTTAAACTAACATTGAACTAACCTTAAATTTTCTACAAAAAAAAAAATGTCACTAGTAACTGAACTAGTAACGTTTTCGAAATTTCAACGAGAGGAAGTGTTGTTATATAATTAAAAAATAAAAAACGATCTTTTAATGCTATGAAAGAATAAAATATCTATTTACTAGAAGAGGTTGCACCAAATTTGCAGATTTGCTTCGAATCTTACCGATATAATCGCAATTACGACACAGTGCCAGTGAAATTTCAAAATATTTCGTATAACACAATAGGCGTATTCATAAAACGTTCAGATAAATTACTTTTCTAAATTACATTAAATATGCTCCAATCATTTTGCGAAATGAAGATATTTCTCGTCAATAAAAGAGACAACTTGTTACATCGAAGAAACTTTTCTTCCATCTCATTGAACTGAGAAAATGTAGCAATCTTGAATGAAATGTAGAAATTTACATAATTTACATAAATATTTCTTCGAATGTAAACACGGTTACACAGTTCGAACTTACGATCTTGCAAGCCGATTTAATGATCGATGTAACTTGGAAGCGATTTGCAAGATTAAGATACCAATCGAATGAACGTAAATGCTTGGCGTAAATATCGCTGCACGATGCTTGATAAAACGAGTCCGCGCAAAAGGAGATTTCTCTTCTCGGGGATAAAAAGATTTCTCAGAGGACGAAGGCGGTTGGAAAAAGCGTTTAATTGGCGGCAAATTAAGAACTCAATTATGGAAGGAAGCAAAGCTTTCGCGCGTACATTTTATCATGGAAATAGCTGGTTCAACGTTGACCTTCTGCGATTAAAATGAAATATCGTCCTTTAACGATGTTGCTCTAATAAACCAGTAATTTTTCTAATTACACTTTTGCTAATGAAATCAGATCTCTTGGAAATTCATGGCCGGATCATTTCTGTAACAATCGTTCGTCAACGAATCGTTATAAATTTTTGTCAATTAACTTCGAAGCTAATTGAAATTATCGTTGTAACTTGATTGCAGGTCTTTTTTCCATAATTGAATTAATTCTGTAAAAGGGAAAAAGCGTATATACTGTTCGTCATTAATGTCAAGATAAACAGGAAACTGGAGGTGCAGTGCTTCATTATTTAAATGAACAGCTCGCGAGATTGTGCATGATACGTTTTATATTACACGTTATAATTTTCTCTTACAAAAAGCGCAAACGATGCTTTGGTAATGGTTGTTTACATTACTCTATTTTTACCCTTTATACAATATTCCTTTTTTACTTGCAAAAAATATTTAACGAAGAAGAATTTATTTGAAGGATTATATGCATTTAGGGAAACTTGGGAGTTGAAAAAATGTATGCCCAATAATAATATAACAAATAATAAATAATACGATAAACTTTTTAGATTATATTTCTTTAGCAATGTCAGCAAAAATCTTAAAATACGCAAAATTCGCGCGCTAATGATCACGATGGTTCTTCCTCACATTTTTATTTAACAATCCTGACATCCTAAACTCTAGTTCGTTTCTCACTTGCAAAAAGAAATTATTTAAAGGACACTCTAATTAGAATGTATGGGCGATTGTAACGAACCTTCGACGGTATTCTCCATTTTGCAATAACCTTGCGAAAATGGTCAAGGCTCTTTCTTTCTCTAGTAAAAATCCAAATCACTTTTTCCAACTACATCAACAGTATACTTTGTTTCGCCTTGAGTCCCAGCCTTTGCTCAAGATTACATCGCGTCGAGCGACAAAAAAAGTGACATAAAGCAGACAAAGTATCAAAGTTGCTTTCATCTCGACTTTAGATCTCATCCTCTTCGGCCGGGTTTCAGCAACGACGTGATTAAACCTCACCTTGAACCTGGAGTAAATGAAAGATGGTGACACATTGACGAGCATGAGAAACTACGGAGATGATTCTAATATCTCTTATCTCTACGTATAATAAAACGAGAAATCCAACAATATTTGAATGATCGTAGAAACTTTTTGCAAAGTCAACGACTTTTATTAATATTAAAATTTAGTGTTCCAAAGGGCAGTTCTAACGTTTAATATATTTATATAAATTCACGCTGAAGACTGAAACCTGAACAGAGAACTATTTTTACATATTAATTATTTTGGACTTTTAATTTCTCAGGAATGCATAAAAATTATAACTTTATTCTTAGCTGCGACACAGTTTGAAAAATACGATCCAACTTCACGTAATGCAATACTAAATGCAAGATAAAAATTGACTTACTTATTAATTCTCAATCCTCCAGTTTCTCCTTCCATTTTCTTTATAAAACTCATCGCGAAACACAGAGAACCGACTCGCATCTCACTCGCGTTCATCTTTCATTACGTAAGAATCGAAACGCTCGGTACATCGCTAATTCTTTCCTCTCAAGTATCTTCTTTAGACTTAACTGAACTTAACTCGACACACGTGGAGGATAATTAGATTACAGTTTGTCCAGCTATAAATGCGAGAGCGCGTAAAACGGAGAAGTGAAGGTAAACCTTACATGATCCGTAGTTTAATAACGAAACAGGCGTTGAAACGATCGACGTAATTATTCTCTTTCTTTTCGTGCTATTTCTCTTTGTTGATGGAGGTCTGTGTATTGTTCGTGGGAATTTATTATTCGTGGATTGAGCCCCAACAGCGTTTCTTGGATCCTCCGAAGTGAAATAAATATCCGTCTATGTCTATATGTGTATTAATTTTATTTTTATAAAGAAACATAGAACATACTTGGATATTCGTGTATTGTGGACAATAAATGTTACTTTTTGCTGAGAATCCCACGTAAGTGGTTCCATTTCAGGAACCCACGTGTCTGGTTGATCATTCTGATCTCTATCGACACGTATGAAACACAGTTACAAAGTGCATAAACGTATCACGACGTGAATTTTTTTCGTGACGCGCAATTCGAGTATAGTATAGGTGATCGAGGATCGTTGATTCGCAGAGATCGAGATAATGACAGTCATGGTGGAGTCGGTGAAAGCCGAGGAGGGCGAACGTTCGAAGATCGAGACCTTCGACGACATCCTGCCGTACATCGGCGAGGCTGGCCGCTACCAATGGTTCCTTTTCATCGTGCTGCTGCCATTCACCTTCGTCTACGCGTTCCTCTATTTCACGCAGTTCTTCATCACGCTACTGCCAGCTGAGCACTGGTGCACCGTGCCAGAGCTTAACAACTGGAACGTCACGGACGAACAAAAGTGAGTGAAACTTTTTTACAGAACACCGAAATAATCGTGAAATCGACGACAATGTTTCTTTTTGCTTGGAAGATACAGCGAATTGTATTTAAATATTGTCGATAATTTAAGCTGACACAACTTTGTAAAAAAAGATCACCAGATCAGTTTGGTCTTATTTTAAAACACGAAGCTTCTTTAACAGTCTTGAAGTTTTGCGTTTTTTTTTTTTTTCAGAAATATCACGTAACAAGTGGAAAAATAAGGATACTTTTTTCGTGGTTACATCTATCATCAATTTAAAGACTTCTTTTTACAACTATTGCTTGGAATTTACTATATGATTTTTTTTCGCCATTTTATTCAACGTTGAGTACTTTATTAAACGACAAAATTCAAGAAATTTTCACATTTCGTCATTTAACTCTAATATTCCAAGTTCAATAAAATGGTGAAAAAAAATCGTACAACGAGAGTTTTTTTAAGGGATCGTTGTAAAGAAAAGATTTCAATCTTTAAGACTACGATAGATCTGAATAAAATTTTTTAATGTTTCTACATTCGTCCGAATTCTTATAACTTTCAAAAAAAGTGTCTTCATCTTCTTGCCTGTGACAACTTTGAAAAAAGCAAACTCGACAGTGACAAAATAGAGGCTTCGTGCTTGATTACTTTTTACCGAATTGTATTAATTTAAATTATCGAATTTTTCATTGTCGTCAGTGCAGTTTCGATCTTCACTGTGAAAATGCAGATTTGAAAACTTCGAAAGATCTATACGCTCTGTACGTACGATTTGTAACAAATCAGTGCACGTTCTCGTTGGAAATTCCACTCGGTGTCTACAATTCATGACCTTCTGCAAACGAACGGATTTAATACATATGTATTTCTTTATGTCATGCGAGCCAACCTCTTCGCGAAAGCTGATTCATTTTCAAAGCAGGTTGTAATAAATATTCTCGTCGAGAGGATCTTCCACTTGTACGGAAGTTTCATTTTCTCAGCTGTGATAATAATAACACACCGCATCGCGACAATTTGTTTCTTTTAATGCACAACATTTGCGCGATACAGCTGCTGTGCTCGCGAGAATCCTTGGGAAAAATTGGGAAAAATTTACTTTACAAAGAGCAGCTGGCTGTTTTTCTCAATTTGTAACTTTAAGCGTATGTTTTAATTTGTAATTTAAAGAACCTGTAATAATTAGTGAACAGATTGTCGTGCATTCAATTCATAAGAGACAATTTTCTACCCAATCTTCAGAAATCCTCATAAATATCAGTAGTCCACGAATAGTATTAATTCATATCCGCAAGAGGACCCTGAGGATCTCCTGTTCTCCTTCTAGGCTACTCGATTATCCAAACTATCTTATCCTACCAATTAATTACGCCTGTAAACGAGCTTCTACAATGTTCTGCAGACGTTAATCAACGTCTTCGCCGCGTATCTTGTTTCAAGAACCGCAAGAAATCGTTCGGCGGGAAAACAGGGAGACGCGATCTCATGGCTCGTTTCCAACGAATCGTGCAATTTGGTTTTCTCGTGAAGTAGCGAACGAGGAAAATCGTGTGGCTGCTTGTGTTTCCCACTGAATCACGCTGGCAAACGCTAGACGCTTTGTAGATCAGTGATTCTGACCGATCGAAGGCTCACCGGAAACCAGTTTGTGGTCGACAACCTGCGAATAAATTCTAGGCATACACGAGTTCGGCGAACTAGTTGTCAGACTAAGAAACTTTTTCTTGTTTCGTACGATTCCTCCTATCTGTTTTCCCTTCTGGTTGTTTTCATTTGTTTGAAAATACACTCATCGATCGTGTAATTAAATCTCGACACAGTTGAAATACCTAGGTGTACAATGCACGGGACGAGCGACCTTCCAACTTTTTCCTTACTGTCTGTTTTTTACGTTCCTTATCTCGTTATCTCATTTCTTCCTCTCTCTTTTTCTTTTGTTGTTTTATTCTCATTTTTTCTTTTTATTTACTAGACGCTTTCTTTCAGCTAGATGGATTTAACAGAATATTTATTTAGTGTTATTAAATTACAGAAAAATTGTTATTCCTGTTTTAAATTTAAAATTACTCAAAATTATTATCTATTATTCGTTATTATCAAAAAAGTTTGTTTGTGCCTCTGTAGGTGTATATTGTTTTGTCTTTTCGTTATTTCACGAATAAGGGATTAAATTTAAAATAAGAAAATTATATTTTGAGTGATGTTCGATCAAATTATACATTAAATCATATTTTTAGAAGCACTTGTTACGTTATCTTAACATACATGTCATTCATTACGTATTAACATATATATCGTCTTACATTTTATTATCGTATGGTAAGTGCGATAAGACAGATAAGAGAAGTTATTCTCGATTTTTCACGCTTTTATATCATTTCTATTCTTTTACTACCTTTTACACTTTCCACGTTCCCTTTTAATCCCCCCAACGAGGAAAAGTATAACTTTAGCCCTCTTTTATCTTTCATTACTCGTTCTTGTTCTACTGAATTCTTTCGTACTTTCGGATTAAACACGGAGAAATATAATTCACGTTTTAATTAAAATTATGCATACTTGCATAGGATCTCCCTAGATCACTTTTCCAATCCTCGTTCCTATTTGGATGGCAGAGAGACCGGCTGAAATTACTCCTTGAAATAAGGTTGAAAAGTTTTATCACGTTATTATTTCTGGCTTTGAGAATCTTTGTGTGTCTTTTTGTCGTTTAGGATCGATCTATCGATACCGCCGGCATCGTCAGAGGAACTGAAACTAGAAGGTGCGACTTGGTTCTCGCGATGTAACATGTACAATGTGAACTACACCGACATGTTGGACAAAGGTGTCACAAAAGCGGATCCATCGTGGCCAATCCAACCGTGTCAATATGGATGGACTTTCAATCACACGATGATACCATACAGATCCATCGCTGTCGAGGTAAATTTGTATGAGATAATTGAGTAATAATTTTTACATCCAACAATCGTTATCATTGCTTTTAAGCAGAAATCAGATTTTGTTGTAACAATTGTTATCGCGCAGAATTTAATCTTTAATAGTACAGTTACTTAGTATTTCCAATTTTGTAAGTGAAATTCATTGATATCTCTAATTTGCTATTCTTATTGTCATTCCTATTATTTCCAATTTATTACTAAAAAACATATTTCTATTATATGCTAAAATATTACTCCGTTATTGTACAGGGTGGCCACTGAAAAACTGAAGGGTTTGAGAAAGTCAGAACTTGTTCATTTTCTTTTTTTGTGGGTTATGAAAAAAAATACTGGAAAAAATCCATTAATTATATTTTCAAATAAAATAACAAAAAATTAAAAAGACGTGTGTTTGTAAAAGTTATTTTTGTTTTATATCATTCAGTCTTTCAGTGACCACCCTACGTTATTACTAAAATATATTTCTATTATATTAATACTAAAAAAAAAAAAATACCAAAATACCAGGAGAAAATCGCAACAACAGAGTTCCTGAATTCCAAACGTATATATCCACATAAAGAACTATGACAATAATTTGTTCTCTCACCGTCTCTTCTTCATTCTCTCTTTCGGGTGTTGCATCAGTTCTACGGTCATAAAGCATCCCCCGCTTCTGTTTTCAGCTGGAGTGGGTATGCGATCACGCATTCCTCGGCTCGGCGGCACAATCGGCCTTCTTCGTAGGCAGCATTCTTGGAGGCTTAATATTCGGTTACATAGCCGACCATCATGGCAGAATTCCAGCGTTGATCGCGTGCAACGCGGTGGGCTTCGTCGCGTCTATTGGCACCGCGTTCTGCAACACTTTCTGGAGCTTCTGCCTGGCAAGATTGGTGGTTGGTTCCTCGTTCGACAACTGCTTCAACGTGCTTTTCATTATCGGTGAGTCACAATCGGTTATTAAGGCAAACGATTATTAAGTGGATAACGGATGCCGGAAAAATAGAAGCATCGTAATTTACGACTTAATTGTACCACACCGATGACGATTGAGTTTTATATAACGATTGTAACACGTGTGGTTCGTTGACCCGGGAACGTTCGTTAATCCTGTTTTAATTGGAATGTTGCGAAAGTTTTTTGTTTTTCGGATATTTTATACTATCAAATTTTCTTTTTTTTTTTTTTTGGCAATTAAGAGTACTTTATACGTATTATATTTTGTACATTTGTATATTTGATTTCTCATATGCGTTAAGGTATTTAATTCTGATGATTTCGTTGAAAATTTTGTGGTATCAATAGTTCGAATCAAAGTCACTTTTGCATTAAAAGAGAAACATGAAAACGATATTACCAAATGTCAAATAAAGGAATGAAATTGACAGAAAACTTGAAAAGACCTCGACAACGATTTAATTAAAGTAACATATTATTTAATTATACTTACAATGTATTATTATCAAGTAACATAAATATTATTTCAGTGATCGAATATGTCGGCCCGAAGTACAGAACTTTGGTGGCGAACATGTCGTTTGGACTTTATTTCGCGGCAGCCGCTAGTCTTTTGCCTTGGATCGCATATTGGATCTCAGACTGGAGGATCCTGAGCATGGTTACCGCGTGTCCTATGGTGGTCGCGTTCATAACACCGTGGATCGTTCCCGAAAGTGCACGGTAGTCTTCTTTCTAATTGAAGAAATTCTTTCAAGTAAATCATAAAGCATACGACGTGATGAATTTTTTATCTTTCGATTGTTTCCGGAATCGTTAAAAATCCGGGGACTAAAACAGACAAATTTCATCCAAGAGTATATCCGAAAATTCCGCTGGAATCGATTCTCATAGATAAAAGAACATCTCAACGAGTTTGTTTCTTAACGAGACGCTGCAGTTTTTCCTGCAGCATTTACGTAAATAATTGATCACGTCTGAAACGAGTTCGACAACCTTTGATGTACTTACACAGCACTATACAGAGATGTACAAAAAAATTTGTCGACGTTAAACGTTGATCGAGATGATGATTTTTAAGAGTCGACTTTTAATAACGTCTGTGTGTTTCATTTATTCCCGTAGTTGGTACATAACCAGTGGCAAGATCGACAAGGCGATCGAGATGTTGAAGAAATTCGCTAAAGTAAATGGCAAAGAGGTGAAGCAGGAAATATTCGACGAGTTTGAGAAAAGTTGCAAGTCATTGACCGAGAAGGATAATCTGCATAATCAGTACACTGTGCTTCATCTCTTCAAGATGCCACGGCTCGCTCGCATCACTGTCATGCTCATCGTTTATTGGTGAGTTGACTTTTTTATTATTAGCTCGATTAGACAGTCCAAAGAATAAACACCTGACAATAATTATATTTAATATATGCGTAGAAAGATGTAGAAATGGAATGTTCCAACCCCTCGTACTTTCAATTTTATACTTACAATACATTACGCTTCTCGTATTTCCAATTATGACTTTGAATGAATCTCGTGTTACAATTTTGAATTTTCCCAATACATTCTAGATTAGATTAAATGGAATTCAAAAATAAACGCAGGAATAAAATTTCTTATTTTTGTACTTATATAGCAATAGAAATTTTTACTCCACAATCTCAAATTTTCTCTTTTCTATTTAAATAGAATTGACAAAGATAGAACTACTAAAGATATTTATAGGATCAACGAATTTACTAATAGAATAGAATGAAGTAAATTTATTATTGATAGTAATAGTTATTTATTTAGTAAATAGTAATTAATAGTAAATTTATTATTAATAAAGTTAACAGAGATAGAATCTATAATTATACTTGTGACTCTATAATTTACGACAGTCCACTATTATCACACTATTATATCACCCGAATCCATCAATCAACTTCACAGTACTTCCTTATCTCTATAAAACCAAAATTAAAGTAGACAGGAATTACCATGAAATAGACATAAATTACATGGGTAAAGATATATGGAGCATTCTATGTGGTTTAAGAACCTACTTAAACGCATAATTAACATCGAGAAATTCCGACACACCAAGAATTAATAATGCCCGGTGTTATTTATCCATGACTCGACTGATTCCTTTCCAGGTTGATGATGGTGTGGGTGTTCGACGGCCACGTTTGGAACATGAAACTTCTGGACCCTGACATTTTCATGTCGTTCTCCTTAGCCTCCCTCACGGAACTTCCGGCGGCCATATTGCTCGCCCTCTTCCTCGACAGATGGGGCAGGCGATGGATGGGTTTCGCATCGATGTTGCTCTGCGCCGTTTTCTCCTTCGTTGCCATCTCCACTCCTGCTGGTAACTTCTTTTTTTATTCCCTTTCTCCGTTTATATTTTTCTCCTTTCTTGATCAATGGCTTGTCGATTGAAATTGTTCTATAAAATACGAGGAACGAGTTAATATCAGTTTTCCTTTCTTCTTTTATTCTTTCTTGCTCTGATCGATGGTTTTCTCGCTTCAGTCGAAATTATTCTGTAAAATAATTGTTGAATGTTAGGAAGAAAAATTCGATTTTCTCGAATAAAAGTCCCGAATGTAAGTTTGGGAGATTGAGAAATGGAAGTTCGTGTTTTAAGCAAGAATAATGTTTTTGTTGGATGATAAGAAGATAAACGATGGCGTTGGATGCTCGTGTTTGTACAAATGTGTCTACTGTAAAGATAAATTGAAACATAAATTTAGTCCTTTAATTTCTATTTAACTGATATTATAATACATTTTACAAAGTAATTTTACGAAAAATGACCAATTGGTAATTTTGAAAGTTAGAGTATTTCTTCGTCAACATTGTCGATAAAATTGTAGATAATTTGTAGCAACGCAATTTTTCATTGTCATTGATACAATTGTACTCTTTATTCTTCAATAAAAGGTATGTGTATTTTCCAATTGGTCATTTTAATTATTTCGATAAGTCCAGTGTTAATTGAGCGAATCACGTAATGCGTCGTTCGTGGGATTTACATATTTCTCAACCTGTTCAAGGCCCGACAACGGTCGCCATGGCGATTATAGCGCGTCTTGGAGTGAATATCGCTGCGAATATCGGTTTCCAATATGCAGCGGAAATGCTGCCGACTGTGGTGCGAGCTCAGGGTGTGTCTTTGATTCATATCATCGGCTACGTTGCTCATATTTTGGGACCGTATATTATCTATCTGGTGAGTGAGTCGAAATTCCTCTGAATGTTTTCAATATTTCAACGTGACACTACTCGGTTTCTTTTCCAATTTATAATTAATACTCTCTGTTAATGAAACATTATTTGAATTTCTTTCAATTTGAGAAAGAGTCAGATCTTTTTAAATTATGAAAAATCAAGATACATTCTTTTTATTTTGTTCTTTTGTACGTTATTACGTTTAGTAAGATTCAGACTTGAAAGAGATTTAATCTTCTGGAATTGATTAGTACGATTTGTCTTGAAGGCAATATAAATAAAAAGATGTGTTTCATTCAATTTAGGCGGACGTTGATCCAGCTTTACCCCTTGTTACTCTCGGTTTGCTGTCTTTTATACACGCTTTTCTGACGCTCGGTTTACCGGAAACTCTGAACCAAGAACTTCCGGAAACCTTGCAAGAAGGTAACGACTTTGGCAAGGAACAAAGTTTCTGGTGGATTCCGTGTATATCCTCGTAAGTACAAGTTGTTTTGTTTCCTCGAGCAATAAATATAAAACTCCAATTTTTAAAAATGCAACAATTTTAAATAGTCAAAGACAAAATTAATGCTCGTAAAATTAAAACTAATAACATTGCAAATTTGGCGTAACATATATTCAGTAGTTGAATCAATATAAATTTAATAATAATTTTGTTGTTCTTTTCTTCGTTCAATTTTACAGAAGCAAAATGTTGAAGAAGTCTTACAGAAAGAAGAAAGGCCTATCGAACCCAGCCTTCGCCGGCAGTGTTCAAAAGATCGACTGCACTAGATTATAGCGACTGATCTGGTCGTGTGTAACTTGCCAAATTCTTTGTAAATATAGTTGTTAAATGTACGAGTGTGATGCTAAGTGTTAAGATATTTGCGAACGTGTTGAAAGCTGTTGAGAGCCGTTGAGAGCTGTTGAGAGAGATTACGAAGAAGTATCAGCTTCTGCCATTGCATTGCAACGCGGTTAAAGAGACAAGAATCATCAAGTTACTCGAGGTACAAGTTTGTCATCAATTAACATTTTATATCGACGAAATATCTTCATTTTAAACGCCAATCTTATTCGAACTGTATCTTTCAAGTCGATCACGATTATTTGAATATACATTACAAGAGGCTTTCATTATTATTTATTTAACAATCAAATAATATTACAAATCGTAAGTATTTCCTGTAGAATCATTAAAGTGTTAAAAATGAGAAAAACTCAGATTTCAGATTGTGGGAAGAGAAATCTGTATTTCTTTTCTTCTTCCTTTATTAAAGAATTCATTTATTTGTGAGAAGTGTCACTCGAAAGAGCCGGAAGAGTGCTTCCTTTACGCGTTGTTGAGCTTTGAACTTGTCTCATTTACTGCGAATCATCTTTGTATCTATATAGGTAATTCACGAATCGTCGAGATTCGAATCGGGCGTTTCGATCGGCTTTTAAAACGAAGTGTACGCTTGTAAAACCTCAGGACTCTCAAAGCTGTGTCACAATTTGAGCAGACGCGTAATTTCAATGAAACATTAAGAATTGAAATTGCTCTGTGATACGATACATTCTTCCCTTTGCTTCAGTATTAATACGAAGAATATTTTTACTTGACAGAATTGATTTTATGAGTGATCAATCACTCATCAAATGGAATGCATTAAAGTAGCTAATTGATGTACATTAACCCATTAACTGCCATTATCCTCATTGGGATTCGCAAAAAGAAATTTTTATAATAATTTTAAAGGAACAGTATTTTAATATTAGTTATAATAATATATTTAATTAAATTTGGCATTTAATGGATTAATTTAGAACACTCAGGCTTAAGCGGATCGAAATCTCTGTCACGAGCTCGACTACGAATAGTAAAATTCTCATCCGTGAAGCGACACGGATATCTTCTATTCCCAATTACGTTCCTTCCGATCCTCCGAGCTGTCCATTCTAAATGCTCAATCTCCGTCACACCACCTTTGAACGATGATTCTAGCAAACAGAGTCATTCGATCGTTAGAGTCATTCGCGTACTTATAAGACTAGTCCCTGCTTTCAATTCCTCGTTTAAAAATCCACCGTACGCACGCACACACACACACACACACACACACACACACATTCCTCCTCGTTGCAAGTATCAGACAATCGATCGTTTCTCAAAGTTCTGAGACACTTCGAAACATTCCTACGCCAAAGAAATTCAATTGTAAATAATTATTGTCGAAACCTATAAGACAGACTCGATCCTTGTTATGTAATACAATGGACAATTTCTTTTTTCAAATAATAATTTAAACGAGAAAAGTCTTATTTAATCTTTGACATTTTTATAACACAGTATTGTAATTGATAGGACATGTTCGTGCAAACATTTGTATTTTGACGAACGTCGTTATGAATTGAAAATTTAAAACGATTTAATTACGTGATCGTTGTTGTAAAGTTTGTAATTGTAGGACGGAGCCAGGCTAGGTATATAAAGGAGGATCATCGAACATTGACGTATTTAATTTTAGACAAATGTAGCAATTTATTTTCGTTCGGAGAACACAGGTTCATGTGTGTGCAAATAAAAAGCAGAATTATTTCTTATAATTAAGGCTCTTGAAGTTTTTATTCTGCGAATTTAATCCTATGGATGCGAGAGTGCAAGTGAAATTAGACAGACGATCGTGAGTACATACACATAAGCCAAGTATTTTTTAGATTGATTGCGTTGTCATTGGCACAACGACGAACACTGGTAAGAAAAATCATACGATGGCACAATTTGCTTACGATATTCTTTCCCTCCTTTTTTTTTTCCTCTTAAATTATAAAAACAGCCGAAACTAGCTTTGGATAAATAAATACAGCAGTTGCTACTATTAAAACTATGATAATAACTTTAAAACTTTTCTCGTTGACATATTATACGATTTGATCTATAAAAAGGGTATTCTGAAATTCCAATGTATAAAGAAAGTATTCCAAAAGAAAGAGAATTCTCGCGATCTTTAAAAAAGTATACACAGATATAAACAGTCGTTTAAAACATCTTTCTCTTTCAATGAAAGAAAAATTATCTAAACGCACTGCTCTTCTAAAAAATTTAAAAGAACTTAAAAGAAACATTTTCAATTATCTTATGTACGTAATATTAAAATAACATTAAAATTGCGGAAGCTCTTAAAGGATAACGGTAAAAATTACATAGGAACACATTACATAGGAAATTTCTAGGCATGTTCTTGCTTAGAACTAAAGTCTAGAAACGTTTAAACGCTAAATAATGATAAAAGTAGAGATTAACGCAGTAAGATACAAAAGTAGGTTCATTTTCCTCGCACAAACATCAGGCTAATCCGTCATAATTCTAACTTTGGAAGAAACACTCGACTCTTTTCTCGTTTCTCCTTCTCCTTTCCGTGTTTTGTCAGTTAAATTGTTATTGAAAATTAGATTAGATTATCGCTCGCAGGAATGATAATGTTGATGCCCATTGAAGGGTGATTTGTGACAGCAAGGCAACGACCAGAAACGTTGCTCTCTTCCGAATTCTTCACCTTGCTTGATAGTCTGTGGAAGATTCTGACCCATCGTTTCTGGTAGGAACAAAACAATCGCCGCGCCAAGGAAGGACACTGCGCTGATTATCAGCATTGGAAATCCTTCCCAAATTGCAGCCTAATAAATAAACAAATGTTTAATTAATAGATAAGAATTAATATAGAGTAATGTAATAGATAAGAACTGAAACTTTCAGAACAAATGAGAAATATTCATCCTGATGGTGCTATAAGTATTTTATATTTTTGCAAGAAAGATACTATATACATTGAATGTATACTATTTACAATGTTCATTGCATCTTTTGACGATTCAACTGAAGAAAAATTAAGATTGCAGGTATACTGAAGAGACATTAAACGTAGATAGAAATTTTGTAATGATTTGATAACAAAGATTTAATTACCGAGTCGGTGATATAAGGCGCCAAACAGTGCGCCACTATTCCAAAAATATGAATCAGAGATACTCCTTGCGATCTGACTGGTGTAGGGAGAAGCTCTGCTGCATACTGAAGAGCAATGTTGGCCACCATGTTCAAACAAAATCGCGACAGCACTGACATTACTAATTTGGCCGTCACTAAAAAAGTAATTTAAAAAGAAACTACAAAACTGAATTGATTTAAAAATTACATTTTAAAAGTCCATTTTAAATTTAGAGTTTAAAAATATATGTGATTCAACTTAGATTAAGAAACTGTTTAATTCAATAAAATATCAAATCCTCAATAGAACAGATATTAAAGCACACAAAGAATGATTAAAATAATTATTAATATGTTATATTAATATTAATATAAATTGATATATTATGATAATAATTTTCTAAGATTATTAGTTTCCTCCCTCAACTTATATATCTACGCAATTTCAGATCTCTTCTATCGCTATCATCATTCCAACTTTACCGAAATAAACAGAAAGATATATATTTACCGGAACGGAGCAGAAGTTCGGCGATACTGAGGGTAAAAGTCATCGCCAGAGTAAGAAATCCGCAAAATCTACGACCCCATCGGTCCAGCAACAGGGTGAGCAATAATCCGGCCGGAAGTTCTGTGGCACAGGCGATCGAGAACGACACGAACACCGAGCTCTGGATAAGTTTTAATGAATACACGTGGCCGTCGAACGAGATCACGATGAAGCACCTGTAACACGACACTGATCATTCGTCAAGCTTCTCCCTCCAACGTTAGCGTCCTTATATACTTTCCAAAATGTTATCAGAAGAACAGTGTTTCTGGCTAGACGTGGCGTTTTGAACAGATCGAACACCGTGGCTGATTCTTGGATTTTGTCGGATGCCTCCAGATTGCTCTGCAATAATATAATTTGGTATTTGAAACAGAAACGCAACAAAATAATTTCAGTTCTCGTGAAATTAGTATTGATTCGAAAAGGGAATTTTATCCTTTTCCTTTCTTCTCTCAGTCTCAAAGAATTCTATTTTTTTTTCTTTTTTTTTTTTAATTTTTGTAATTTATCAATAGCAGATACGATCGGGAACTCTTTAAACTTTTTAAATTTAGAAAGATATCCCTTTGCATTCTGATTTATCGGATAATCAGAGATTAATCAGTGAACTCTTAAATACTTTTCGTGCAAAAAAACACGCAAAATCGTTAAAAAATTAAGTAAACCTATCGTTTCTACTCGTGAAATGAAAATCCGCGGTCTAGCGGCGAGATATTACAAGAGTACGGAACATGTCAAATATCTGTCGACGCAGATATTCGAACAATCGACGTTCCACAAAATTCACGTAACATCTATAAAATTCTATTTGATCGAACTTACGACGAATGCATCGTAAATACGCGGGTCCGGATTTCTACGATTGATCCTGGCTATTCTTCGGAGTTTCTCGACAACCTTGTCCATCATCCCGTTGGAAACGTACCATCTTGCGCAGAGTAAACATTCGTCGTATGAAATGTGTGGGAAATAAATTTGCATGAATTTCGATCGGTAGCTGAGGATTCGAATAATCGATTGCGATTAAGAGATTTATTTACCGGGCACTCTCGGGCAGGATCCATGGCGTAATAACGACCGATAACAGTGGCACGGCGGTGACATAAGTGAAATATCGCCAGTTCGAGATGTAGTATGCCATCCATGGTAAAATCGTACTAGCTACTGCGAAATATATGCCAAACGCGACGTTGACGACTAACGTTCGTTTCGAGACGGCCATATATTCGAGTGCTGTGGAATAATTGGTTGTCCGTGATTAGTAGAGCGATTAACTATTACATTCAGATATTTAATGTCTGTCATTATTCTTGATGTTACAGTGAGTATCAAAGTAAAGGTAATTGTACGATTACAAATATTAATTTAATCTAATTTCTGATTGTGAGTTTGAATTAGCGTAGATGATTAAAACTATTATAATCAACGTAAGGGATACTGCAAAGGAAAGAATAATTCACCTTTGACAATATCAAATTAAATTAACAATTATCTTCAACAATAACGAACCGTGGGAATCAGAAATTTCTCTCTTTAAACCGCAAAATGTGTTTATCAGATGATTTATGACATTCCAGAAAATATTCCACAAAATATATTACAGTGCCAAAGTTATATTTATCAGAAGAAGCAAATCTCCGTTTAGATTTCGTTTCATAAGAGTGTCAAATGCAGTTGAATAATCTTTTACGAATAAAACGTAATCTAGCTTATCGATAAAACACCTCTGGTTTCTCGATAGGTTCGTAGAAAGCTCACCGATAATCAGAGGGATGTTGATACAGTTGTCGAACGCCAGTCCGGTGAGAAATCTACAAACGGCGAACGACCAAAAACTGTTCGCGCTGGCAGTGACGATTGACGAGAAAAGGGCGATACTGTTGCAGAACATCAGAGCCGGAATACGGCCCTTGTGATCGGCGATCCAGCCGACTAGGAACCCACCGACGATGGATCCGCAGAAAAAGATGGCCTGCGTCGTCGATACGAGGTATTCTCGGTCGCATACCCAATCTAGCTAATCACCAAGGGCTAAGAGTTAGTCAGTGAAAAGGTAATCGCTTCGCAATCGTTTTCAATTTAATGCTTTATCTCTGATATGTTCTTCTTCATTGACTCTGTCGTGTCTTTAAATGTTTTACTTGCAGAATTTATAATTAATCATCGAGGGCAAAAATTTGAAAAGACAGGTAGCTGCTTCGTTTTCTTCTTACCTCTTCTTTATTGAGGTTGCATCTCTTTCAATATCGTTTCTTTTATTCATGAAAAGCGTGGAGTATATCAAAGACAACAAAATCATATGAGATGCTAAAATCAAACATTTAATAATACTGTATAATATTATTGAATATATAATAGTTAATTTTATGATCTATCAAAGTGCAATGTTTATTCTTTTATATAGAATTTATATTCTATAGATCCAAGAAGAACAACAGAATTATGTTTTGTTTTTTAAATCGGGAAGACTTTCAGTTTTGACTAAATTCAAAACATTAAACTGCCTTTTAGAGGATTTAGAGAACGATGCAAATACTTCACCTCAGTTCCTATACTAGGGTATGGAATCTGCGTGAAATTGTACTCCCACTGAGTACATTCCACTGTTTTGTTCGTTTGGGACTCCAATGAGCGTAAATCCTCGCCACTCCGCAGGATCTCCGCAAAGTTTAGGTCCTTCCGGTTACACTGGTCATAATACGGATAATCGTTCGTTCGTGGAATCCCTATTTTGATCCTAAACATACGATACGGGCAATCAATTATTGAAATGTATCAAGCAAAATGAAATGAAATCGTACCAAACAAAATAACCGAAGATTATAAAGATTATAAAGCGTAATTCAATCTTGTTGAGAGCTGCATTGTAAAATCATTTTATCTTTCATGTTTTTCAATAATTTTGACTCTTCATATTCTGACGATACTTT
>KQ435820.1:1271294-1281745 GCA_001276565.1 Melipona quadrifasciata
ATTTACTTTCAGCGACGACGAGCATTCGCAGAGCAGAATTCTTTCGTAAGAACGTCCACGTCCCGATTAAATTCTTTTCTTCCTTTTCGCTGGTAGTCAAGCGGGGAAACTTAGGATCCGGCGTATTTTCTCGCGTATAAAAAATGCACAATAGTTTGTTCCGACCGCTCGTAAAACTCGAGGAGAAATTTTCTTTTTCCCCAACGAAGAATTCATGAAGCAAACAAAAACAAAAAAATCTCGTGTTTGCAGACGATTTCAGAAATTTTCAGAGTTGCAACTATTAATAACATATATGTAGATGTAATAAAGTTTCTGGTAATTGTATATGTGTATTATAGAACGTAACTATACTGGTTGAAAGAGACCGAAAATGGTCAAGAAACAGGGAATTACAGATTCAGTCCGTCTCTCACCTCGGTTGCCACAGTTGCATACGGAACGCTACTATAATTGAACTCCCATCCGTGTTGACAAGCTTTCGTTGGCCACAATGGGTCCGGCATGTAGCTTTCATTTAACAAAATCTCTCTGTAATTTATATCGTACATGCTGCATCTCGAGTATCCCTCGTGGTTGGCTGGTATCGCTAGCGACAATTTGAAACGAAGGAGAAAAAACTGTAGACTGATTCTTTGTCGATGGACAGATGTATTTAAAAGTCACTGGGAACCTTCAACATTTTTTCAAGTCGATATTTCATTCATCACGACAAAGCGCATTTGATTAAAATTTTATACAAAATAAAAAAAAGATGTATATACCTAATAATAAGTTAGTATGATTGTTAACGATAGAACTACCAAAATGGTCAACAAAATGATGAATTTATAATTTTATACATCTGAAACAGTGTGCCTTTAGAGTTTCAACGATGCTTCAGTCGTCGGTAACTCCAGTGTTAATAAATTACTAGTAAACATGATACGTACAAAAATTTTTTACTCTCTATTTAAAAAATATATGACAAGTAATCGAGTAGTAATGACTTATTGGAATTTTAGAATCAATGGAAAAACGACGAATGTAATTTCTGCAGAAACACACGCCGAATCCAACTTATCATCGAAAAATTACATTAGTTATTCAGTCATTCGATAACTACGAGAGTGATTCACAATCGTCGACGGATGTCGAAATCGCTTGTTTATTATAATAACGAGCGTCATTAAGATAATTCGGTGACGATAATTACACCTGTTTTGACGAGCTTTGTGTAACGAAATAGGAAGTCGATGTCACACTGTCTGAATCAAATTGACCTTATTTACTTGGACAATATTGTCGGACAATCACTATATTGTTATAACGCGACACCTCGAAATGCGTTTCGAAGTATTCGTGAATTTTCACTGTTTTATGACGATGTTGGGAAATCACGGCGTAACTTGATAATTAAACGTTAATTAGAATATATCGACATATTATGATTACAAAAGAATTATTAATTGTTAATTATATTGAGAACCACTACGATCAATTTATAAACCTACTTAATAGTAACTGAAGCTAATGAAATCACCAAGATACGAAATTTCTTCCCAGAAAATCACAAATTAGTTGCAGAATTCTAAGTACTCGATAAACGTTATAATTGGAAGAAAAATTTTATGATGTCAACGTTGCATTTGCGCGCAATTATGTCTCGTAACATCGCGATTAATCGCTAATACTGTCCGACCTTTGCGTGAAAAGTGAACGAACGAAGAAGCCGATTGCATTACGCAAGCCACATCTTTCACGGTGAAAAAAATGATCAAACTAAGTGACTTTTGTAAAAGAAAGGAATGTTCGCCCACAAAACATCCGAAACTGATTCGGAAGGTACGCTGTCGGACGTTCGCGGATTCATCTCGTAACTTATCAGCCAATTGGAGTGAATCACCAGCCTCTTAGCAATTCGATCAATTTTCTTTTTCCTGCTACTATGCTTATTTTCTTTGCCATTATAAATGATAATTTATCGTAGTCTGTCAACTACTGTCTTATTAAGCTAGATATTAGTTACTCCAAGATACCTATAGAATGATTTATAATTTAAATATCGACTCGCGTTTCATCCGATTGACAATTTCATCCAATCGACTTCCATCATCGTGAAATTTTTCATTTTTGATTCCGTCGTTCTTTGATTCTTAATGCTGAATTTAACGTTCTGATGAATTTTGTCGTTCTTGAGAAATTTTATGAACGCGTCTGGTTTTCCATCCGATAGTCGTAGGAAATACAATTTCCCTAAATACGAGATGCGACTTGTCCGAATAAGCTTATTAATCAAATCTTACACTTTTATAACCAAGAAAATTAAAAAAAAAAAACGTATTAGTTTGGTCTCATAACATCCAACCAATAAAATTTCAGAAGATATGTATAAATATATGTTTGTCTTATCTATTACCATTAGAAAGTTTCGAGAATTTTGATGAAGAACGAGTACCTTGGAACAGCGTAACTTCTTCGCAGTTTAATCGCTGCAAGCAATAGAAACTAACGAGCAGCTCTCGAACGAAAAGTTAAAAGTTAATTCAAACAATTAATCAAAATTGCACTATATTCATTCGTGGTCTAACGCACAGACGCTGAACTTGCTCGTCGCATCTTTGAATTGTATCGTCGCAATATTGTTCCATCGTCAAACGAGTTTTTCTTTTTTTCTTAACGTAATTGGCAGATGGAATGCCTTTACGTAAAGGTATCCGACGAGCGAATCAACGATATCAAGCCAACGTGCTCAACGCCATTTTTTCGCGTTCACGCTCTCATTGTTTGCGCGAAGGTTCAACGCGTTCGCGCAGCGAACACGATAAATACGCAGCCGGGGGAATTTTATCCAGGGAGCATTGTGCGAGCATAACACCGTTACGACACAACATCCTTTGCCTCTCTCGAAACGTCTTAATAACGAATCATGGTGCAATCGAACCAATCTAAGTATTGTACAAGGAAAAGGCAATCGTTTCTAGCCGTTCACTTTGAAAACCACGAAGGTTAATTTGGCAACGTTTACGTTGTATTGTGTTCCGAGCATTGTTCAAAACGCGGCTTTTGTGCGTGTAATAATGTGCGTCCTCTCGTTACGAGAGATAAGCATCAGTGAAATTCGAAGATTATTATATTGAGAATGGAACGCAAGAGATCATTTTCGAAAGCCATACACCTATTTGGTACTTTAATACACGTAGCGAGCAGCAAACGATGTGAATGAAATGTGAATGACAAGTTTGTAATGAAATAAGTAGAAGATAAAGACCGGAGAAAATATGAACTTTTTGCAATTTTAATTGCATTAATCGCGAGTTCAGAAGTTGATTCGAGAAGTATGTTCTATTAAATTTAGTTGGAAAATTTTCTCAAGTCTATCTGTGAATTATTGAAATTATTTATGCTATCCATTTATAATGTTTTTCATTGAAGATATTTAATTTCAGTCGTATTATTTAATTGTGCACTCTTCCTAAGAAAAATAAGATCGTATAATTAAAACAGTATTATAAAAAGGAACATCGATTAATTTTATGTTAGTATGGAACTGAATAGTGAGCTAAAACTTGAGGAATTATTATTGTATTCGAATATGAGAAAATAATCTCTTCTTACGTGACGTAAAAAAGATAAAGTTGGTTTCAAAAAGGCATTTCTATAAAATTAGCTCTAAAAGGACTAAAACACAAAGTCGCTAAAGTTACGTATTTAGAAAATGTTTCAAATACAAGATACTAGCAACTAAGAAATGAACTATACTTCGTTCAAAAAAAAAAAGAAGAAACTAATCTCTCAGTTCCATCGAAATAAAACTTTTGATCTTTTTCTAGAAGAATCTACTTAAAAACCGTGTGTTTCGTGCATTTCAGATGAACGTTGTAATCCTCCTGACCAATTTACACCGAAAAGAAACTACTCGAAGCGTTAAGAAGAACGTCACGATGCGATGCCAAATACAATTCGCAAAGTTTACACAGAAATTGACAAAACCAGGGACAAATTGAATCAATTTCGCCGTTTATTATCGTGCGTTACAGATGCAAATGCAAAAGAACGACTTCTATTACGCAACCGATCGTTTCGAACGGGTGAAAATGACGTAGAGAAATAAAACCCGCGGTGCATGTCTCGCGATAACGTACGTTCACTCGTAGAAGCGAGTTTTATCGAGACTTTTACGACTCGCTACCGGCTGCTCCAGCTGTTGCATTATTTGAATAACATCGGGGGTTGTTAACTCAGCGAGTCGTAACCAACGAAACGAAAGTGCAATCCAAACGATGCAATTGCACGCTTCGTCACTGAGCATTTTCAGCTCTTTGTCAATTTGGTTTCCCGATTTTTACGTTCAGTAAAAATGTCTCGATGAGAGGAAGAGAGTATGCAATTGTCGTAATCTTGGCATTTCAACAAGATTAACATCCGTTGAAATCGGAGAACGATCGTGAAACCAACTGTCTAGTTATGTACGTGAAAATAACGATAGATTATGTTTCGTTTGAGTACCTTTTAGATAGTCGATATTCCTTGCACGTATGTACGTAAGTAGTCCTTACTCTATTAGGTGCTTTCAATAGTCGAGGATTTAATAACTTAGGTTGAGGGTATTAATTTAATTGATGAAATCGAAGCCCGACTCTTATTAAGAATTCAATTTTTATTCAAGTTTGACACGAGTGGAAAAATTTCTGTTTATTGTACGATTTTCGCGAAATTTTTATGTTTCAGTTTAGCTAAGAACTAAAAAGATGTACAATGTTTTAAGATGTTTGACATAAAACTTAACTGAACAATAACAACTAACAGGACTAACCAACTAACTTTTATAATATTTTATTCAAACTTGAGGTATTTTCTGATATGCAAATGGCTCGAAAATGACTGAAAAGATGCAACTTTAAGTACTTTTTCAAAATGATACCAAAGAACGGCATTTCAATTAAAAGAAATGCGACGAGATTTGATTTTTATCCTCAAGTGAGGTTTATGGGAAAGAATTAGATACAATAAAAGGAAAATAGAACAGGGGGAAAAATAATGAAGTAGTGAATAAAAAAAGTCCCATTATCTAAAATCGTTCTCAACCTAACTAAATACCCATCTAAAATCATCCCCGTAATTATCAATTACAATCAATTTCTACAAAATTGAACCAACACACCAACTTTTTGATCTATAAATATTATTTTGTTGTTGTTTGGAGCAAAAGATAGCCTTCGACAATGTACTTGATAATAACAACAATTGAATAACGCGTTAATGTAGAAAGCATTCGTGAAGACAACCTTTACGTGTGGTGATCTATCCTTGGATCAGAAAACAGGTAACGAACATCGATAATAATCATTCGTCCCCGGTATTTTTTTTATTACGTCTGGAAATGAATGCAATCCAATCGCATTTTTCATCAGCATCAGCACCATGCCTATGAAATTTTCATTTCTACTAGCTTCCTTTTAGATTTCTAGATCGTGTGTGATTCTTTTCAATTCAAGCACTTTTGATTCTTTGTTCTCCATTGGTTTATTGTTGAATTTACTTGTACGTTGTTTTAACAATACAGAAATTGTTCTTTGGTTCTACTCTCATTTAAAAATAGGAAAGAAGAGAAGAAATTGCTCTAAATTCTTTTTATTTTGTTTCTGCCGATGAAAACTGTGTGAATAGAAAATCATAAATGCTCGTGAAAAAAAATTTGTATTATGTTGAAGTCGACCATGTCAAAAAAGAGTTGGACTTTACGACAACTCGTTGCAGCGTTTCAAATGAATAAGAAGCCAAGCTTTCTTTTCTCTTGCATAACGATATAGTAGCCAACAGCATAAATTGTTGTCTGAGTTGTCTCGTCTAGCCATCGGAAAAGTACTAACTTTGCACACACGCTAGATAAATACCGTAATAAGTATGGCAAAGTGAATCAACGTTTCGTACATTCTCGCAATTGTTGCAAACAATAGAACGATTCCAAAATAAGTCGGCTTAGATCTTGACATGAATATTTGCAACAAATTACAAATACCTATTCTTATCTGATAAAATTCATACTCGCTCACAAAATTAAAAATGTATATTGAGCGAGATACGAAGAAAATTTTGTACCTTGAATATCTAGCTTTAGGAGCTCTATTGAATTTTATTAAGTAAAATCCTGAAAACTAAAATTTTTTTTTTAGTCGTACATTTACATTTACAAAGAAGTCTTCTATTTGCATTTCTACGAGAAATTTCTTTGTCCAGTGAACAAAGTCAATATCGAAGCAGATAGAAAGCAATTATCGATCTGTTATCTGCATGAACAAACACTACTAAACAATGAATCAATTTTTATAACAAATCGTATGATTTATGACTTTTAAACAATCTCACTCAATGAATTTCTAGTGAAAGAATCTTCATTAATCTCTTCATTAATCTATATAATTTTAAAACTTCTTGTACTATCAATATCTAACGAACATTGATTAGCGAACGCGATTAGCCTCGACTTAAGCTGCTCTTAAATAACGATAAAATCCGAAGAACCAAGTAGTTAAACGAAGAAATCTCAGACTTATCTTAATCTCAGACAATCTTATTTCTAATTCGACGCAATTTCCCAAGAAACTGAGATACTTTTGCGCACCTTTCGTTGACTGTGAGGTTCTCCAATTCCGGTACCCAACACCAATAATCATCCGGTATCAGCGTGATGAAGATCTGCGAGAAGTAGACCCACGCCACAAACGAAGCGAAAGGGATCATCAGAACGAACAGGATCTTCTGGTAAAGACCAAACTCCCCGACGTAGGGCAGCAATTCATCAAAATCCATGTCTCTCGTCTCTTCCTTGACGCCTCTGTCCGTTTCTTCCGTTTGAACGTTGATCGAGTTCTGACAAGTGGCCACGTTACTCTCCCGATTATTGTTCAAGTGCACGGAATTTTCAAATTTCTCCTGCGGTGGCATTTCTCCTCCGAGAATTATAAAAATTAACCGATAACTTCGAATTCGGAGGCAAATTGAAGACGAGATCTTGTGGTTCACTTTGCAAGAAAATTTTCTTCGCGAATTTTCTTCTCTATGTTCCCGAATGCATGGTGCTTTGTGTATTCGCATCGACGTTCACGATAAAATTCTCGCTTAAGCTGATTAAAAACGTCAACAGACGAGGATCAACCACGTGGACCCTTGTTTACCGACATTTATGACATCGTACGATTCCGTAATAAAATCGCAGGAACTCTGACAAAGTCAGGCTAGTCTTGCACGATCGTAAACGAGAACGAGTAAAAAATAACTGGACAAATCCTGACCTGAAGAGTTCGTAACTGAAACGATCAGTCTTGTAGCTGGCTATATAGCCACCGATCGAGAGATACTCCCTCTCTTCTCCGTGTGCAAGTAGAATTCAGTGCAAGTGGCATTGAACAGAACGGGCATCGTGTCAATCATCATCATCTTATTAACGTTTGACTAATTTCTTTCGCACTCTCCCCCGGAGACGAATCAACAGGAAAATCGTCATTATGGATTAAACAAAACTGACAAAGTCGAAGAAGAAACGAAAAGTTTGAAGAAATATGATATTTTCAAAATATCATGAATCGGACACTTCGCTATGAAAATGTTTCCATATTTTTGAACGAATTTTAACTAACATTGAGCACACTAATATCTATTAACTTGTCATATCAGCGATCAATTATTTTTACATCGAGATAGTTCAGATGAAAGGATTTACGTAACAGTTTTTTGCATGTTCCTTGTTATTATTCTTATCATCGTTTTTCGTCGCAAGTTTTTCTTGCAGTTATGTCTTGTACATAATTATAATAAAAGAAAGGTAAACAATCTGTGACCGTAACTCACACGATTCGCACAATTATTCATGCCTTGAAGCAAGGCCTTTTTGCAAGAAACAGTCCGACCTTACGCACGTCCGTGCCAATTCCTTTTCTTCTCTTTTATATTTCTTTCTTTGCACGTTGTATAGAAATGAGAACACTGCGACACCGATGCGCCTTTATTGCTTCTACAATCAACATTATCTGGCGTATACTAGAAAATTGGTTTGTTTGATGAAGAAATTGGATGAAGAAAGCGTCTCAAAAAAGCGATGAGACATAAAGAAGATAAAAACTGAGTTGACGAACGATACGGGAATTAAGCGTACAATGTACAATTGGGAATATTATAGCCCTTTGCAATCGCCATACTCGATCAAAGCAAATTTATTATGTATTATATATTACATATGTACATATAAATAAATATGCAGATATCAATAAACAACAGATTATCTGGAAGTAAATATATTTTAGATTAAAGAGTAACAGACATTTACAATACTTTTCGATTACAGAATCATGAATGTACAAGCATAATAAAAGCTTATCGCCATTATGGCGACATCAAAGATTTGACAACTTTATTATGCCGCCACAGCGTCGACATTCGAATGCAAAATGATAATAATTATTGTTATTACGCACTAGACATAATAATAATAATTTATTAAATATCATACAGAACGTTCCGTTTAATTTGGTTAATTAAAATACATGCCCCTTTTTATGTTACCAACGATACCAATGAAATGATGCAAAAATAAAGTCGCTCAAAATAGAAAACTTTTTTTTGTACGAAACTTTAAGATTACCGGTATTTTCCTTTTTTTTTTTAATACAACGATATACTCTTTTATGAAGAATAAAAAATTAGTAAAGAATTATTAGTAAAGAATTATTTGAGTATAGCTTTATTAAAAAACTCGTTCAATATAAAAACTTACGAAAAGTATACATAGCCTCAAAGAATCTTTAACCGTTTTCACAAATCATTAGAATATGTTTATCATGTATAAAATTTATATCAATATAGCACCCAGTGGAGAATTACTAATAACACAGAAATAATATGTTTGCACGTAATTATTTCATATAATTAATTTCAATTCGTTTCAGTTCTAATTTAATTTAAAAATTCATTGATTTACTAGTTGTTGTTAATGATTAAAATTTCTTTTCCTCTTATATATATCACATAATAAAAAAGTAGAATAAAAAACACGAAGAGGTGTATCACCTCAAATATTTGCTATAATCCAACAATCTGTGGTCATCGAAACCATACATGATAAATTATCCATCAAATTACATATTTTATCAATATAATAACGCATAATAAACAAACCTAACATTTTTTTTATGTACACTATTACTAATACCACGGATATTAATAAAGATAATTAATCAAAACAAATCTTTTCTACAATTCCAGGAACTTAGTTCTATTCCATTATAGATATTTTGATTATTCACAGTAAAATTTTTTACATCAACATTGATAGCAGTGTCAGAAAAAGGTTTTTTCTCATGAATAGGATCTTTTAAAATACTTAAATGTGAATATTACCTGATTATATAAAACGAAAACAGATGATTAAAATCGACCTTAAACTATGTAGTGCTTTCAAGCTCCTTGTGTAAAAAAGTTTCGATATCCACTCGACATATAGGACAGCGTTTATTAGTACATAACCATTGATCAACACAGTCTATGTGAAATAAATGCATGCATGGAAGCCTCCTATATAGAAACATTAGAAAAATATAATTTATGTAAAAATAATTGCTGAAAATAATTTGTATTGTACGTGAAAATTAGCTTTGTACCTGACACTTTCACAGTCTTCGAATTCCGATAAACATATAGTACACTTTTCAATAGCGTCTTCGCTATTTTCAACTTTTTTTTCCTATAAAACGATGAAATAAATAAATAATAAATAAACATATATATAAATTTTTATGCAGCTTACCCGTTTGTACTTATGACGGAATGTGTGACTTTCTATCGACTCCTGCGTAGCTCCGCAGCTAATAGCGGCCATACGACGTAAATCAACAAGACGCATATAATTCTCAAGTTGCGCCGACATTTGACGCGCTGGATGCAACAAACCCAAAGATGAAAACGGCATCATATCGTGAGCATCAGAGCCTTGCTGCATATGAAACACATATGCATTATATAACTATAATAAGAATTCAAAATACTGTATTCAAGGACATACCAAATGAAGATGTTGCAGCCAATTTATATGAATATGGTGTCTATGTTGTGGACCGGGCGGTCTTCGATGAGAACCATAATGATGATACATATGATGTACGTAAGGATGAACTGGCATTGAAGGCAGCATAACTGGAGGTGGTGTTGGTTCCATTTCTACACCACTCAAAGAATTTTCCTAAACATTAAGAAACGAAAAGAAGATAAATTATAAATTCATAGTAAAACTAAAATAATATAATGTAACTCTTAAATGCATTGAATTACCATCACAGACTGAGCGGGACAAGGCGGACTAACACTCGGTGGCCTCCTAGCCTCTGGATGACTATAAACAGTAGGCTGTTGTGGTGGTGGTAAAATTGGAGATGGGAAATAATTTTCCGCAAATATCATGTTTTCTGAACTGTTACAAC
>KQ435820.1:1281758-1298152 GCA_001276565.1 Melipona quadrifasciata
ATGTTACAACGATTACTTGCAGGGTTAACATTTCCATTATTACATGTATGTTGGTTTGCTTGATGAACATGTGGATTGCACGACGTTGTACTATTAAATATAAAAATTATTGCATAATATAAATCTTCGAGTATTTATTGCAATACTAACGTGTGATGTGTTGAAAATCTTGGATGAAGGCTCCGCCTATGTACTTCTTGCACACGTTGTTGCATCCTCCATAGCCTTTCTTGTATTGGATGCATACGTGATCTTAACATTCCAGTAGAAGCATCTATAAAAAAAGAAACAAATTTAAAACAATATATCAAAAATATTGTTAATATCTGTCTTCATTTTTTTGTCACATTCTCACCTGGTAATTGGCTGTATCTTACAGGTATAACAGGAATTGGAATTCTATAATTATGATGCATACATCGACCATGATACAAATGGTCATGCATGCAATAAGTGTTATTTCCACTATAAAAAAAAGAATATTAAAATCGGCAATAAAATTACTGCCATTTAATACAATATAATAATTATTATTATTATTTAATATATGATTATTACATATTAAATAATTTGTTACTCGTACCTATGTACATAATCTGTTGTACCCGGTGTTACTACAGAAGTTGTTGGAGTAGGTGGAGTATGTTCTTCATCTGACTCCACAGTTAAATCAACTACAGTTACTGGACGATTACGTTCCTCATTATTTTGTGCAGAATTTTGCTGCTGAAATATAACAAAATATTCAACAAATATTTTAAATTCTTAACATAAACTCTATTTTTAAACAATTCAATATAACATAACTATTTTACCTTATTATTATGATTTACTGAGACAAGAACTTCAACTGATCCATCTTCATCGTCACTACTAGTAGCATCATCACTACTTGAGGACCAATCTAATTGTAGATCAGGTGCTGATGGTGTATCATCATTTTCTATCCAATATAGACAAAGTTAAACTATATAGACTATCTATTAATTATTTTTTATTTATGTATTATTCATGTAAAAAAAAAATCATACTTGCTGCACGTGTAGAATTTTGTTGAGAATGAATTGTATTTGACATAACTGAGGGATATAAAGTATTGACTTCATTGGCACTGTCACTTTCCATATTCTGCATAATTCTGTTTAAGAAATTTTCATTATTAATTATTAATTTAGTTGTATTGGAAATAGAAATATCACAAATAAATTCAACAATTAATTCTGAATTTATACTTGTTAGAAGTTCCATCTGACAATCTAGATGGTCCAGCTACACTGAAACTATCAGAATGCTGATCATTGAATGATTTGCGTTCTTCGCTTTTTCTAATTTTATGTTTTACTGGATGATCACATTCATGTAAAATTCCGCCTGCTGTTTCAGACCCACGTAAATAAGTTCCAAAAACAAAATTACTATTTGATGCAGCATGATGAGATGGATTTACATAAGGATTAATAGGTACCACATCCAAATCTTCTACGTCACTTTCTGCAAATAGGTGGTCATATTCCATTTCGTTGGCTAGAATGAAGAAATTAAATGTTAAAATTTTTCAATTATTTCATTCAAAAAAGAAATTATTGCATTTGATACCAAAAACATAAAATTAATGTACATCTTTCATCGTTGCTTCATCTTTACCTGAATTAAATCTTGGTTGTGGAGAGGGATCAACTGTAGATGTAAATGCTGTATCAAATATATCTGCTAAAGAAGTAGAATTTGCTTCCATAGAAGAAGTTATAGATTCCGGATGATACAAATTATTTTGTTCGTCTGCTTTAGTTTTACACCAAACATTTTCAGAACTTGTACTCTCTTCCATCCTGTTTAATAAATTTGTTTATTTAAATTAATACAAAACACTGCAAAATTTAGAATAATTTGTAGATATATGCATCACTGTCATACATTTGTAACATAAATATTTTGAATCATATTTCTTTTTATTGTATGATTTTAATTAAGAATGTAAATAATAATAAAGTCAAATAATTGATTCTACATAACTGAGAAAAGATGCGTATTCTAGTAAAAAAATATATATACATATTGTTTTATTTCTCAATGACAGACCTTTCATTCACTCTCACAAGAAGGTGCATTCTAAATATATAACCAATATTAACCTTTCATCACAACGGAAATGATTCAATAACATTTAATACATAATAACATATAAATAGTAGGAATGTTTTGTGTTATAATATACGAGCAATGTAATTGAAATAACTTTCCAAATTCAAAAAATAATTCTTCTGAATTACTTGTTCGAAAGTACATTCGAAACATTCGGCATTTGAAATAAAGTTTTTTATCCCTTTTTGCAGATGGTTGAAACGATATCCGAACGAAACACTGGAAACTGTTAGAGAATGTACCTTGCAATTCCTTCGATGGTTTTGTAAAATGATAAGGCTCTCTTCACCACGTCATTTTTATCAAGATATTTATTTTCTATACATCACTGTCATTTATGCCGTTCTATCTACGCGCATCAATATTAGCTTCGTAATCGGATCACTACAAATTTTAATAAACTGTTCGATCCATATGAAAATTTATGTATAATTAAATTCTTATATCGGTAATAACAATAAAATCGCAGACGGATTTATGTAGACTTTCTTTTAGTAATCTACATTTGACAACTACGATACCATCAATCGTAACTTTCATTAACTACGCTCAATTTTTCGGTGATCTCCGTTGATTATGCAGCATGCTACCTTTCCTTTCTATGAAAGGAAATTTCATTACGTTTGCTATCGAATACCACAGCATCTAACATCTAAGTCTAACATTCATACGTATAGTTATAATCTCTTTTGCAATAAATTTGTTCAAATTTCTTACTGCGTTATTCTAACTTCAATGTTGCATACTTTTATTTAAAATATATGAATCTGACCCTAGGATAAATTTCAAAGGCACGAATAGAGATAAAACTAATTTCCCTATATTTTTAACAATAAAAGAGTTGCGAAACTAGAGAAATTTTTCACAAATATTTCATAAAACTTCAAAATAAGAAAAAAATGACAATTATCTTTTCGTCTGATGTATTGAAAACCTCGTGCAAAATTTACTCCAGATCAAATTTTTGCATTGAAAACTGGCTTGAAGAAAATATCTTGGAAAAAGAATAGACCAATCAGTTCGATATTCAATGTTCCTGTCATTTGACATATTCATAGTGAACCTAAAGTATTTAGATACATGCGATAAGTACGCTTTGCCCGTGTATTTTTTCGAACTTGACCTCGCTAGTCTGTCGAAGTCCTCTAATGGTGATTCTCTAATAATTCGATTTCATTCGTCGACTATCTTGAAAAGAACATCAATTAAAAAATGGCTGTAGCTATCAGGACATTTTCAAAATTTACAGGTAAGACATGAATAATCATCCAGTATTTTTCATTGTTAAAAAGAAACCTTTGCATATCTCGAAATATATTTGTATAGTCATATCAAGATTTCACGGTCGTGTTCGACCATCTATTATTTTCCAAACTAAAAATACTTTTGACAAGTTTCGTTTATGTTATCATTATATAAGGATCATTATATGTTATCATTTTATACATAACTCAATTTTTTCTTACAATATATGATATTAAATCATTTAGTTAAATTGATTTGTTCCAATTTTAACTATGTAGTTGTTAATATAAAATATTATATAATTCTTTATTAAATCTTTCGTCTATTATACATAAATGTATTCTGTCATAGAAGCCTCATAATTTCTTATTTTTTTAAATTATATTTTATCCATATCATATATATTAATTTTATTTCATATAACTGTTGAATATGATAATTTGCATGGTCTTTTGCATAGTTTTAACATCTTAATTAAGATGTTCTGTCAGAATAAATGTCATACTAATCATTTGAATTCATTGGATGATATACACTCAATGAACCTTGACCTAAAAGTTAAGAAATTTGATATTGTCCCTATAAATAACATCTGCTTGCAAACAATAGTTGAAACAATATTTTAAAATTTCTTTATGCCTTGAAATTTCTTTATAAAGTAATATAAATTTAATGTTATGACATTTATTGCAACATATACATTAAGAAACAAAAGTTATTGGTACATGTATCTAAAAAAAAATTGTTTTTTAAATGAAAAAAAGTAATCTTTCTTTCATGTTGCAGCAAATTGCGGAAATTTATTACGAACGCAAATAAGATTTAATTATGTAGATACTAGGAAAAATTTGAAAATTGATTCCAATACCAAAGTTATATGTCAGGGTTTCACTGGTAAACAAGGGACATTTCATTGTCAACAAGCTATTGAATATGGTACTAAAATAGTAGGTGGTGTCAATCCTAAAAAGGCCCGGTTCAGAACATCTCGGGAAACCAGTTTTCAAAACTGTGAAAGAGGTAGATAAACAAATTTTCTTTTATATTTTATATATTTATACATATGTTAACTGAATTTTAGGCAAAGCAAGCTACGGGTGCTTCTGCAACTGTTATTTACGTTCCTCCTCCTGCTGCAGCTGCAGCTATTTTGGAGGCAATAGATGCTGAAATACCATTAATTGTATGTATTACAGAAGGTATTCCACAACATGATATGGTGAAAGTTAAAAGACGACTTTTGGAGCAAAACAAATCTCGTCTAATTGGTCCAAATTGTCCAGGAATAATAGCTCCAGAGCAGGTACAAATATTTAATATTTATCAGTGTATTAAAATTTGTGCTAATGTATTTTATAACATTATATCTATTTGTAGTGCAAAATAGGTATTATGCCAGGACATATACATCAAAAAGGAAAAATTGGTATTGTATCAAGATCAGGAACATTAACATACGAGGCTGTGAATCAAACAACCCTTGTAAGTGAATGATAAATGTTTTTTTTTTTTAATTTTATAATAAAAAGTATGTAAGAAAATCTTTTTTTAAGGCTGGTCTTGGGCAAACACTCTGTGTTGGTATTGGTGGTGATCCATTTAATGGAACAGATTTTATTGACTGTTTGGATGTCTTCCTTAGGGATCCAGATTGTGATGGTATTATAATGATTGGTGAAATTGGTGGTAGTGCAGAAGAATCAGCAGCGGAATATCTCATTCAGCATAATACTGTTGGTTGCCCTTCTAAGTTATTGGTATTTAAATCCCCATCCTATCCTAACTCAATTATTTTTTTCAAAAATTCTTTCATTTTCTGTTCCAAAAATCGTCCCACATCCTTATGAGTGTAATTTATTTCTAAGTAATTTTACATACAAATATAATATATGTCTGTCATAATCACAGGGAAGTAAAGCTAAACCAGTTGTATCGTTTATTGCTGGTATTACTGCTCCACCTGGCCGAAGAATGGGCCATGCTGGGGCTATCATATCAGGGGGAAAAGGAGGCGCGCAAGATAAAATTAATGCGCTCGAAAAGGTATCGATGAATTTGCTCGATAATTATATGATAAATATAACTATCATATTAGCAAATAATATCGTATGATAAATATCATTTCATTTTATCTAGGCTGGTGTAATAGTTTCAAGGAGTCCGGCGCAAATGGGAAATGAACTTTTAAAAGAAATGACACGTCTTGGCTTGGTCTGTAATTAAAGCACACGTCACTATAAATATGCATATGTAGTTTGCCTATATATGGATGTATCTTCATACAATAAATTGAAAGTATAAACAATGCTAGGATCATCTAAGAAAAAAAAAAAAATGATATAACGCATTGAAAATGTGCAAATTTATTATTAAATCAATGATTTAAAACAATGTTCATCGATATTGCGAGATTGCTCTATTACTTTATTCGTAAAGAGAAAACTTACAAAGAAATATGAATACTCTGTTGGAAAACTAAATTTATTTTAATATTGTACAGTATTTAGAAAATATTTTTATTGATATAGCTTTTACTTCAACAATTAGTAATTGTCCAAAGATGCTATAAAATGTATCTAACAATAACTGCCATTATTCTTTGTTACCATTTTAATAAGAAATTAATTAATAAATTTTTCTATGCTACTACATCATAATTTTAAGGAACAGTTAATTCTTATTATATTGTTGTAAATTATATTAAAGCTATATCTGTTGTAATAAATAATTAAAGTTGTTGTATATCCATATTATAAAACATTAAAAATCTAAATATATATTAAACAAAATATCAATATTAATCTTTTAAATTCATTGTTTGTTGTAAATAAAAAATAAAAAAAGTTATTTCTTGAATATCTTTCAAACTTCTCTTTATGATGAAAATCCCATTATTTGATCTATAAGCTTAGCAATTTGTTTAGTCCTTTCATTAACAAAAGGTTTTAATTTATTAAAATTCATAGTTTGGATAGTATTTAATAAAGTTTCGCAAGTGCAATAGTATAAATATTTATCCTTATAAAGTTGTTCAGCTAATTCTAACTGATGATTATCCATCAAACTTTGATTTGCAACTACAATTAAATTTTTCTTACATTCTAAAGCATCTAAAATACTTCCTGCTCCTGCATGACTTATGATAAGATCAGCATTTTGTACATAGGGAAATATATTTGCAGTCATATTGAAATATTCTATATTAACAAAACCATAACGTGAGCTGCAATCTGGTACAAACAATGTTTTGCCAATTTGTAAAATGATTTCATAATATCCCTTTGACGATAATGCCTAAAATACATATAAAAAAGTTATTTTAAAATTTTTTTCATACGTTAAATATTTTTATAACATTTCTATTAGAAACTTATATTTTCATGGTCTTTTACCTCTAGAATTTCGCGACTAAGCACTGTCGCGATTAACTCATCAAATTTGGTAGTGCCAACAGTAACAAATATTGTTTTCTTCGGTTGTGTCATTTTAATATTTGAAAATATTATAGATATTTGATATGAATAAAAAACATCACTTTATTTGATTATTCGTGAAATTTTGAATTCGTTTTTAAAAATTACTCAGAAGTACCCAACAATATTGTTAAATTGCGATTTGTTAAATTTATACGTGTAAAGTAGAACTATGCTTAATAGAACAGTGTGACGTCAGAGTTCCATGTGTCATTACGTTAATTTGTTTACTACCGCGAATTTTAACAAAACATGCCATCCAAAATGAAAAACAACATTCTAATATACGAAGGTTGTAATTATTTGAGATATCGCTTATTATTATCAACGTTGTCAGGTAAACCTGTACGAATTATAAATATCAGAATTAAAGATGACGATCCAGGACTTAAAGGTTAGTTTTTAGATATGAAAACTGTTTTTTAAAACTACTAAAATATAAAAACATGTTACAATTTATATGCTTATTGTGTTTAGAATACGAAATCAATTTTATTCGTTTATTGGATAAAATAACAAATGGATCGCGAATAGAATTGAATGAAACAGGAACAAATTTATATTACAATCCTGGTTTGTTATACGGTGGTGAATTAGAGCACGATTGTAACGTACAACGAGGTATTGGCTATTATCTGGAAGGAATTATGATATTAGCTCCATTTTGTAAAAAGGCTGTGGATATAAAACTCAAAGGAGTCACTAATAATACAATAGGTAAGTAAAGCTCTAAACTTCAAAGATGATATGTTAGCAATTAAGTGTTGGTGTAATTGCAAGAAATTAAGAAATTATATAATATGTAATTGTATTTCAGATCCATCTGTAGACAGAATGAAGACATGTGCTGTGCCTATATTGCAAAAATTTCTGTCAGGCGATAATGAAGTTATCTTTACCATTAGTAAAAGAGGAGCTGCACCTTTAGGTGGTGGAGAAATTAAATTCAAATGTCCCTCTAGTCGTAACCTTAGAAGTATTCAAGTTAGTAGAAAGTATATATATATATCTTTTTTATTAAAGTATTTACATCTTAAAAATAAAAAAATTTATTTGTAGCTTCAAAATAGTGGAATGGTTAAAAGAATAAGAGGTACTGCATGTAGTTTACGTGTCTCTCCTGCTATTGCTAATCGAATTGTGGAGTCTACTAAAAGTGTATTACTAAAATTCTTACCAGATGTTTATATTTATACAGACCATTGTAAAGGTGCATCTAGTGGAAAATCACCAGGTACATATTTAATGTTAGCTACTTTATATTTCTCCAGTACATTAAATATTATAAATGCTTAAAAATTACAGGTTTTGGAGTAAGTTTATCAGCGGAAACAACTGCTGATGTTGTTTTTGGTGGAGAATCATTTTCACCTTTGATGACAACAAATTCTTTACCTTGTGTACCAGAAGATGTTGGTAGAGAAGCAGCTATGAGATTAATTGGAGAAATTTATAGGTAAAATAAATGTAAATGTACATCAAATAATGTAAGTATTACATAAGTATGTATGATTTTAGAAATGGTTGTGTAGATTCACCTTTTCAAGCTATGACAGCAATGTTTATGGCATTAGGTAAAAAAGATGTTTCTAAAGTTGTAACAGGACCTTTAACACCGGCAACGTAAGTAGATATTTTATACAAATACGTATTTCAAAACGATAAAACTGATCTATAATACTATTTCCACAGGATCCAATTTTTACGCGACTTAAAAGACTTTTTTGGAATTGTATTTAAACTTGAACCGTATAAAGAAGAAGATGAAATTTTAGAACAAGTCATCTTAACTTGTATAGGTGTAGGATATACTAACATAAATAAACAAAAATTATAAAATATTGTATTTATTTTTTTATATATTTATTTTAATTTAAAAAATATATATTTGCAAATTAAAAAATATCAAATATTCTACAGTACAAATGTTTGTAAATGAATTGGCTTAGTAGGCCAAGTATGAAAAGAATCTGATTTTAAAGTATTCCACAAGCTTTGATAGTTTTTCGACCACATTTTGCAATCCAAGTAGCTAATCCTTTTAGGATGTCTTATGTTGCAACCAGAATGTTGATATTTATCACATGTTCGTAAAAATGTTTCAAAAAGAGCACGTCTCGTTACAAGCAAATTACTACCTTTCTTTTTCTTTGTAGCTCCTTGTTTTCTACCCTCAACTGCTACCTCGGTATCACTGCAAACGATCAATTATTAAAATTATCTTATTCAAAATTATTAAAAATAAACAAAATGTAAGTATTAAAAATTACCAATTTCTTACAGCACACCATATTATACTAGATGGACATGGGTATTTCCTCTCGGAATTTTTTTGTTGATTAAAAGAAAGTTTACTTTGTATAATTTCTAGTTGACATGATTTTTCGTTGAATCGTTTGTATAATCCACGTTCCATTGCCTCTAGGGAAAAAGGACAGTTCCCTCCAACTATAATAGTTTTTATTTTTATTGGCGGTATTAATATCGATAAAAGCGATCCTTGTATTCCAAGTAAATTCCATCTAAAATCAGTATATAAAACTTAATTGTGATGTTCTATAAAAATACTATGAAAATAAATTGTAGTATTACTTTGCTATTTTATCCGAACAAGATAAACTAAGAGTAGGATTTCCTCTTCCTGGCTTAGTACGTAGTGGTCCAACCACGTGGTAGTTTATTCCGGGTAAATGAGGATCTTGATATTTTTCAGATTTAACACATTTTGCACCGGTTCTATATATATCTTTAATTAAATGTTTTTCTTTTCTATTATTATTTGATTCTACTGTCTCCATTCCGTTATTATAATCACATTTCCTAATTTTCGTTGGAGGTACATTATCTTCATAGAATTCTTTTTTCAAAAATATAGAACAATCTCCACAGGGAGTTTGACTCGTGAATAAATGGAACGATATTCCATCATGTAGTTTAATTTTTTTCTCGTCGTCTATTGTAAAAACATCACTTTTAAAATCACTGAGTAAGAAATCAATTTGCTCGTACAAGTATCTTAGAAACGCACGTCTGACAAGAACTTCTGCATGAGAGTCGTTTAATCTACAACCTACTTCGTATATTTTTGTATTTATTAAATCTGATTTTCCTAAGCACTTTGTTCCTGTAGCAAGAGCTACTAAATTGAGTGAACTGTCTTTTTTTTTTAATATCATACCTGATAACACAGTCCATTCTTTCTCTAATGGTTTACCATTCTTACTAAGCTTATTATATTTTTCTAAACAAAGTTGTGCAATTTGATCTGCAAAATCTCCCATATTTTTTTTGTTTCTTATTTTATATTTAAACTTAATCAATATACATTGGAAGGGTCCCAAGCGTATTTATGCTGAGGAAGGCAAGATAAAGCTTTCATACTCTCTTCATCAATTATAAAATTTAGTTGTATATTATCTCTTATATGTTCTTTTTTTATGGCTTTGGGAATAATGCCTGTAATAATATCATTAAATGATACATAGTAGAAATAATCATTTTGAGAAGATAAATTATTTACCAATTCCTTGTTGCAAAGCCCAATTTAATAGTAATCGCGCTGGTGATACATTAAGTTGAGAAGCCACTTTTACAACAATCGGATCTTTTAAAAGATCAGTACTGCTACTAGTTCCTAAAGAAGAATATGCTTGTACATGGATTCCTTTCTCGTTGCAATACTTAATT
The DNA here is from genome assembly GCA_001276565.1 of Melipona quadrifasciata. Lineage (NCBI taxonomy): Eukaryota > Metazoa > Arthropoda > Insecta > Hymenoptera > Apidae > Melipona > Melipona quadrifasciata. The sequence continues at coordinate 1,292,306 of KQ435820.1, forward strand.
AATTCTTTTTGACGATAATGTGGATGCAATTCAACCTGTAATACAGAAACATATTTTAATTTCTTAATTAATATAAATTAAAGTCAGATTTACTATTTATTTGATGTAATTACTTGATTAACAGCTGGTAATGTATCTTTACAATTTTGTAATAATTCTTCTAAATGTTTAATTGTGTAATTAGAAACACCTATAGATCTTATGAGCCCTTGTTTTTTCAATTCTATCAACTTATCCCAAGTCTTTGCTCTTAAACTTGGATTGTTCATTGAACTTTCTGGAGTACGAGATACACCTGGCCAATGAATTAAGTATAAATCAATGTATGTAGTATTAAGAGCTTTAAGTGATCTTTGCACAGACTGTTCTATCCCTTTTGGATCTCCATGATCACTTGGTGCTGTTATAAATATACGATTATAGTATATTTTATGTTCTTTAAATGTAATATTAAAATCATTACTGATACATACAAAGCTTAGTTGTAATGAATATATCACTCCTCTGAAGATTATATTTTGGTAGTAAATTTTTTAGAGCATAGCCTATATCTTCTTCATTTCGATATACCACAGCTGTATCTGTAATAACGATAAAATTTTTAAATGATGAATTTTTCAAAATATATTTACGATAGGATAAATAAATAGTATCAAGAATATCATTTTACACATACCAATAGAACGAAAACCAACTTTTAAACTTTCATCTACCACTTCATATATTACATCTCTTCCTTGAATTTTGTACGTTCCAACTAAAATAAAAATAATTTAATATTTCATGGAAAGTAATTATCATATTTTAATAAACTTACATCCAACAAGAGGCATAACATAACCACTCGAAAGGTGAATATTTTTTGCTGCATTGTTCATAATATTATATTTAATTTGTTATCTCTTAATTTCTTAATGATTTTTATTTATATGTTGGAATTGCACGTATAGTATTGTTATTATCATTATTTTATAATGCCATCTTTGATATAAAGATATTAATCAAAAGAAAATTAACTTTAGTTCAATGTTTCGTTTTAATGTACGTATTTTGTTATTCTCTAATCAAATAGTACTACTTACATTTATTGTTATTAAATTTTATTACTAAAGAATTTAATTATCACATCACAATTGTCACGAACTGTAAGAGACAATATATTTATCAATATCGTAGTACAAAAATTATACAAAAGTAATAACGATTGTTAGATTGATTGTGCGAAAGAAACGGTTATACGTAATATTTCACGCTCTATTATAGACGTACTTCGTGGCAGAATGTCCCCGTCTGATTTTGACAGTTGACACCTACGATTTTTCTTCGATTTAATGTTTGTAAGATTTTGTAAATTGTATAAATAAATGTACATATAGACTATCGAGTGAGAGAAGAATAATAGTTAGGAGTGGAATGGCCGAGGAAAATGGGAGTTCGCAGCGAAAAAGCGAAACCACCCAAGAGGTTACGAAAGAAATGGAGGCCGATATAAGCCGCTATTTTGAAAACGCATCACGCACGATTTTCGATGAGATTGTATCATCTAGGAAGGAAGATTTCTTCGATGTTCAGAGAGGCTGTGGCAGCCGAGTCCCGGATTTCGAGTTGCTCACGGATCAATCGAGCGAATTTTTAAAGGGCGGTTCGTTACTCGGTAACGAACGACTCGATCACAGCGGTACGAACGACGTGCACAGGGATGTATGGATACCTTCCGAACAGACGAGAAAAATCTTACGAAGCGTGGCCACGTCCACCGCTGGAACCACGTTTCTCGACAGAGAGAACCTGACAATGCCTGGACTTGCAGTTCAAGGTGACATGCCCAATTTGATAAAAAGTACTGTGGCGAGGTTTCTAGGTGAAGATGAAAGTACGCAAAGGCACGTGCTCACTGCTTCTGATGTGACTCAGGATGAACGTGGATTGAGAATGTTGATACAAGCTGGTTGTTACAAAGCGGCAATAAATCTATCCGGCAGGTTGTTGGCCGTGTATGGTCAAGGATATGGTAAAATAAATCAGTCTAGTAAACACTCACCACATTCACTGCAACTATGGTACACCAGGCTGGCACTTCTGACCAAGCTCAGGCAGATTGACATCTTAGAGAACGAGTCGAAACCGTTTGATAATTTAGACAAACCAGACATGTATTTTACGTTTTACCCAGAGTTGTACGGCACCAGGCCAGGCTCTATGGCTTCGTTTTCCTTTAGACTTCTCCTGGCTGAGATTCCAATGTACTGCGGCAAGCCTAAACAAGCATTGGACAATCTTTACAAAGTTCTGGCGACTACGAATCAAATTATAGCCAACTTTAGCGCTGGGTTCAATGGAGATGGGTCTCGCGTTAAGATAAACCCAGCTGAACAAGATGATGCTATAAGGTTGTGGAAAGGCAGAAGATCGAGGATCCTTATATCTATTGTTAATTGCGCTGTCAGCATGAAGCATTATGTGCTAGGTATTGATATCTTAGAGAGGCTTTGTGAATCTGCAAATTGGACACCAGAGCAAATGGATGCATTGAAAGCCAGCATAGGTAGACTACATTTGTTTTTGGGAGATGTTGTGGCAGCAGAAAAATTCCTGATCGATGTTCACAAAAAAGACAGTGGCCCTACTGTTCGAGAGTTAATAGACAGAGGATTAATGGCAGTGGCTCACAACTCTTTCCAAGAAGCGTACAAGTGTTTCCAAGCGGCAGAGGCATTGGACCCATCGAACATAGCGTTAATTAACAACATGGCTGTTTGTCTTTTGTACACAGGCCAGTTGAAAACGGCGGTACATTTATATGAAAGTATGATAACAAGAAATCCTGTGAAAAGTTTACAAGAATCAATACTGTTGAACGTATGCACTTCATACGAGTTGCATACAACTCATTGTAAACAACCGAAGTTACATTTATTGAGTCAATTGAACAGATATAAAGGAGATGCTGTAGATATACAGTGCCTAAAACTCCCTTTAAACTGAGATCGTCTCTCTTGTCCATGTACAGTACACGATAAGCCGAAAATGAAATTTTAAACCTGTTATTTAATTATGAATATAGTTGCGCCGAACAATGTATAAATTTTAACAATAAAAATCAATTACGATCGTGTTCTTAAAGATTTCGTGTTCTTTCGGGTATCCCGTAGCGGAATAATATTAATTTTCCGTAAAAAAAACGTTTGAAACTTGCGTCAAAATTGAATGTGAACATAGACGAAAACATCAGCTTTAAAATATATTCACGTGGAATGGAAATTAATTGCCTGGAGACGTGAAATTTATTATATCCTTTTTAATTTCGGTGCAAAGTCTTTCGATTTGTTGAGCAGAGTTTTCAAATCTTCATACACGTAGTTTTTGCGTTAAATGGCATATGAGAAAAAAGTTGGTCAGCTACTTTGGAAAATACAATTACAAAAGCTTCAACTGAGAGGTGCTCAGATGACAGCACTATTCATAGATATGTAGGTACTATGATGATAATTACTTCATTCATAGTACTACAAATAATTCACTCCGTAGTATTTTTATAAAATAATATATTTAATATCAAATGATAGAGTAACTTGTAACAAAAATATTTTATAATCAAAGATTGAAGAATGAATAACGGATGAAGTACGAAAGAAGAAAGAAGAATTAAGAATGAATTAATATGTTAAATATCAGCTATATATATAATGGTATAAACATCTCTATGGTGATAAATAAATAAAATATCAATTTACAGATTTTCAATTGTTTGTGAGTTTCAAGAAAGTTGGCATAGGTTTATTGGAAACGAATTTCTCGGCGGAACGATTGAGGAAACGCAGATGGCGTTGATTTTTAATTCTGCTGAGATAACGCTACAGATAAAAAGCGCACTAGTGTGCGACAAGAACAACAGATTTTAGTTCCACCGTTTCACCGCTACGCGCTGCTAGCATTTTAATGCCCATAAATAGATCGAATTTTTATTTGCAAAAAAGATCAATTTCGGAAATAAATTTTTAAATTTTTATAACTGTATCTTCAAAATTAGACCCTTAGGTTCTTTTCTATACTATATTTAACTTAACATATCTATATAAAATTTATAAATTTCACTCAATAGGTCGAAGTACTCGTTCGAATAATCGTACGATGAAATCGTCAATTGTTTAGATTAGATTTTATAAAATTAAATTAACTGAAAAAATAATATTTAGAAATTTTTTCAGTAATGAAATAAATCATGGTTGTGCGAATACTATATTGATATCTTGATTTTACAAATTTTCGGGTCCAAGTGCCGAGGATACGAGGGATACAAACTAGGGAATGTAACACCGACGTCAAAGTAAAATAGCCTTTATTACATCGTGAAACGAGGACAATTTAATGAACGTTCAACAATTGCTAGAATTTTCTTTCTCTCTCTTTCTCACTTACTTTCTCTCCCTCCCGTTCGTCCTTTCACACGCGCACACATTCTTTCTTCTCATTCTCTCCCTCCATTCGTATCATTCGGCTTCAACTGTTTACACAATTAATCTCGCACCTCTTTTCTTCTTTTCGTTTCTTCGCATTTGTTACTTGTCCTTTCCCATCGACGTCTGACCGTCTGACATATAATCTCGCGTGCTTGTAATGTTCTTCGAGAATAATCCATTACAGGACACACACTTCGTGATCATGTCAAACATAACTCCGTGCGATTAATATCCTCGTATCCTGTCCCTTTCTGTCCGCCCATAATTTCGCCACGACCTCTGAGATCGTCGGCTACTCTCAACTATTACACCCTTTCTGTCCTTGATCTCTCTTTCCTTCTCGTCGCTTGCCCATCGTTCCTTCTATTTAGTAGGCAGTACATCAATAGCATACATCATTCAGATCGATCCCAAAACTGCACTCTCTCTCCCTGCAGAAAAAAGGCACGAACTGGCGGAAAAGTCGGCCTAACTGTATAATATTTTCATTTATTTTATTATGGATGGAACTTCGTCACAATACATTATTTTTTTTTTTCTTAATTTCATTTTCTTTTTCTTTGCTGCTTCTTTCCGCAGTGTGTGTAACAGGTTTGGCTCCCGTTTCCCGTTTCAACCGAAATTCATCGATTCGTGCATCGAAAGTTCGCCGCGTAGTGCAACGCAGTGTTCGACCCTCTGAAAAAAGATTCCTCTCAACATCCTCTCTCTTCTATTTTCGTTTTTTTTTTTCTTTTCTTTTAAACCCTTCCCATTCTTCGTCTTCTATTTTCCCTATTTTGTCTCTATACCATACCTCGAATGCCCATTATCAACGATCGAACTTCCTCGAAAAGGAGATCGTTTTCGGTTAGAACAACGTACCTTTAATTACAAGAATATATATGTCCCTTCTCCAAAAAAGTGATCGTTATTCGGAAATTCACTTCCAATTAAATTCCACGCTTTCCTACTTTGGTTGAGATGACTGAAAACGAAACTGGGAATCGTTACTATTTTTGTCTCGATGAAATTTCCATTGGAAACTTGCAGATTCAAGCATCGAATTAAAGTATCGTACAGCGCAACTGCTTGTCGAGCCGTTTTGCAACCGCTCGCTTCAACAGATCCGCGAGATCATTTCGTCCGGAGAAGGCACTGCCATCCACTACGCAGCTGGAACCTTCCGGTTTTTATTTTATTTTTTAATTTTCTCCACCGTTCTCTCAAAGTATCTACCGCATATTACACTTCACTGTTACAGTAACATCCGCATCGCTATTCCTGGCGACTAAATGTAACCTTACGAATGTATTACCTATGTACATACATGCTGCTGTGTACACGCGCAGCCTGCTCTCTCCGCATTTTAGCAATTTATCCTTTTTTTTCCACACTTACAATTTTT
>KQ435820.1:1301057-1315881 GCA_001276565.1 Melipona quadrifasciata
ATAAAAATTGTGTAATAATAATTTTTTTTTCTGTTTCAATAGTACAGTATTTGGAAGCATTTTAATATTATACTTAGAGTTTATGATCGGGGCTCGGTGAAGGGATTTTCTTTTATTTTTTTTTATTTTTCTTTTTCTCGTTTGTATCTCGTCTTTCGTTTTTCGTCTTCTTTTCCTTTTCTTTTTTCTTTTTTTTTCTTTTTATTGCGAGGTTCTCGATGCCATTTCCCTTTCAGGCGTCGGAAACAAATGTGATTAGCTCAGCGGGTTCCATCGAAATCGATGCAACGGGACCTCGCGAGCTCGACAAAAAGTACGAGAGGCCATGGTGATGCTTCGTGATCTATGAACAACTAAAGAGAAGCATCGACAGCGCGTTGATTCTCACGGAATGTCTAAGGCATACTTCTATTTTTTTTTCTTTTTCTTTTTGCTTCAATCTTTCTGTAACGTGAAACGTTCGTTTTTTCTTTTGCTTTTCATGGTGAGAATAGATGATACGCGGAGATTCAAATATTAATTAACTCGAATATTAAATGAGAAATGTGCTTAAAAGCTTAAGTTACCGCGTGTTTGAACAACGCGAATTTCAATTTACAAAAGGAGAAAACAATGTACAGAATACTTAAATAATTATGACAATTAACACTGGAACAACCATCCTCAGATGTACACGTAGATACACTATATATAAATAATTCTAATTAAAATAGTAGCATAGTAATAAAACAGAAATGTATAAAATATTTTCCATTTTAGTAATTATAAAAGGAAAGGAAAAAGTACAAACGGATATATTTGGTGGATTTGGTAGTTCCAGTGTTAATAACTGAGAGTTAAAAGCTAATTTATATACAATCGGTACAAAACTAACGTGAGATCTGCTAAAAAAGAAGGGAAAAAAACGCGAAAAACTTTAAATATATGAATCTCTCACGTAACATTAACGGAAATATACGGACTGGTGCGATTCGGTTTTTAAAGTAAGTACACAACGATCGAAAGTTACTCGTTATGGCATCGATCACCGATAGATAAGGCCCAGAAACACCTTGACGCTACGTATAATAAATTGTAATTTGGCCGAACTTCCATCGAGTTTCAAAATAGTGCTCGACGATGAGAACAAGCTGAACGAGTAGAAATTCTAATCTCCGTTTTCAGCGATTAATTCATCGGAATTTGCGTTTAAGCTCTCTCAGTTTAGCGGTTTAAATTCAAATGCATCCTTTTTCTCGTCTGGTGCTTCAACCCTCTCCAACCATTTTCCTTTGGTTTTCGCTCTTATCTAATTGCACGCGCGCACTTATCCCTTTTTTTTTCTTTTTTTTTTTTTTTGTTCTTTTCAATTACAATTTTTATAGTTTGAATTCTTAATATGTTTCGAATTTCGTACATTGTCCGAAAACACTAGCGAACGAAGGAATCGAAGCTGGGCCCAGTTATCATTCTGACTGATTGAAACCCAGAAATGAAACGCTATATTTTTATGTTCTTTGATCTTCTTTTCTTTTTCATTCATTTGTAAATTAATTATTCGGTAAAAATATTCAGAAAGTTATTCCTGCGATCGTCAAACATCGTTCGTTTCGTATAATAGTTATAGTTATCGTTCATCAAACTTTGCTTCGTCCATTACGAAACATCCAATTGCATACGCGCAATTCGGTTAAAAAAAAATGAATCTTTGAGATCGCGTTATTGTATCCCTTCGCCAATTTGCACGTCGCGACTGAATTACATCGCGTGCCCCGTGCGAACGTGGCTAACAAATTTGTACGTTAATTAGTTTCCTTATTATTGTCATGGTATATATAATAATCTTGTTAATAAAAATACTAAAATATTATGTATATTATATATAATATATAATAGATTATTGCATTATGCATTTTTGGTACCGTTGCGTATTGTTTGGTTTCTTTTTTTTTTCTTTTTTCAATTCGTCGACCCATGGCCGCTGCGAATTCCTTTTTTTTACCTTTTACTTTTCCGCTTCCATCTTTCATCTTTTCTTTTTTTTTTTTTAAATCTTTGATTCAGCGCAAGAACGAACTTGAGAAGAAACTCACGTGACACTTTGACGATTTTAAAATGCTGCTGTTTTCTCGAGCAGAGTCGCGATTGTCGAATCTCATTCGCGTCGTTCGATTTTCTTATTGTTCTTCTTTCTTGATCTTCTTCGAAATCGCACAGTTTCTCCTCTTTTCTCTTCTCGATCAACACGCGTTTCCTTCTCCAGCCAAATACACTTTTTTAGGCTCTAATTATCACTTGTTGTGTTTCACGCAAGCCTTTTCGCAAATGTAAAATACGTGTGCGAGATCGCGTTTGGAAGTATTCGTCGTTAAGTTTTTCCCGTTCTTCTAATCTGGTTCCTACGCGTTTTCTTTTTTTACGCGCGGGGTTAGATAATATTATTTCCCGGTTCGAAGTTGTTTTGTTTTCCTCTTTTTTTCTTTTTCTTTTTTTTTCTTCTAAATGCTTAGTCCCGTGTCTTGGAAGGAAGAAAGGACCGTACATCCATACTTAGCTAATTCAGTGAGAGAATCTTCGTTTTCGACTAGCGGGAATACTTCTATTCTCTATACGGCTTGCAATAAGAGAAACGATGATTCATGTGTTGGCTGTAGGAGCCGGAGTGAGAGAAGCGCTTGAGGCACTTGGAGCATTGAAAGGGCTTTTCGCCGCTGTGCAGTCGCTTGTGTTCGGTCAGATGATGCTTATGTTTGAACGCCCTTGGGCACTCCACGCATTTGTGCGGCCTTTGCCCTGTGGACATTCATTCGATCTCTCCATATCGTCTACATTGTACGAATTTATCTGATTATTCACGATTTGGAACCACCAGAAGCTACACCAATCAATTCAAATGCAGAGATAAACGACAATAACTAGCAAAAACTATTTTAAATTTAAAATTATCTTTGAACTTGTGATAAGTAAATTTTGCTAAATTAATCCTTTGTATTTTTTTTTCAAATGGATATTAATTATGTATCTGTAAATTCTCTTATGTAAAGAATGAAGTTAATCAGTTTGGCTTCTGATAATTATTCTGATATTTATAACTATTTTGCCTAAATCATTGGCAGTTATTATTTAGCAATTACATACCGGAATGTTCGTATTTGTGTCTTGCTAGGGAACTGTGCTTGGAGAATGTTTTGTCACACCGATCACAGAAGTAAACACCCTGCTCGATTTCTCCCGCTGGCGAAGCCTCCGGTTGTCTCGTGTTTTTACTTTCGTTCTTTGCATTTGTCTGAGGTTGACCCTGCAAATACAGAATCTTATAATACACTTCAACATTACAGCAAGCTTCTTACGCCTTATTTTTATATGTCATATATTTTTGGATTATAAGCAGATAATTAGATCACAATTAAATGGAATTTTTACAATTTTTCACACGTAAAATACAATTGGAGGTACCTTTGGAACAATTTCTCCCCCATTCGGGGCCGTACGTTTCGTTTCCATAGAATCGGTAGTCTCCTCGTCGATGACGAGTGGCCAATCTTCTAAATCATCCGCGTCTTGATTATCCGGCACATTGTCGTTCTTCTGTTCAACGGGAGACGACGACGTGAAATTTACACAGACAGTTTCATTGTCTTTGCACGCCGAGTCCGTGAGTGCCTCTTTCTTCGACAAATCTAGTGGCTGTTCGTACGCGGTCTGACTGGTTGGATTTTCCAATGGTACTAGAGGTGGTATCTTCGATTCTCGTCGGTCCCTCGCTCGGGAATTTTGAAACCAAACCTGAACATTAAATAATGTATACATAATGACAAATTTTAAATAATTTCCTGCTTAGTACAACGTTATTTGTCATATTTAATTTACACGTATTATATGTTCCATTTCTCCTTTTACATAAAATTATAACACGAATTACAGTCAGTATTTGAACAATTACTATAAAAAATGTTTATGTATGTACAAAACATCATTAATTTGGAAAAGAAACTCTGTAAAAGTTATCAAAAATCATCAGATTAGAGATTTATCTTGCCCGTGATCAATAAGGAAACAGATTAATTCGACAGGATTCATTTCGTACCTGTACTACACGAGTAGGAAAATTGATATAGTTGGCGATCCTGATGATCTCCTCCTTCTTGGGTCGAGGATTAATGGCATAGTAACCCTTGAGAACGGCCAATTGCTCGTCGTCTATCAACGACCTAGCCCTGACTCTCCTTCCGTTATCATTGTGCGTTTGTGCGCCGTCCTCCTCGTTCTCCGAGTCCACCTCCGAGATGTCCTCCATTTTTCTCTTGTACCCCGATTTCGCGCTGGGCTGATTCACGTCCTCGAGTTTCGCCGCTAAACCTTCGCTCTGCGAGTCATATTGATCCATCGATGCCGACCAGTCTGGATAATGTGCCATCTCGCTGGACATCTCGCTGTCTTGATCCTGCATCGTGTTATCCATCAATTAGTTACCGAATTTTCATAATTACAGAAGCGATTCAAGAATTCCATCAGCGATCAAAAATCGCGTACAACAGAACGATTCGATTATACGAGATGTCTATTATTAGAATTATCCGAGTATAGTTTAATTATGAATATATATATATATATATACACGTTTAAAACTTATATCTCGAGTGATGTTTATATTTTGGGATCAAATGCCCTCGTCCAAGTGAACTGCTTACGCACGGATTCCATTTATATCATGAATATTGAAAGAAAAAGAATGGTATTCTGATATTCTAGTCCTAGAATACAATGTTAGAGAATTTACATTAGCAGTTGGTGAAGTAAAATTTCAAAATAACTTGGGTAATAAGAACTTGAGTGTATTGTATATATACAAATGGATAACTTGCTTTTGAATTGCACACCAAGTTAAGAGATGATAGAAATTTCTTTTACACAATAAATATCCATATTTATAAACTGTTTAATTTCTTAATTTTTGATTGATTATGACATGATTACAATGATTTGATTCTGTCAGCTGTATATTAGTAGTGGCAGTAATTTTAAAATTCTAAACCAATAGTATTAAAAAATTTCACTAATTAAGCGCTGATATACATTCAATTGTGTTTTAGAATTATTAAAAAACAAAAGTTTTAGGACTAAAAAATTTTTAAGGGAATTTATATTAACTTGAGAAAGAAGTTTCATGGACATAGTAGTTACAATTTTACGTCACTTTTTAGTTGTAAACTTCTGTTCCTTGTATTATCATTTTTAAGAAGATATGTACGTCTATGTGGAATGAGCCTATTCCAAGGCTGCTTACAGAGTATTGACCCAAATCGCGTTATATTTGGACTTTTTATGACACGCGCCTAACAAGTTTACGACATGTTAATCAGCATTAAGAGGCAAAGAACCACGTGGCCAACAGAATCGTAAAAAGTTCGATAATAAGTCAATCTTTAACAATCAAACTTCTTTCTGTCACTTCGCAAGCACGATCGAATTAGAAGACTAACAATATTGACTGACAAGTTTTGGTCTCTTCGTCATGAAACGTATCTTAACATCCGAGTGTACTGACCAACTAATAATATTATTAAATTGGTATTCACAAGTTTTACAATTCTTCGTCAAATAAATCTGCAATTTGCTCGGTTTTACATTCTCAAAAATACGCAGGGATATTTCTTCAATACGTATGTACTCATCGTTTCTAATTTGTCACTTCTTCAATCTCACTAACGAGGCAGACCAGTAAAAAGCGATAATTTCCTCAATTCTGCAGCATTAGGCTAGACTATGCTTGAATTTGCACAAATGATCAACTTGTCTCATCTTACTTGATAATCCTCCTCGAACTCTCGTTTCATCGTGGCCGGCGAGGTGGACAATTTCCTCACGTTCGCCTCGAGTAATTGCTTCGTGACGGAGGTGTTCACCGTTTCGAGGATACGTCGAACCGCGTCGAGGCCTTGCGAGTCGGTCAGCGCCGGTGATTCTTTGCCCTCTGTGCCCTCCGTGCCCTCAGAGTCCGCCGTCGACGGGCTCATCAGCTCCCGATGAGACTCGACTTGCTCGGCTACCTCGTCCAATCTCTTGGAATGTAGCTGATTTAAGAGCTTGCCCAAAGACGTCTGCAGGAAGTAGCTGCCGAGGCCCATCATTTGCGGCAGAAGCGTCGGCATATCGTAAATACCTGAAACGATCGTTTGTTCTTTACAATGGGCTTCCTCAATGCACGTGTTAGGGAAATTTTATAACGTCAAAATAATTAGATGATTGGGGCTGAAGGTTGACACACGTGTAAGATGTGTTAATTTTGATCTACTAACAAATGAAACTTTGGACGAGTAATTGTTGTTACATTTTAGTTCTATCATTATTTTATATCTGTTTTTATGAATTATGTGAATTCTGTGCATTAGATCAGAAGCAAGTTACTTTAGACACAAAATCTCAATTACTAGTATTATACTAATTATAATTTCAAAACGTGACTTAAGTAAAATTAGAATCAAATTCGAACAAAATTCGATCACAATGTTCTCTTGTGTTAAAATTTGATTCGAACATGTATACAATACATATTTAACTACCAACTATCAGGTTACGAATTAAATTTCATTGCTTACTTCAAGTATTCGAGTTAACATTGAAGTATAAAATTTGAAGCTTTGTCACTTTAAATAATAACTTAATGGTTAAAGTAGCAGTGAATTTTCCTCCGAAATCCGATTCTAATTCAAATAAATGCAATCCCCTAAGATCTCCGCAAATGATCAAATTCCAGCAACAGCGGAATCGATACATCTGCATACAGTGAATGACATAAACTCCAAATAGAACAGAAAGTAGAATTCTCTGTCTTGCTACAAAGCGTTCGATTACGAATCGAGTTCACGGAGTGGCAGGATCGTTCAAGGTGCGAGAGAGCGAGAGAGCGAGAGAGCGAGAGAGAGAGACGATTGCGGTGAAATAGAATGGCGTTATCGACCCTCACCCGTGCCTTCCTGTTGTATCTCCTGATAATCCGAGGGTGAAAGCTTCGGCAGAATGGGGAGGAAAGTGTTATTATTCGCTGCGAGCAGATCGACCTCGCGCCGCCCCGGCGGCAGGGGTTGTTGCGCCTTTTTCAGCCCACGGTCCACGTTGCTCACATTCGTATGCCTGGATTTCTTTAAGTTTACTACCAGGCACTTCTTCGAGGTCATGTGACTCGAATACGAGCCCGAATGGGAGAAACGTTTGCCGCAGTTGTTGCATTGGAATGGCTTTTCACCGCTGTGAATGCGAAGGTGCTCCTGGGAACAAACGGGGAAATAAAAACATCGAAATTAAAAGATTGGGAGAAGTGGAGCAAGAGAAATGGATCGACAGTGCAGAGGGGCTAGACCTAGCGAATTTTTATGCGTTTATCGAGAATATCAAAAAAAAAAAAAGAAAAAAAAATATTATTCATATAATAAATATTAAGACAGTCAAAATGCAAAATTAATTATCTTACTTAATTAATACTCAATTCGAGATCATATTTTCTCTTTGTAGCTAAAAAAGTTACAACGTTCAATAAATGAAGTTTTCTCTTTTTTACTGACAAAGTTGTTAATTAATAAACAGTCGCATAAACAGTCGCGGCCTAGCGTAGACTAACATCTAACAACTAAAACTGAATGAAATTAATTTCCAAGGCAAATTTAATTTCCGGTGCAAATACGTCGATCGATGCACTTTCTACAATACATGATGTTTCTTTCTCGTTTCTCGCAAAAAAAGAAGAAAAAGAAAAGAAAGAAATTCTATTCGAAAGAAATTCATTCGTCTCGGCCACGGGAGAAAACTATATCAAAAAGTCAGGCAGTGCTGTGTGAAAATAGATCGTGAAAAGAAAAGCAAAAAAGAAAAAAAAACGGAAATAACGATGTACGAATGAGAAATGAAAAATAAGGGTGCACTCGTAGTACCTTGAGGTGATGCTTAAACTTGAAGGCTTTCTCGCAATGGGGACACTTAAACTTACGAAGCACGGCACTCTCATCATGGCTGATCATGTGCCTCTGGAGTCGATAGACGTTAGCAAAAGTCTTGCTGCACACCTTGCAGGACTGCAACAAAATTGATCGGTTAATTTGACCACGTTATTGCGAAATTTTCATCTTTTAATTGAATGATTATTTAATAGATAGTATATCCATTTAATAGATGGTATATCCATTATGAATTTAAGTTTGAATTTATTGCTATTTTATTTAATTATTTATTATTACATAATTACAATTCATTTGAATTTTTGTTGACCAAGGTATCGAAAAATAAAATTGAATTTAACGAGACAAATTGATTTCAGTGTGATTAAAATATCACGAGGAATCTCTTTGTTCGCAGTTTGTCAACTACGTAAAAAGAAACAAAGGCAGGCTTAATCGTTACGAACGAGCCACTTTGAATCTTGTAATTACACAGGTGTGACGGTTAATATTGTTTTACATAAACTGAACGCTGAATCACGTATGTAATCCAGTGCGTACTACATCTGCGAAAGAAATAAATCCAACAAACAAATATCAATTCTACGTTATCAATTGTCTCTCAACTTTCAAAAACTCGATTTTCTCCCCCGTTCAGCATGCAAGAATTCATTTCATCAAATTAAGTCCAAACGAAGTTCGTGCTGCACCCATTCAAAAATTATTTACATTGAATAATTTAATACTTAATATCTGACAATTTAAACGTAGCATTCATTTCGAGCAAGAGAAAATTATCAAAAAAGAAGGGATGTCGAAAATTCAAAATAATTCTGCCGAAACGAAAAGGAAAGCCTGTGCGGAAACCAAAAGAGAAGGGGGGGGGGGGGGAAGGGGGGAAGGAAGAGGAGAATCCGCAGGCCGGTGGCGCGTGATCGATAACACGCAAGGAACAATGGAGTCCTTCTCGTCCTTGACGTTAGTTTCACTCACCACTTGAGGGAATTGAGCGTTGAGATCGTTCTTGTCGGTGGCGTACGAAGTCTTGTGCGTGTTCTCGAGATGGAGCTGAAGCACGTGGACGTCCCGACAGAGGAAGCCGCACTGGGGACACCTCTCGCCACCCTGCTTCGTCGATCCGCCCTCGCCGCCACCACCGCCTCCTTCTGTTCCTGCTCCTGCTCCACCACCGACCTTGCTACCTGTCCCGCTACCACCTCCAACGCCATTTCCTGTGGTTGGCGCCCCGGTCGCGCAACCTCCGCCCACCTCCGCGTTCACAACACCTGCTGCCTCGTCCTCGCTGCAACCTAAACACACGTGTGCGCTATTAGAAATGGAATCGAGTATGTATCTCGCAATGTAGGTTCGAACTTTTCCGTCGTCCGATTCCGAACCATTTTTCAGATGGATGAGCGACGCTTAAATCTAACAATAAGCGAAATAAGTTTCGTACGTTTGTTTCGTTCAAGTGTTTGTCGAAATGAAAACGATACTTGCAAAAAACTGCACGACTTGTACCCCAGTACGATTCGTCTCAGTGAAAGACCCAGAAGCAACTGTTCCGACTAGGAAATGGAGACGACTTTTATGCCATAAAATTTTATTGATACGCAAACATTTGAATCGATACAAAATAAATTACAGGCGCGATCGCTCAGTATCAGACAACGCCACTCCTACTCGAGGTCTACTCCACGCCCCCTCACCAATCACGTGACCCAAATCAACCAATCGCCAATTTTCGTTGCATTAGCGACCTGAAGAGGCCCGATTTTCTGGGTTACCCTCGCTAAAATCACTTTCAATGATAATAAACTCGTGGATAAAGACGAGTATCTCGCAAGAATAGGTATTTTCTGAAAGCACCTAGTTGGTTTTTGCATTTTCGCGATTTTCGAATGTTGCCATTTTGCTAAAGTAAGATTTCACCGCAATTTAACGAAGAGGGCAATAACTGAAAAACAGTTAACACGCTTTTCAATTCAAGAAATATCTTCGAATGTTGCAAGCGTGACAGGAACAAACAAAAAAATGTGACTTGTTATATTTTCCTTCCATAATCTTCAAACGCAAACAACAACTACGCAAAATTGACAATCGCGAAATGGCCAATTACAACAATTACACAAATTTTTCTTCGAGTGCTTATCTTCGAGCTTCGGAACACGACGCAAATCAAAGACAAACGTGATGATTGCGCTATCACCTGGTATAAACCTGGAACGAAGAAACCATGGGCGACACGAGGATTTTTTACGAGCGGCAACAAGACGACGAGCAACGAAAACGACGTCGGTAAAATTCAGAAGATATCGAGCGCCTCGTTTGTAAGCGAGGTTTAAGACACGATCAGTGTAAAACGTGGGACGCGAATATCTTCGTGAACGAGACCAATTGAAGGCGGAACACCACTACACGTTCTGCATCGTTCGGCCGACGTTCATAAATATACAATCGCGAAATGTCTCGAGCACTCTTCAAACTGGTAAACGACGGGACGCGCGCATCTCTTTTCTCGCAACTTTTTCGATTCGCGTTTTAATTGGAGAACAAGGAGATCGCGAATTCGAATTTTAACGTGACACGGTCGGAAATTAGAACAAGTCTGTAATTATTTACGCGAGCGATATTTTCATACTTTAACGGATCACGAAGAATAATTTCCCAAATTTTGAAAAGGATGATAAAATATGAAAGACATGAGATTGATCGACAACAGGCTTTGAGGCCTTAAGATTCGTTTCCCTGTCGAAAAAAAAAAAAATAGAAAAAACTTGACAAAAGCCGAGATTAAAATGTTGCATAAGCCATCAACCATTGTAAACTCTGCTAAGGTTAACAAGTGATCGATAGAAACGCCGCGCGATGCTTCTTCGACTGTGTGTGTGTGTGTATTAGGGGTTAACCGCATCTAAACGAATTTTCCTTGGCAATCAACATGAGCCGCAGAGCAAGAGGAATTGAAGATCGGAAGTATCGCTCCGGCTCGGGAGAAAGCTGCTCGAACAAACGACCATTCGATATTTGGCAAATCGCCGGCCAAGATAAAATTTCGTCGTGAGTCAGCCTCCCTCGTCCAACACTTTCGCCAGCTTCTGTGCACGAGGATCGTTCCGACACGTTCACACATTCCTTCTGACGAAGGTCATCGGATAGTTTCAATTTTACTTACACGAAAATTTGCCATGATCATTCTGAGAGCAAACTGGAGTCTTCTTTTGAAGATTTTGAAAAGAAACTTCTTTATCCCTTATTTTGTTTATTCCAAATTTCCTGGGTAGTTTTTGAAAGTATTAATTACGCAATAAAAATGAATTCTGTAATTAATATTGATCGTAATTTTGTGAAGTGAATTTATCGATGGGTAATTTTTTTTTTAGCTCTTTGAGCTTTCAAAGAAAAAAAATTTGGAGAAAATTCTAGGAAACTCTCGGTTGCACGATAGTTAAGTCAAATATTTCAAAGTTAAAAAATATTCCTCGTTAAAAGAAAGATACAAATTTAGAGAAGACGACGTTTTATCCACTTACAACGCTTATCTAATAACTGTAATTATAAATTTCAAACAGGAAACTCGTGTAAAAATTTTCTTCCATGTAAGTAAATTACAAAAGTTAATCTTCCCTCTGAAAATTCTTCGCTAGTTTTCGCGTAAATCCTAGAAAACGCTCGTTCGATTTCCTCCAGGGTAGAAACAATCCTTCGAGAGTAACAAGTCGGCATTCTTTTTCCTCAAATTTCGCTGTAAAAATAAAACAACGGGGAGTAAAGGAGGGCAGAGAGCGAAAGAAGCGGGAAAACAAGAGGCGAGAAAACGGAAGTCACGTATGTGTGTAATCTTGTTCCACGAAGAGCGGAGCCAGTTCGTGCACCGCGAGATGCGAACTTTGCTCGCGCGGTAGGCCGATAAAGCGTCGAAATGGGTCAGAGCCATGACCTTTCTTGCCTTCCTTGCCTATACGGTACACACCACCATTCGAGGATCTCGATTACGTTGGACAAAGCTTAAAAACCGACGTATGCCGAGATCCCGTGACCAGTGCCATCGACGATAAAGAACAAACATACATGTACGTATGTACACGACGATCACGTTGCCCGAAAGATGGTTACGAAACTCGATTATTGTTGTCGTGGTATTTCCCTAACGAAACGAGTTATCGAATCGAAGAAAGGTTCATCCTGGAGGTCAACACACTTTTAATCGTTCGTCGTTATTTATGAATGGCCAATATTGCTCGATAGATTAGCCTGTTTCAGCTTATTAACTCTTTCGCTGAGCGCGATACGAATAATATTTTCGTTCTGTAGTTGTTCAGCGATCACGGTGAATAACTGCAGTGATGCTCTTTATTCACCTGAATCATTAAGGATGCAATTAGAGGTCGCCCTTCTATCTAAGAGCAATTCCATTTGTTCGCGATTCGGACTACGAGCGATATATGATACTTGGAAAAATTGAATTTTTGGTACTTTGGTACTTTAGACTCTGAAGAGTGCCTTTGGATTAAGTTACGAATGTTTCAGAAAAACGAAATGCTAAAGTGGAAAGTGACAAAAAGAATTTCCAAGAATTTTCATTTTGCAGAATATACGAATTGCCGAGTTATCTTGTTCTGTATTTAAATTGTAAAAGGAAAACTTTTAAATCCCCAGTACTTTATCAACTTTATTTATACTTTATACTTTATTATTTAATGCAATATGCTATTATAAATATAATACATTACAATATAATATTATTTAATACTAATACTTCAAATTTTACACTTTATTAACTATTATTAAAGTAAAAAAAGAATATTAAATTGTTAAATCAATAGATGCGCAGATATTGGACTTTGAAGAAACTTTATATCTCGTTGTAATTTATACACGGAAATTATTTTCTTCACAAAGAAACGTTTCTAAAGAACCAAACGTTCTTCGACAAAGCGAATAAACAGAAGATGGACGAAACGACGAAAACGACGAGTTTCTTAAATTCGTCTGGACGTTGCAAAGTTCTTGAAACGATCAGGACAGAGGATCGATCTAGGACAGAGGAACGATTATGTTAAGTGTGGAACGTCCAAGTGATCGAGACTGCGTGCATCTCGATGTGTATCTTTCAGTGGCCGTCCGTCGAGGGGAAGAGTGACGTCAGTGGAATGCAGAAACCGGCCAAGCAAATTGTAAGTAATATCGCGCAATCTCAGATTCATCTGCCTGAAGACATCGAGGCGATCAACTCGATCCTCGATCTGCGCGATATTTATCCGATCGATGAAACGCGATATAGTAGAATCAAAGCTCGAATCTCGAATCTCGAATCTCGCAGTTGGTTCGTCCAAAAGGGTAATATCAATCAACGTCGTTTTCCGAGTAATAGCAATATCTTTCTATCTATGTGTGTCATGAGAATAGATTTCGAAGAAGATGAAGCGAAACTACTTGATTAATTTAGTTGAAATTATTAAATGTAATTTTCTCTGGTGTTTTTCTTTAGAATTTTTTTCTTTTTTTCTTTTTTAGGTAAATATTAATATTGTCCCTTAAGAAACATTAGTGAAGAAAGTCGGAGAAATATAAACAAGTCCAATATTCTAGCTTGTATTACTATATTCGTCATTTGTCCAATGACGATGTTTTTTAAGAGATGAAATTAGTATTGTATCAATATCATATTATGGAATTTTTGTTTTTCATTGATATTCTTGATTTCTTTTAAATATTGGAGTCACCTATGGGATTTTACAACTTTGCAATTACGAGATCAAAAGAGAGACGAAAACTGTGTTTTTCAATTTTTAAAATTATACGTTTCATTATCTCGTTCTTTTGCATTTGTTTGTGGAATTTCATAGCTTTCTAATCGCGTTAAGAAGAGGGATCTTGTCATATCAATTAAAGTTGATAATTAATTTTCTATACTGTCCTTAAACTACTTGTTCATTATTTAGTCGCAGTCTCTACAATAGAACTTTACACAAGAGACAGAAAACACACGAATAACTTGAAATATTTCGCAAAATCTCGAAAAATCAAAAATTGACGATATCTTCGACTAAGATTTTACCAAATTTCAGACAAGTTTTAGCAGTCTCAAACGAGGGATACATTTCGTTACGTCTGCTAAAATCTTCATTTTCACAAAATCGTGAAAAACCTGAAAGAAGCGAAGAATAGAAATCGTCAGAATATCCATTCACCGTTGTATTCGCGGAAACGGAGCGAAACAGTTTGCCCATTGATTGGTATTTGGAGAAGCGTAGCGATCACACGGCCAAAAGAAGAGAGATCGTAAACAGAGATTTTCTTGCACGCAGGTAAACGGCTTTAACGACATCGTTACACTGTTCGTGGCGGCGCGTGTATCAAAGGGGCTTTTTTCCTTTTCCGATGGCGGCTTTTATCGCGAGACGTTGCCGAGCGGAGAGCACGCGCGTTCGTCGAATCGACGGCCGATTCGAACGCCGAACGAACGCGGCGACCCGCGGCGTGTATTTTATTTTTATTCGCGTGCACGTTCCTCTCCTCTTCTTCTTTTCCTCGATTGAAAAGCAGGACGCCGGCACGCCGCTGAAAAGTAGAAAAAGAGGTTCCTCGCTGAAAGGCAGAAAAACCGCCGCTTGTTTTTCTTGTTTGCGCGCTTCCAGATCTCGCCTCGATCTCTTTGTATTCTTTCGCCGTGGTGAAATTATTCCTCGTTGTCGGCCGATTATGAACCGGAACACAATGCCCAACTGATCGACGTCGATATCGATATCGACGTGGATATCGAAGATCGTCGTTGCATGGAGGGAATTGAGAAAATTGCTGTTTCGTTTGAGTGAACAGAAAAAGAGAGAGAGAGAGAGAGAGAGAGATTTAAATTTAAAAATCGCGAATAGTGGTATTTAATACAGCTATACGGTATAAATTTATATACT
>KQ435820.1:1327582-1345419 GCA_001276565.1 Melipona quadrifasciata
TGAATGAGAGTGGCCACCGCACTTAAGGTTAAGATATGGAGTATACGCGCTTGAGATTCGATGTTCTCCGAATTATTTACAACAATCTGTCGGAAGTTGTTCGTTAAACAATAAGCTACGGGTATTTTTGTTGAGAAATAAATTGCGTGATTTATTATATGTTAATCTGAGTAGGATGGACGATGTGAGAATATAGTTTTATAGAATTACAGAGTTATAATTCTCCTCGGGTGCAGGTTAGTCGAAATGAGTTGATCTATTTTAATAAATATTTCAAAGTGTAGATATTTTTTTTAGATATTCAGATATTTGGTATCTTTTTCGTGAACAAAGAATTTTAGAATTTGAAAAGAAATTGACTGACAAATTAACTCTCACTAAGTGAGCGATGAAAACTGGAAACTACCTCTACTTGCAGAAAAATTCACGGGAATTTTAAAAATTTTAAAAATTGAAGTCAAATAGAGAGAGAGAGAGAGAGACAGATTTACCACATTCTGTCTCTCTCCATTAAGACGTAGCAAGGCGAAGCAACGTTTATCGAGTGATAAATTTCGAAGGATGTAAATATAGAATTTAATTGCGTCAAATCGATAAAGACGTAGGGACAGTCGCCCAATTAAAGAAGAAGATTTGTATTGTAAGAGTGACTGATGCACGCCACGTTCCACCGAAAAATAGGTGATATTTTCACGGTTAGAGCGCGCATGCGTGGAATGCACACGCGTATGTTGAACACAACGCGCATTCGGCTATGACCGCACGCGCTCGCTCGCTCGCGCGCGCGCGCGCGCGCAGCCGTATTTACGAAGACACACGCAGAAATCACGTGTGAATGCAGCCGACTTTGTGAATTCTTAAAACGAGAGACTCCTATCGTCGAGAAAAAAATCGATAGAAACACAATCTAACGTCAACATCATCGCGAAGTACACGGTATCGTTACGTTTCCGAGTGTAATCACACGGTCAAAGTACACTCAACCATCGCGTCGCGCTCTACATTTATCTTCCACCGTAAAAATGTGGGAAACGATATTACGAGTGTAAAACCACCGCGTATTTTCAACGAAATCCCGAGATCTTTTACAGATCATTTGCGTGCCATACGTGTTTAAGGGCACGCGGATGACCGCCATTGCCAAAATGTATTACAGCATTCAAACGGGAGGAATGCTCGCGTTACGACGACGAACGTAAAATATACGTCATAGAGCATTAAACAGCGCAGTTATTGCACGAAAGTAAAATCTGACAAAGCGCGTTTTAATTTATCGAAGAGTCAAATATACCCTGGTATTAGTTGGGAATGTATGTAGAAACGTACGATTGCGTGTGCGCAATTGCCGCACGAGCGTGAACCGCGAAAAACGAAACGCGCAAACAAAGAAAAGTGGCGAGCTTACCTTTGAACGTATTCCGGACGAGAGTCATGCTCATATTCGCGTGAGCGCGAGCCAATGCTCCCCGTGGTACGTCTTCTTGCGTTTCTTCGACGATTCCGCCAGGTTGAATGGTTCGACGAAAGCCGCGGCGTGTGTTGCGATCCCGTTCAGGAGTTCGTCCAGCGTGATCTCTGACGTTTCGAGGTACAGCGGCGGCACATGGTTATACTCTTCTTCCCCGTTTTTTCGCCGGATCGTTCGACGTGTAACGATAACGCGCCGCCGGTACGAAGTGACGATGATAGCCGGTGATAGTTCCAGCGTCGAGGAGCATAGAGCCCGCGTTCGTGCAACAGTTTAATCGGCCGCGACGGAGAAAAATGGCCAGGCCGCGGTGCGTCGCGTGCGTGCGTGCGTGCGTGCGTGCGTTCGTCACAACTGCTCCAAGCGTGTTTTACTTCACATCCACACCAGCAACGTTCAAGCGCACGGCTGCTCCGGCGTCGTTTCTCATTCTATCTCTCGTCCGAGATGATGATTATCAGGCTGCTGCTCGCGAGTCGAGTATCCTCGATCGTGGACGAGATTTGGAGATCCTCCCAAACTGTGGATATCCACGAGGCGTAGGGTGTACGGAGTGCTCCGACGATACGACAGGAACGAACGACCAGCACTCGACGCGGCCGCGATCATTAAAAGCGGCCGTGTGTCACTCGCGCGCACCACAACGAGTTCAACGAAACACGGGAATGTTGATCACGTTTCTTCTCTTCTCGATGTGAAATAGACGAATGGGAAGAGTCAAGTGTCGGACACGCACACGGAGGGAGGGAGACGTAGCAGAAGGAACGACAGAATGATAACAGGGACAGAGAGGTGAGAGGTGGTAAGGAGAGAGCGGCCCAAGAGGCGAGGAAAAGAGAGAGGTTATGTGCAGATACGACGACAGGAGAAATTCCAGCGGGCGGCAGCGCGCCGAGGTCCACGGAGTATAGTTCGCGTCCGTTCCTCCGTTCCCCTCGTCCGATAAGTGACGATTCCACGACGATGATTCGAGAGGACCGATTGGGTGGGACAGGCGTTTCAGCCTCGTTGAATCTTCGACGTCGTGTACGCCGCAAGCCCGTATGACGATTACCAGTGTATCTTGAGAACTTTCTGCTCTGGATTTCTTCGAACCGCGGGAGATCAACACGAATAATACGGGGTAATTAAATTTCCTTTATAACTTCCTTACGTCACAAGATGTACGCATGTATCATTCATTCGTATTTTAGAGGCGGCGTTCGATTCGCATCCGCAGAAAGAACCTCCCTCCGACGATCCCTCTGTTTTCTTTGTTGCTGCTGCGTTTCTTCTTGCTCGTTGTTTGAAGGATGTTGTTTCGACGTCTCGAGGTGCGTATCCGAGTATACGAGTATATATCGAGGAACGTATTTAAGGTATGGGTGCGATGCACTGCGACGGCTTCTCAATTAATCACACTATGTATCTCTCTCTCCCTCTCTCTCTCTCTCTCTCTCTCTCTCTCTCTCTCTCTCTCTTCTCACTCTCGCTCGCTCTTTCTCTCTTTCTCTCTGACGAACAAGGGTAAACGAAAGGAACGACGAAAGACGAATGTAGGAAGACAGCGCGCACCGGTTATATCCTTGGGAACGATTCGTGAGGAAAGCGATACGCTGTTCTTCTTCTGCCACCACCTCCGCCTCCGCCGCCTTCTCCTTTTCCGCCGATTCTTTTCATTCGCGTACGCATATACGTTTTCCCACGCACCGAGGCAAAAGAAATCACACACTTACGGAGACAGACCAGAGGGAAAGAATAGAGCGGGAGAAAGACGGAGAAGAAGAAAGGAACGAGGGAAGAGCGCGACGGTGATCGGGAAACTGATGCTAGGGCATCGCAGAGAGCGGGCAAGGCAGAAATGTCGGTGTTACTACCAGCTTGGAGTAGCAAGCACCGGTAAAACACGGTCCTAACTAACACACATGGAGACAGATTGGGGACTGCTGCTCCGGAGTTTACTATAGGATGGGACGGATGGTGATGGCGGCCGTAGCGGAGCAGCCACCGCCCCCATGCTTCTTCTCTCTCTTTTCGTCTCCCCTGTCTCGTTCGACCGCCGCCCCCACCACCGTTTCTCCACTGCTGATTCCCTCCACTTCGCTGCTGCCTCCCCACCCCTCCCCCACCCCCGTAACCGTTCCAACCGTTCTCCTATTCTCCCCTCTATGCGTTATGATGGACACGCTGGAACCCCCCTCCTCTGTGTCCAACTTACCCCCTTTCGCTCCCACTACTCTCTTACGCCCGTTTCTCTCCACATTTTCCTCCTCTTCCTCTTACTCTCCACGCGCACGCACACACACACACACACACACACATGCATATACATGCAGGTCTCCGCTCTTCGCTCAGCCACGAGATGTTATCCTCGAGCGATTCGTGCGTACTATATATATGTATTTGTCGCCACATCCCCTACCTGTGTTGGCCGCAATCAAGGTCAGGAGCGTAACCGACCGGCTATGGTGCCCCGCGCTATTGATTCCACGCATCGTCGTGGTTTCGTCACTACGACGACGACACAAAGGGAGTAGCCAAAGGGAACTTGTACTTACATAGTCGCGTCGTGTTGTTTTCGCTAATACAGCCGGTTTATGGATCGCCGCGGAGGTTCGTTATCGTGACGCATTCATTCACCGGAAACCTGGTATCTTTTGGCTCATTGGCTCACGGACGCGATTTCGTTTTATTTATCTAGCGAAAGGAAGGATGCGTGTTGCGCCGATATTGTATTTACTTCTATATACACCACTTCCTCTGTTCGCGCATCCTCCAAGATGTAACTTTGTTGAAACGCCGCTCGAATGGGGTGTGTAAATCTGCGGGAAACGTTGCCATCGAGTATATTCACGTCCAATAAATTTCCGCCGGCAATATCACCCGAGGAAAACGGCTCGTTCGTGCAAGACGAAGGCGACGACGAAACGACGAAACAACGAAACGGCGAGACGGTATTTGTCTCGAGCATCTTTTTTTTCTTCCGGATCGTTTTTATCGAAAGCTGATTTCTCTCCAATTTGTCGATTAAAAAATTCAATATCGTTTCGCGATATGTTTGTACATGTCACGAGATACACACACACACATATTTTGCAACCACGTCGAATACCTCGAACTCTCTCGGGGAGGAGGGATACGAGATAACGTTCGGCGCAGCTCGTGGCGGTTATCTTCGTCGATTCCCTTGACTTTTCACCGCCCCGTGAGGTATGTACGTAATACGTTTCAAAGTAGACAAGAAGCTCTTATTCGCGACGCAGCCTACGTAACGACATTGCATCTGCATCGACGAAATTTTCCATTCGACCTCCTCGTCTTCTCGTCCTAGCGAAAGAATAGTTTAACGATAAACAGTTCTATCGTTGCGAAACGGCACGTCACAGCGGCTCCAAAAAGTATCTGGTTCCAATACGTTTATTTTACGTTCTACGGTTTCATTTTAATCGTATCAAACAAAAAAAAACAAAGAAGTTTATCAGTACGTTGATGCAAATACTTTTTGAAACCACTGTACAATCTCCGACCGATGTTGTACTTACTAACAACCCTGCAAACATGTCAGACTGCGATTGTTAAATTGATGATGATCGATTTGAAATAGAAATCGGTATATTCGTCTCTAGCCTCGTTTCCGGGCCAAACGTCAGATAAACGTGCTTTCTCGCGCACCGCAAGAAAGAGAGGACGCAGGAAAGACTCCCCTCCCCCACCCCAACCCGAGTTAACCCGCGGGCTCTTGGACCAACTACAAGGTAGCTTATCGTCGGCAACTACACGATATTGACGGCTAATGTGTACGTACAGCCGCGACGAAAGCAGAGACGGCAAAGCAGTGGCGGCAGTGTCCGATACTATTATTAGTGTGCAGCTGCCTGGCGAATTACTGAATGAAAGGGAAGGACCGCACTTCGAAACAATATCCGAAAGAGACGGGAGGCACGCCGCATCGTTTAAAGCCAACCGACGACGGCCATCCACACGATTATTTAGAGCCAGATACTATACACACACGCGCGCGCGCGCGCGCGCGTACGTGTGATATTTACGTATGCGTGCGCGGCCATCCAACAAATTGAATATTTCATGAGTCGATCAGACGATGAAAATTTCACACCGAACTTATTGTTCGAACGGAGCCAAGGTAAAAATGACCGTGATACGTGTACGTTATATTATTCTGAAAGTCATCTATCGCACGTTCGAGCGCGCATTCGTATCGGGTTACGAGAGAGAAGTACAATTATTTAGCGTCACGTTGGCTGCTTTGAACGAAGCGAGAGCGAAAGGTTAGAACCGAGTCCTCTCCGTCACGAGCGCGCGAACGTTGATTCACATACGAGCAGCGAATTGTTCGTGAAATTAATTTGTGAGATGGTCATACGTCTATTTAAGTCTCGAGTCACATGGAAGAATAAACACGTACATGCGTGTCGCGCGTATATCTCGCGCTCGAGACGAATTGGAGCGTAATGTTTGAGAGAAATGTTCTCAATGAACAATTCTTTTCTCGTACAGCATCCGCTTGTTTCTCGTGTACATGTGCAATAATTTTGCGTCGGGAAAATTCGTAGAAATTTATTCGTTTCCCTTACTCTTCTTTCTTGAGTAACTGAAAATGTCTTGCGTAACGCGTGATAGAAGAACACAAGCGAAAAGGGATCATTGTACACAATTTTCTTGTGTTCCAGTGTTAAACGAGAAGCGTCGGACTGTGATCGTTTAAAGCCGGACTTATATACCAGCGAAAGCATAGCCGGACCATCACCATTCAACGAGTACTGGCAATTAGAGCCAATAGTTGCCGACCCCTTCTCCCAAAGGTCTCGTCTCGAGGTGTTGAATTTCTTGGTATTTCACCAGTTGAACCATCCTCGTTCAACCAGCATTCTCGACAGAACGCTCTAAATCAGCAAGAACACTTCCTTCAATCGTCCGTCTTGCCCTTAACGTTTCAAAACCCTCGAAATTATCCTTCGCTTCGATCAACCCACTCCAAAGTTTCTCTACAACGTACAGTTGCTACGAGAAATATTTACAATAACATTTACGTGTCAACCTAAGTATTAACCCTTGGCTCGCGGACCATAACGAGTGACCGAACCGTACACAATAATTCGTCGCTCTCTTTTTCTTTCGAACTCGTCGGTATGATATCACTCGATAGAAATGATTAAAAAGTAATAAACTTATCATTTGTTTTGCCTGGGTTACATTTAAAATATACTTAAAACTGAGAAAATGTTGCAATTTGGGACAAAAAATTCTCGACGTGCGTGGTATGTACATTCCAGCGCAAGAGATTAAGCTTCGTACTTTCCATAGAAAAATTCGAAACTACGAGAATGACTTCGTCTTTGTAACCTCGAGAGGAGGACGAAATTTCAAAATAATTTTGCGCAACTAGTCAAATAGTACTTTCATGTACCGCCGTCGTAGAGAGAGTGGTACCACGTGGGATGGTACAAAGATTCTTGTTCGAGAGTGCAAAAGAAATTGTCGTTGCTCCGGTGGTGTAAGAGAAGAGCGCGGAAGGTAGGATCGCCCTCGGTGGATACGGTACTGCGCGATTTCTGGCGTGGCGGGTCCAGCAATGACGCGGAGATCACCGAGCGTGTCCGAATTCGGCCGACGTTAATCGAGTGGGAGTCGAGCGTGGCCGGTGGTGGGGGGTGACTCGTCTCCTCACGAAAGGGGAATTCCCCGATGCCGGTGCGGTGTGGTGACCACACCGTGTCCCTTTTTGTTGCCGCCCATTAGGCGCCACCGCGGCGTGATTCGCAACCGTGTTTCTTTATCTTCGCCGTAGCCAAGCTAGACTTCTCTGCGAGAACGCGACCGACTGCACGCGCGTTCTTGCCTATCTTTCCACCCTGTCTCTCTCTCTCTGTCTCTTTCTCTCCTCCTTTTTTTCTCCCTGTCCTTTTCTTCCTCCCTTCGGACAATAGTGGAGAATGATTCACCGTAGGTGAATACAAGCGTAGGTACAATGTTTCTGATCTCTGTGTAGCGTACGCGCGGAGATAAGTCGCGCCGCGTGCCACGTTTCGTGTTCCGTCTCTCCCCCACACGTTACGATCACGTTTCGACTTTTGAGCCGTACGTGTGAGAAAGAGAAAGAGAAGAAAACACAGAAACACGTTTCTTTGCAAGATTTAAGGCAAAGAGGAACCTTCCTTCTTACTCCGATCTTGCACGCTTTACGGAAGATATTTTAGAATGGGTATTTCTGTCGCGTGTATTGTTTCGTAAAGATTTATTTTCGGCGTGCGGGTATACACCTTTGGCCTGTAGGTTTATTGGGTGACTTTCGTTTCTATTACGAAGTTTTATCAAGTAGTAAAATGTTCGCGCAAATATTGGCCTTGCGATTACTCGAAAAATTCGTTGACAGAACAATAATGAGTTTTTGTGTATATATTATTAGTCTAGAAGCCAATAAGAGATATTTGATTTAATTAAAACAAATAACAAAATTCTAATTCGAATCAAATTTCTTTTTTTGGGGGGGGGGGGACATTCACCTCGAATTTTTTGTATGTAACGTATACCTAATAAATAACGATACGTAACTTCTTTTTTCTAATGGCATTCGAGAACTCGAGGATTTATCTGACTTATAGCTGATGTCGAAGATTGATATCTTCCAAGCGAGCATCTACGCTTCTATCTCAGGCTGTATATTAATCATTGACGAATAAACGTCCATGTAACGAGGGTTCGATTCTTTTTCCCCCCCTTTTTGGTCCCATTCCAATTGAACGCAACCGTCTTTTTTACAAGTTCCTCAGTCCCAGAGTTTCCTATCGTAAAATATACCGGACAGAATTTTTATCTCTCGTGGACGAGATAGGTTAACTACGAAGTGTGGAACAGCCAACCGACGCTTATTGTCTCACAGACCGCCGGTCAATTGTCTTTCACCGAGAAGACTGCGTTTCTCTTCTTGCCCGGATAACACGCTCACCGTTTTTCACGAACGACCGATGCGTTGGCTCGCCTTTTTCTGTTTCTTCGCCGGATGCATCGATGAGTTCATCGCGATCGACTGAATTCCCCACGATTTCTATGATCCGTGCCAATTAAAATTATCGCAAATTCCTCCGAAACTGCTCCTGTTCGGAGAACTATTTTTAATAAACACAGTCTACACGCGATTGCAAACAGAATCAGAGTGGAAGTCCTCTTCTGTTTTTTTTTACTTCTCATATTTTTTTCTTTCTTTCTTGAGATGGTTATTAGAAAAAGAATCGAATCATGGATGTTTTTCAAAAGCAAATTTTTTTGTCTGCCTGTGAAATCTATTAAAAATTGATTGAAATTTTGACAGCCTCCTTCTTTAGAAATTTATTTCGTTTTCAAACTTGAAACTTCTTGGCAGTCATAAAAAAAAAAAATGAATTTTGGAAATCGAAATTCGCCAAGAGATAGACTTTAGTCCCAATTACGAGTGATTTCAACTATCAGTTATTCGATAATTCTTATCGCTCCTTTTTACCATTATCAGAAAATACTTATTTTATCTTCGATCTCTTTTCATTAATCGCGAGGAAATTGGGGGAAATTTTTAGGGAAATTGAGATTTTTGAGAAAGTTAGTTTATTGTTTTGTGTGTGTGTGTGTGCTTTTCTTTCCAGCGCGGTATTGGTTATCCGTGTTTAAAGAAAAACGCAGGGTGACTTATCGACGTGCCACGAAATCGTTGTTCTTTATCGTTTCTCCTGGAAAGCGTACGTTTTTTCCTTTGACCCGCTCAAATTTCACCGTATCTTACAACCTTTAGCCCGGCCACCTATACAAGACCGAAACGTAAACGCCAAGGTTCGACAATTTGTCAGAATGAATGGGGACCGTGGCAGTTGCACGTACGTGTACTTGTGTATAGGGCGATTCATTTCACTGTCCAACGAAGTTTGCATACTCGGTCTCCGAGAGAGTCAGAGGGAAAAATTTCTTCTTCGCAGGGGCGTGCAATTTCACAGATAATTAGAATGGACTGTTCTTTGTCACTGTTTCTTAACTCTTCGCTTTAGTTACTTCCTGAGAAGTGTTTCAGTTAAATTCTAAATTCCCGTCGATCTTTCTTCTGTACCATGTGAGAAAATAATGTCTTTCAACAACAAGTTCATTTATTTTAACGAAGAGAAATTTTTACTTCTTTCCCCCACTCCCTCCGAAAAAAAGAAAACTAACAACAGTTAACAGATATCTCCAACTGCAACAAGCAAACGAAATGAACGAATTCAAAAAAAAAAAAAACGTTACTTTTCCAAAATTTTTTGTCTCAACGAATACCCTCGAATCAAGATGAAAAAGGATGAAATTATCAGCAACGGATTTCTAAAATTTCATCTCGATGCAATATCAAATCTGAACACGGTTCTTAACTCACGTTACATGAATCACCCTGTATATAGATATAGAGACATAGAGAAACTCACGTTACATGAATCACCCTGTATATAGATATAGAGACATAGAGAAACTCACGTTACATGAATCACCCTGTATATAGATATAGAGACATAGAGAAACTCACGTTACATGAATCACCCTGTATATAGATATAGAGACATAGAGAAACTCACGTTACATGAATCACCCTGTATATAGATATAGAGACATAGAGAAACTCGGCCGGATCTGTAAAACTGAAGGCTCGTGGACAAAAACCTGACCTCTCGAACAACTGTGCACCATGTGTGCGCCACTTGTGCGCCTCCTCTTCTCTCCCATTCTCTTTCCTTCCAATGGCCGGCCGATCCCTCGTTCTCTCTTCGTTCCGCGCTCTACGTTTGCCATTTCTTTTCGATCCGGTTCCACAGGCTTGCCGATGTCGCGATTAATCAGGTATATATCACCGGCGAGAAAACCGGCGTCGAATGAAATCCACGACAGTGTTCGGTGTGACTCTTGCCTCCCCCCCTCTGACCAACAGGAAGAGAAAATGGAACCGAGAAGACACACGAAAGTAAGAAGTCGAGGCATGTTCTCCGCTGCGAAACACCATCGTCGTTTTGTACCTCTGGCCTTTTTACGGTTAGAAAACAACAGTCAATTCATGGTGCGGAAGTTATGCGATAACAATCTTTCTCAATAAGATCCGTGTAATTTTAATGCACCCGAGATGCACAGGGTGGGTCAAAAATCACTTCCTACTGAAACAAATCCTGCTAAATATTTAAAATCTACTAAATAACATCCTACTAAATAATTAAACAAATTTTTTTTCACAAATTAAATTAAATTAAATTAGATTCAATTTTCCTTATATTTCGATGTTTTATTAAATTTAGATTAAAAACTTTGGCTCATCTTGTATCTTAATTGCGAGACCTCTAGTCTTCTGCAAGGTACACTATGTAGTTGTTACAGTTTCGTACACTCGATGTTACACTTGTACTTATATTTTTGTACATGTTTAATGTTAATTGTTAAATTGTAAAAATGGTATCGATTGTTAAATCGTAAAAATATCATTTCTGAATATTCAAGGAGACCGAGGTTTCAATGCTGGACGTTTCGATCGTTTTTAATTTCGAAGGACGAGCATTTTCTACGATACCCTGCTCTTCTACTCTTGCAGTCTCTCGTAATTTCTGCCCTATAAAAAATGTAACAGTGCTACGGCAATCTCCAAATAAAAAGAGAAAAACAGCCAACTACAAATAAACCACCGAAGCGGAGGATCCGTTCGATCGAGGATTCCAGGAACCAGAACTAGCTGCGCGCTGCAAAAAGAATTCCGTTCAACGAAAGGAGCAAAAGGGAGACGAAGGAATCTTTTCCGAAAGAAAAAAAAAAAAACCCAAGAAGAAACAAATCGAGAAAACGGGGATAGATCTGTCTGCTTATTGCTTTAAATTCTCCTTGTGTTTTCAACTTTCAAAATATTCTGTCGATTCTCTTTCATTCGATTTTGTGAAATTTATGCAAGAAAACTCGTATCGGACATAACATAAGCAAAAAGGAGAAACTGGAAGTTAAATTTCTTCCACAACTTCTAATTTCCTTTCTATAGAAACTTTTCTATAAGAATTTTTCGTATATCACTGCAAATACAAATCCAGAGACTGCGAACTTTTGTGCATTTTTGAATTTTCACGAACGCTATTGACGAAATGGAATCTAGATAGAAAATTGCTTCTTGCATGTATAAAATTATAATTAATAATCTTCTTTGGCTATATTCTTACAGAATATTGCGTATTGTATGCATTATTAAGGCTTCAAATTTTCCATAAGCGCGTAAAAATCCGCACTCTGCTTACATGTTATAATTTACAAGCTATCTATCGAATGCCCGTCTAATTTTTAATTTATCCCAATTTCCTTCCAAAGTTTCACAATTTCAGGGACAAAATTTTCCAACACTTGTATCAGTGCACGTTCCAAGTATACTATCGCCCAACACAATATTTAAGGCTCGCAAACTATCTTCTGTTTAACTTTCAAATGGTTCAAATGATGTGCCTATTTACTTATCTGGACATAATCGTCTCTATCGGCAGGATTTCTATTACAACGAGAGGGTAAACAAGTGGCTCGGTGTCATCGATGATTGGCTCAATTGTAAAGGGAAAACACACGGTAGCCAAGACTCTCTTCTGCCTATCTTATTTTGCAAGCGGTACTTTCACCGCAAACAAAGAAATTCGAACGTAACAAATATTTGCCTCGCTCCCCCTCGTCACATTATACCGGCCGTGTACCGTGCTTAACTTTGTTCGTGCCCGGACATGCTAGCCGTGACTTACTCGTCGCGTGTATTAAAAATCACCTCAGAGCCCTCGGTTACGTCGTCACGACATCGCTCGTCAG
Organism: Melipona quadrifasciata; assembly: GCA_001276565.1. Taxonomy (NCBI): domain Eukaryota; kingdom Metazoa; phylum Arthropoda; class Insecta; order Hymenoptera; family Apidae; genus Melipona; species Melipona quadrifasciata. The sequence goes on from KQ435820.1 coordinate 1,339,851, forward strand.
TTCACTTCGTGATTGTTGACTGTAAGAATCTCACTCTGACGTATTCCTTCTTCGATCTGACTGATTTCTATTGCAAGCGTTCGATTTTTAAATTTTTACAACTAGAGCTAAATAGAAATCTCTTGTACTTTTATATATATTTTCTACATATTTCATCACTTAAAGTGATTTTAGCGGGGATAATCCAGAAAATCGGGCCTGTTCAGGTGCAACGCTGATGCAACGAAAATTAGCGATTGGTTGATTTGGGTCACATGATTCGCGAGGGGGCGTGGGGTACACCTCGAGTAGGAGTGGCGTTGTTTGGTACTGAGCGATCGCGCCTGTATATTTGTTCCGTATCGATTCAAATACTTGCATATCAATAAAATTTTATGGCAAAAAAGTCGTCTTCGTTTCCTAGTCGGAACAGTTACTTCTGGGCTTTTCAGTGAGACGAATCGTACTGGGGTACAAGTCGTGCAGTTTTTTTTGTATATATCCGATTTTTAAATTTTTACAACCACAGCTAAATAGAAATCTCTCGTGTATTTTCACATGTTTTTACATATCTTCTAATTGCTATATAAAAACCCCAGTTAATCGCAGTTGATCAACCATTGCATTCTTGATAATTGACGATATATGCAATCTCAGAAGATAATATCGTCTTCTATATTTAAACCAGATTTTTACATTAAATTTTTATTCTTCTACTGTGAGAATGTGTTTTGTATCGTGCAACGACAAGTTACATTTTCCACCATTTATTCCAAAAAAAAATCCACTTACACAGAGTACAATCGTGTAAATTTCATAGGATCCCAGGTCTCAACCAGATCCCCCTGCCAATTACTATATTTCAAAGTTTCAAGGAACAAACTCTTTAACGAGAGAGGCCGTGGCAACTCTCGGGGCAGGCTCTGACGACAATCAGATCAATTTTCATAAAGTAGCCTTTTCGCAGCAACGCGTAACCGAGTGTCCAGGTTACTCTGTATAACCTGTCAGCCCATAAAGAGCGACATATTAACAGCCTGGACCTCGGTTCACGCCCATTGGGCCACCGTTTTGTCGCTTTTATTTTAACCTCGTATGGTGTACGGTCCCAATCTTTTAACTGTTAGCAGCTATGCACGCAGAAGCTCGACGAGGGTTCTGTACGATACCGAGATATCGAATTTGCGTGAATTTTTTGCTGTCAGAACCAAAGAAGAATCGCGATGAAACGAGGATCGGTCTTGACACTCTCGTACGGAGCAAAAAGTTTTCTGACGAGGAGATTCCACGTTGGAGAACGCGAGATGTAATTTAATAGCGACTGCTTGCGCTGATTTCGAATATAATGATTTCGTTTGTTCTAGTAAACGACATTGCGAAGCCAGTTAAAATAAGAAATTATTTTTCAGGTGCACTCGAGTTGAATTTGCAGTTAAAAAATTCATTAAGATTTCGAAACTCGGTTCAGTTTAATTAAAAGTACTACTTATGCTCGAACATCGATATCAACGAAATAACGATTTTCTTCAGCTAAATAAACATTGTACTCTAACAGTGTATTAATTTTAATAAATTACACAGAGTACCTCCAGAGTCACTATATATCGGTTCTCTCAAAAGTAAAATCTCGTGAAGACAAGTTGTAATGCTTGTACACGCGTAAAAACGCACCAGCCCTCTTCATTCAGAAAATTCCCTTTCCAAATTTATACTTGGAAAAGCCTACCTGTGCTTGAGAAAAGGGATCCTATCTTGCGAAGGAGGAGGAACAGGAAGCAAGCAGGAACCACCCATGGTGGCTCGGCTCTCGTCAGTACCATGTCGAGCAGAATGTTGCACGGATCGGAGGAGAGAGGAGAGAGAGAGAGAGAGAGAGAGAGAGAGAGAGAGATCGTGTTCAGCAGAGAAGGAAGGTGGAGCAGCAAACGTGGAACGACAGTTCTCTCTCTCTCTCTCTCTCTCTCTCTCTCTCTTTCTCTTGGTCGAGACAAAAAGTATAAAAGTGTGTGCTTGTTCTCGCGGTAGTTTACCTATGGCTCGACGGGGCAATAACGATGGTCGCCATATGGGCGACAGCCCGGGGGCCCAGCGCGAAAGAGCCTGCTCGCTCACCTTCCTCCCCTCTTCCTAGTTCTCTCTCGTTCGCTCTTCGTTTACGTGCCCTTATGCGGGCTAGATTTTACGGGGCTAGGTACGTACGTACGTACGCGATTCGAAAAGGGCCGCCACCACCATCGCGAGTCCCCCTCCGGGCGATGGAACGATTCTGCAAAAACGTGGCGGCGACGCGAGATCGCACGCGTGACTCATCGATAAATTCGAAGAGTGGCACGGCCAGTTCCCACGAGGAAATCTCGCTCTCCTACCTAAACCACGTGCCAACCTCTCTTCTGGGGACACCGGATTCTGCGTCCCTCTGTCTTTGACCGTTGCGAGCAGTTGGCTCATTTTCATTCGTCGCACGCGACAAATCAATTTTTAGACGTTTGCGTTGGTCCTCGAAGAGATAAAGAAATGGAAATTTCGTAGAGGAAAGGTATCTTTTGTAGTCGTTTGATTTTAACTTTGCAACGACGTCCATCGTTGGGGGGTTGAACGACCATTTCGTGGACCAAGGAATAGAGGACACTGTGCTTCCTAACTTTCTCAGTGACTAGAGCATAAAATTTGCATCAAAGACCGCCTTATAATTTTAATTTAATTAAAATGAAAAGGGGCAGGGGATTAGAGGATTATTTCCAAGAAACAGAGAACTGACTCTGTTGTGCTTTCTAATTTTGTTTCTTTCTTCCTGCTATTTTTAACAATGAAATTATCAGTGATTGGAGTGTAAAATTTACACTTAAAAACTTTTCCTTTTTTTTTTTTGTAAATTGAGGAAGTTGAAATATAATTTCGATATCGTATTTTTTTATTGATTATGACCCCGTGAGAGCACGGGTGATAATTGCGATAATAATATGTTAAATTGTTCATTAAATCGAAGTCGAATGTGAAATTTAGATGAATCTTTTGAGATGTGCGAAATTTTCTATTTTAAACATACCCACGCGGGAAACGCGTTTCCGAATACGTAATTATCGCCTAATGTTGATTTATCGCTGGCGTTTCATCGATACCTCGACAACGTGTCAAAATTATTCAGGTCGCGCGCTGTTAGCTCGGACGTAGACATGGTGGGACCTGTTTCACACGTGTTAATTCCGTTTTATCGGAGATGTGATGTTGACGTTTCGAAATTTCGCGTTTTAACAGGGAAATAAATTGGGTCGAGTGTACATATCCAGCGCGAACTTGCAAATCTCATTGAAATAAAAAAGGGGAAGTAGAGTCAGCTCGCGGAAAGTTTGAAAATGCGCGGATGTTGTCAAATTAAAATATCGAAGCTTGAGAGTTGAAAAATTTGAGAATCAAGGCACACACTCAACGATAAATCGTAGACAGAAATAAAGAAATTAACTATTAAGTTACTCTTAAACCATTTGCATTATGAAGCGAAATATAAATAAAATGCAGCGATCAAGAATTAATATTTATTAATATATGGAAGGTTCAAAAATCAATTAATGTGAGTGACTCTTTATTCAAAAATATCAATCGATGGATAATTTAAATAATAATGTCATTTTTATATTTTTAATAGCTTTAATTGTTACATGTTACAGCGATTACCTAATAATGATCAAACCGTTCTGTTGACTGAATATTTTGCAAAATGACATTTTTGTATAACACAAGTTGTTCTTAATCAAAAGTAACTTGCGCTGATTAGATTACGAGCTCTCTGTGCAATATCACTATAGAATGGTAAATATTTAAATCTGATGAATTGTAATACGTGTGAACACGATGCAATCAAAGTCAGCCGACATGGTCTGAAATTGTCGGATTTTTGAAATTTCCAATTTAAAAAAAAGCACCAAGTGCAACCGAACCGTGGCTCGACGTTTAAAAATCCAAAGGAAAATAAAATCGGCAGAATGCACGCTCGCGGCGATAATGATGACGTAGCCGAGGTGCTTGAAATCGGTGTGTGCGTGGAGGTGGTGGGTGGTCGAGAGATTTTACAGTGGTTCAAAGGTGCTCGAAACGCCGAACGGTAATTGGAAGGGGCGCGTAAACGAGGTGCGAAGTGACCATAAATCTGTCCATTAGCCTCGTTACAATGGACACGCCGTGCCGTGTTTTATCGCGTTTCGACCGGTGGCCTCTTGTCGCAAAATAGATTTTTCGTCGATACGTGACGAATCGCGGCTAACGCGTATCGCGACAAAACCTGGATTTCCTCCGTGACGCGCGCGCTCTACTCGCCTGTCCTCCTCCGTAATTTTATCGCATTCCCTCCCCCACGCGCGGCGTCCATCAATATGTCCCGTAGGCACACCACGACCACGCACAGCCACCGATACCGCCTCCAATTCAATCATTTATACACCGACTGCCTGTTAATTATCGTGATTAATATTATTTCCTTTGCCGCGCATCTGCTGGAAATCGATCGCGCAGCCTTGATTCGCTCGATGCTCTGTTAACAGTGGGCATTGTGTCGATCCATTCGTGGCATTTCAAATGCTGGAGACGCGGTTGACACTGGAATTACCAGCGATCAGTCGAGGCGAGGCTGACTTTGACATTTTTCTTTTTGAAATTGCGCGTTTATTTTTTCCCCGTTGTAACAATTCGATGGTAACGCGTATATTTAAATAGTAGGTTTTTAATTCGGTTTCTTCGGAATTTGTGAAAAGTTCCAGAAAGTTAAAAGACGAGAGAGAGAGAAGTAAAAGAATTGAATATATTTTCTTTTTCCCTGTTCGTTCCACTTCTTCGCTTTGTCTTTCGTTTTCTCTTCATTTCTTCCGCCTTAAACTCCTTCTCCTTCTTTTTCAATTTCGTGCAACAAGAAGCTGCAATTTTGCACTAGTAACACACCTAATTCGAGTAGAACGCGATATCATTTTATTTTTCTGCTCTGCTCTTTCGTTCCATATTCCACGTTAAATTTACAATTTCGCAGATCGTTTACGAAGCGTTTCTCTCTTTTTTCTATTTTATCGCACTTTCAAAAGATCAAGCGATCCGTACGCTGTCTGGCGCGTTAGTAGATTCGGTGATTCCACGTGAAACGTCTTGACGCAGACGGCCCCGACAGATTCAATTTTCATCAGCGACGGGAAACGACACGTGCCTCAGGTGCGCGTTTCGCGTAATGAAATGCGGGCGCGTGCATGTGCATCCGCCAGGCAAACTACTGTTTACAGAAATAATTTGCGCTCGCACGCTCGGCCCAAGAGATAGATATTTGACAGATATTTCAGAGCCGGCGCCGCGGCTGTTTCTCAGCGAGCGTTCTGATTTTTCGGCCGGCCGCGTTTGTCAAATCAGCTGTGATAATAAATTCAATTATCGGCAACCGTTCATCGGAGGCATGCGTTCAAATAAAACTTTCAATTGTAACGTATGAACGCGCGCACAGAGGATTCTCCACAGAGGTTGTTTCTTTCCTTGACGATTTGTAATTTTTAATTTTCAATTCTAATTCAATTTACAGTTTACAAGTTGAATAATTTGTACACATTTCGATGTATATTAT
>KQ435820.1:1345527-1371142 GCA_001276565.1 Melipona quadrifasciata
CAATTTTTTGGTATATTACATATTATATTTGGGCATAGATATACGTATATTTTATACTTTGAGAATCTGATATTTAACATTTCGTTCATTTTATTGAAATAAATGTCTTTAAAATAAGACATTTTACTTTTACATCTTTTTCCATTGTTTATACTACTATAATGGTATAAGAACACTAATAGTATAAACGCGAATAAGCAAACTGAATCCAGGGGACCGAATCCGTCAAAGTCCGTCAATAACTAGCCAAAAAAGCATCATAGTTTCATACGCGTGTTTCAATCGCGGCATGAAATCGTCAGTTCGTTGAATCGGGCATGGCATCGAATCGGCAAACAAAAGGTTAAAGGGATTGCGGTTACGTGTTCTAGGAAGGTGTGCGCGCTGCAAAATGCAGCCACGGTGTCGATGGATATTGGATATGGACGATGGGGTGGCCGCGCATCGTGCACGAGCAGCTACGGGGGTAGCAAAGCTAAGCCAGTAATGCAATAACTTGAATAGATGGCTATGCAGGCGGAAAGAACATAACCTATCTACCCCTCCTGTCCACTCTCTCTCTCTCCCCCTTTCTCTCTCTACCTACCCCCCTCGACATCCATTTTGCTTCTTCGTCTGTCATTCATCCTTCCTCCCCCCCACGCGATGCTTCTCTGTTCCCTAAACACGTAGGTACATACGAATCGGTGCACGTAGCGCTCGGACTGTGCCAGGAGGGTGAATCCGACTGGGGTGGTTTCAACCCTGCCTCCAAAGCACCCCGAGTACAGTCGGTTACGTTAAAAGGCTTTTAATATGCGCGCTCGTTCACCATCCGCTATTCGGTATCGAGCTCGAATCGAAATGGTTTTTTTTTATTCTTTCTTTGCCTTTCTTCTCTTTCTCTCTCTCGTTCGGTTTTTAATTACCAGCTTTTCTCTGGCGAGCTGCTGATCGATGAAATTGGATTTGAATTTTAGCGTTTACACGCGTATGCGTATGTATGTATGTGTGTGTGTGTGTGTGTGTGACGGTTGCAACTATTTTTCATACACGGCCTTCGTTCGGCATTCGCTTGAATCGGATTTCTGTTTTTGCCGCTTTTTTTTTTTTTGTTTTGTTTTTAATTACGAGCTGATGACCGATGAAATTGGATTTGAATTTTCTTCGCTTTTGACGATTGTTGATATATGTATATTTGCGTATCTTGGGGGAAATCGAAGCGAGTGGGTGGAAATTGAATTCGTAATTTGTGACATTTTCTCGTATTAGAGTCAAAATTGCAGAATCACGGGTAAATTAAATTTTTGTGGTCGTTGCAATTAGCTTGCCCTTTCTTTACATCATGTAACAGATAAAGTAAAGATCGTAGAATGAGGGGATAAGTTGCAGTTTTTAAATTTTTAAAATTTACAACGGCTCAGTTTTTCGATAGATATTAATATTTTACAATAAAAGTAATTAATTCTCCACTTTCTTTTTAATAAAAGAATTCTATAAATGAACATGCGTCAACTAAATCAAATAACGTTATATTCATCAATCGCAAGTTAACTGTGACTGCACCAATATTTCATATTCATTTTGACGATTCAAGCGATACAATTTTCATTCCAGTTTGATCCACGATGTCGATCGCACGCGATCGTGGTTTATCATCCAAAAAAATGGCCAAACGTTCCACAATTTATCGCGTTCGATGCAATTTACACTCGCATAATTTCAAAGGTAACAAACAAATGTAACCACACAAACAATTAATTTTACTTTACAAACAGAGTAAAAAGTAAAATATCGGAAATTTCTAATATATTGAGAAAAAATTTGCATTCAATTTTCATTCGTACGTTTCACTCGACATCCAAAAATTCACCGTTTCGCGGGTCTGGAAAATTTCAAAAAAAAACTCCGACCGATCAATCTTGCTACTCTGATAATTCTAGCGACCAAGCGTCACGGTACACAGCCAAAAGTCATATTCCGACACACATTCGACCGTTTACGGTCACGTGAAATCGAAGGCGAGTCGGATGAACGAAGGGAAAAGAAGGGGGACGACGGATCTCGACGTCACCGGGGGGTTGGCACAGCCCCGACGAGAGGGTGAAACTCTCGCGCGCGCACACGTCCACGCGTGTACGTACGTACACGCGAGAGGCAGACAGACAGACCGGGCATGCTCAGACGCACATATTACGGCGCACGTCAGTATTTAAACACGCTTGATGGGAAGGTGGTGCACGAGGGTGAAATCGGGACCCCATTGTGCTCAGGTGTGAGGCGTGTGCGCGCAAGGGGGTGGACAGGGAAGACTATGGACCAGGAAGAGAGGAGAAATATCTCAGAGAGAGAGAGAGAGAGAGAGAGAGAGAGAGAGAAGGATAGAATGGAGAGAAGGGTAGATTTGCACACGCGGCACGAGCCGCTTCAACAAAGGGATGGAACAGATTGGAAGCCATTCATTCATTCGGTTGCCCTGTATTTTTTCCCCGTGTTTGACTGGGAGAGCATCGTCGACCACCCTCCTGCCGCTTTTCCTCTGCCCCTTTGCACATACTCCCCCCCCTCCCTTCCAACCCCCTACGCTCTCTACGCCTACAGGTACACTCAATTACTATTTCTTTCCCGCTCCTTCTCTTTTGTTCCGTTTTTCTCCAACCCTTTGAGTCCTGAATTACGTCAGTTTTCCTTACGGTGATCTTCGAGCCAAATGTTTGAGAACCGAACACCCGTGCTTTTGACGAAAGTGAATTCTAGAAACCTAGAGAGTTCAAAGAATTTCAAACAGCTCGTTTCGAAATTTTAGCTTTATTACTAACAAGAAAATCGTTCGGCGAAGATAGAGAAGGATCTTCGATTCGTGACGTGAAAACGATGGATCTTTTTAATAGATCGTGCTCGATCGAATTCGCGGAGAGTGAAATTTTCAGCTGAAAGTCAATGAGACGAGAGTGAGGACCTGGGAGACGGACCTCTGCTACGTAGAAGTAGATGGGCGAAGTGATGTAAGAAGATTGTTCGTGTATTTTCGTAGAGAAGAATGGAATCTCAGAATCGCTGTACATGAAATGCATATAACGTCGATTTTTCAAAACCGAACGCTTCGATTTCAAATTATTGTATCGATGTTACACAGAGTATTGCGTTGTATTTAACTTAAAATTAAACGTACGAGAACGCCAGACACTAATTTATCATTTCCAAAATAAAACAAATCATACTCCGAGTGATAATTCGAGCAAACAAACAGAACTTTTGATAGAAATTTCTCAATTCTTTATCGACCGTATTACGCATGTAAGAGTCACAAAGTTCCCCTCATCCTTCTCGAAATATGAATTATCTTTAAACGCAATAAAACAATAAAATCACGAGTTCATCCGTGAGTTACTTTAAATAACATTTGACGAGTACGATCTTCGAGTTTTTTGACCTTTAGTTTCATAAAACCCAAGCAAGAACAACGGTCGAATAGAAGACGATCCACTCCGATTCGCGGAATAATGGATTCCCGCGATAGCATTCGCGCACGACGATAAATACCCACGACAATGAGTCCCGTGCAAGTCTTGGTCGCTTGGCGAATTCGGACTCACCATTGGCTCGTGTTTGACCTCACGAAAATCAATATCTGTCGGCAAACTTAAGTGCGTTCGAGGGGGGCGAGGACGACTGTACCTTTTGATATTTTGTATCCAAAGCGAATAACCGCCAACTGCATTCCGACGTTCCTATATACACGTCTCCCCGTATTATTAATGCACGCTCTCCGCCGAAAGGTTATCGATTGATTTATCGGCCCACCTCGCCCTCTATATTCCCTCCGAGTCGTCGAGAAGTCCCGTGAGAAGTTGCGAGCATTTTTCTTCAGATTTTCTACGATCGTGGAAAGGAGAAAAAAAAAAAGAAAAAAAGACGGAGAAGTAACGGACGAAACTTTATCAAGAACGCGCGAACGTGTTTTAAATTACAAGATCCCCCGCTACCTTTTCCACGTTTCCCGGCGATATTAATCCAAAGTTTTTCCATCACTTTGTTCGGCATCGGAATGTTCGAATATTTATTAAACGCCGGAAGAACTTTGCCAAGTAAATTTCTTACTTCGACGTTTCTTGACGCTCAATTCTTTTTTTTTCTTTCTTCTACTTTATTAGTTCTACTAGAAAACGCAAAATTAGTCTAAAAAGTTACAAACTGGTCATTTTGACCATTTTGGTAGTTTTAGTATTGGACTTCTCGATATTATTTTTCAGACGTTTATCAGGAACGAACCTCGAAATTGCTCGACGACATTAAAATATGCAAAATTCGCTTTATTGCGCATTGGAATTTTTAATATTTTTCAAAAAAATTTATCAATAGAGAAGAAGGAGAGTGGACTATATTGGAAGAATGTTGGGAGAATTTTATCAGCAACGTACAAAAAGAATTTTAATAGTTCCCCGTTTCTTTGCGACTTTGTACGCAATTCTTTCTATTTTATCAATTTTGCTTTGTCAATGAAAGATATCAAAGACGTGTAACGGCTGAGCCAAAAACAGAGTACTACGACTACGCGAATAAATTAGGATCTTGACGCGAGGAGATCTGAAGGCGTCTTTATGCTCGTACGCGCGATAAAAACGGAGCGTGTAGGATCGAGTTGCCCGGCTGAAATAAAAGGTGCGGCCGGCGAAGGAAATGAAGTAAAAAAAAAGAAGTGATAGCGCTATCGGTAGACCGAAACTAGGCTGAGGTGCGACCTCTCGCGTAAATAAAAATACCGCAACGGCTATTAACATTGTCAACTGTCGCATACGTTAGCTCTGTTTTTATTTCTCACCGAAGATCTCGGAAAATTAAACCGAAGAAATTAACAAAATTAGAAATCCGAATAAAACCTGAAATTTACTACTCTAAACGTTTGAGACTTTGACGGCCAAAGTCCGAAACTCGAAGCTCACGAGTTTTATTATCTCTTCCCAAGTCCTAAATACAGAGATTAAGTTTTATTTAGGAGCAGAGCTTTACTCTTGAAAAGTTACAACTCGACAACGTCCCGTAATCGTTTCGAAATTTTGACCGCGTTATTCGCGTCCTATTTATCATTTCGAAACTCCACCTGAGAGTAGAAAATCAATGAAAGTAGAGAGTAGCTAGGTAAAAAATTTTTAAAAGTTCAAATTCCCTTTTGAAAAGGCGAATTTTATCAAAGATAAATATTTGAAAGAAAATGAAGAATATAATTATTCGAATAAATTAGTTCCAAATTCGTAAATTCTTATTTTTTTTTTCATAAAAGTTTTCTCAATTTGCAATGGCACGATTTTAGAGAATCGGGCAGTCTTTCGCGTGGAAAATTCTTTCCTCTTTCGAAACGACAATTTCTACCATTGCAGACCTACGATACGTTGCGTGGATCGAAACGAGTCGCGGTTGGTACGTAGCATCCCGCGAACTTTCGTGGCAAAAAAAGCGGTTCACGTCAGCAATTAACCGTTGCGAGCGTCTCCGGCGAGGAGGATCTTCAATTAAACAATTACGGTTAAATCGAGCGGAATTTCCAACGTTGAGCCCGCATGCCTGTTAAAGAACGACACACATATACGCGCGTTCTACCTAAGCGCGGCGAGGTGGCTCTCTGTATAAGAGAACATGAGCAAGAGCAATTGTGTAACCTTTGATCAGGTAGCCACGTATTATCAGGGCCCACATATCTCGATGAGACGCGGAGAATTGTGAGTCACGCGGCACAACAACTGGCCGAATTTAGATCCACGATAAAGTCGATTCTACAGGAGGATTGTCCGCCGGTTCTAATTCTCCTAAGGCCATTCTCCGCCTTTAATGTGAATTGACGGGTTCAATCAGCGACCAACCTTTCCTGGTATTTCAGGAAGGGTACTCACCATCTCCTCGTGAAGCAAACTCACGACGAATGTTTTCTCTTTTCTTTTTTTTTTTCCAAGTGAAATATCTCTTACATTGAAAATGTTAAAAAACAGTGAACAAAATGAAATTAGTGATTTTACTATAATTCTATTCGTTTACTGAAAGAGTTTCGATATCTTTAACAGTAAAATTGCCAAATTTGACCGACTATTTTCGGTAGGATGATGTTGCACTTGCAAGAACAACAGACAAGGACAGTAACTTTATTCCGGGAGAAGCTCGAAACGCGTGTAAATTACAGCGAAACGCGTGGCAGAGCGGGCAAGATCGTAACGACGTTCTCAATTAAAGGAACTTGCTACGACACACAAACACGCGACACGCAGCGCGAGAACCTATTGTTGTTCTTCTTTAAACTAAACCACATCTCCGAGGAATCACTTGCTCATCTTAAAAAATTGCACCAACCGTAGTTGCATCTATTATCCCCCAACTGGTTCCAACTTGAATCATGGATGATCCCTGCCGGTTCTTAATCTCGTTTTGTATTTTAAATAATAAATTTCACAATTTTTCATACAAAATTTACAAATATTAAGTTAGGCCAAAATTGCGTTCTTTTTCTAACAGATGGATATATATGTATATCTTAAAATGTAACTAACGTGTAACCTGATACTTGATTGCTCAAGATACTCGTTTTACAAGAAAAAATACACGACTCTCGTTAACAATTGTTCGCCTGGCGTCGATTTCGGAAAGCAATATTTTCATCATACTTTATTCCTATCTTCGAAAAGAAAAAAAAAAAAACGTTTTTTCAAGCTCGTAAAAAATTATCTGAACAAACTACGACAGCGTCAGAATTGATTTGCTAAATTATGAGGATATCATAATCGTTCGTGGAATTGTTTTTCGTCGAAAGATGTATAAACTTTTTCGAACGCGGAGTCACGAAGCTGCAAAAGCTGAAAAGTGGCAAAAGATAATCGAACAAAATTGGCAAGTCTGTATCGCTTGTTTCTCATTTCGGAAAAAAAAAAAAAAAGAAAAAAAAGAAAAAACGCAGTTACTTCGAATGGAAAATGATACATTCCCTGAGATCGGGGTTGTTTTCCCCCTTTCTTGAAAGGGTTTGCTTTCTTCCAGCGGTACGGTTTTGTACTTTAATCGCCGATAGTTCTAGTGTTAAAAGTGAACGGACACGATCGTTACGGTTTTATTCAAGGAGATTCCGTACCCTGCCGTGCGAAATCGCCTCGAACGAGCGATCCGGATCTGCCTCACGGGGGTGAAAATCGTGGCACGTGACCCGCGGGTATTCGCACACAGGGGGAAGAGCAGGGTCCTGTACCACCGGCCCTCTTCTCTCCGAGTTACCTTTACTGCGTTTACTATTCTCCATTGTACACGACTACCATACGGGACCGTGCAAAGGAGACTGCGAGAGAGATCGCGTGAGTCATCCGTGCCAAGCCGTCCCCATTGGCGTAGAACAAAATAGTTTCGTTTAAATATCACACACAGATGTGTACACGACTGTATCTCGTGGTAATCAATAGACCATCGAGGTTCACGCATTTACAAGAAATTTAAGATGACATGTCCGCGTGGATCTCTCATTAGATTATAGATTCTTTTTAAAATTTTTGTACTGTTCACGTTGTTGAAGTTTTATTTATTGAATCGTGATATTATGTTAATAAAAACGATCCTCTTCAAAGAGGAAGATAATAAGAATTGCGAGGACAGACTGGAAGATCCAACGTTCGTCGCGTTGTGCTTTTCTCGATTAAAAAAAATAAAACGATCGCGCCGAGAGATCTTAGTGAGTAACGATGCTTCTCACTTCGATTCGAGTAATTCCCAACTTTCCCAAATAAAAGCCGTAGCAAGAACATTATCAATGAAGTTCAGAGACAAACTACCAGCCTTATCGAACTGTCCGAATGATACCGTTACATTCGTACATCTCGTACACTCTCTCGCATCCCGTTCGAAACATTCACAGCGGAGATTCCTGCTTCAGCGGCACTATCTACCGTGTAGAGTAGTCTCCGAGAGAAAAAAAGAAAAAGAGAGAAAGAGGACGAAAAAAAGAAAAAAAGAGAAAGAGAAAGAGAGAGAGAGAGAGAGAAATCTTTTACGAGTTCCATTTTCTAGAAGGTCGCCGTCGGTTCGCCGCTTCGCGACGTTAAGAATTGTATTTCATTTTAAATGGCCGTTTCGTCGCGGAGCTTCCTCGATATTGCGACTCGCGGAGAATCCCCCCCGACGTTCTAGTAACGATTTCCTTTGTTCCATCGCGAGATAAAACGGCCCCCCCCCGGTCACCACTCGCCATTCACCGTGCGATCATAACGCGATCGTTAAGGAACCAGTTTCGTCTGTGGCTTCGTTCTCGGTCGGTCACACACGCCACCTTGCACGTTAAATCGAATTAATTCATCGTCGCTGGTACCGATTGTGGTGGATATATACGGGCGCTTTCTAGAAATTTTAGTGATCTCATCGTGTTGTTTTCCTTTTTTCTTCAATGGAATAATCGTCGATTGTTGCTCGTGGAATGAATGATTCTTTACGCAACGATCATTGCAGAAAGGCAAAAACGATGATTATTATGTGAGAAGACGTAGATAAAAGAATTTCTTCTTTCCTCTTTTAACAAAATAATGGCAAACTTCCGTTTCGTTGCTTGTTGAATATTCTGTTTTCTTCTTCATATCTAAAAATATCTCATATTCCTCATTTTACAAAAATCGAAGAGCTTTAGGGTGGTTTTCTTAACCACGAAACACACAACCATCAACTTATAAACGGATCAGAAAAATTCAGTGAAAATCCTTGGTTACCTACGTCATTGTACGCCGAGTCTCGATGCATCAGTCCGGCTTGCATCTGTATGTATTTAAGCCAGGGGGGGAACCCCTATGTGACATCATCCCCCTCCATACATGCGGCCGATTCGTTTCGCTGGCTGACTTCTGTCGCCTAACTCGAAAACACCCCTGGACCCTGCCACCTCCCTTTACCTTTAATCTTTATCAATCCATCCAGCCGAGCCGGAATCGAACCAAGGAACGGACGGCGCCGCGCATTATTCACGCCCGATAGCTCCTCAACCCCTCCGCTTCGTCCTTCGAGCTTTACCTTCCACCGCCGACACCACCCCTTTTTTCCTACCTAAACTACTTTTCCCAGAGTTTCGCCAACGACTTATTCTAACAATTCGCGATACCGATACAAATTTCAAAGATTTGCCAATTTGGAGAATTCTTTCAGAATCGTTCAACATGTAGCATTTTTAAAAATTATTTCTTGGTACGACATAATAATATAGTAATATAGTAATATAGTAATATACTAATAGTATCTTTGTAGAATTATTGATTCAAGAAATTAAAAAAAATATATTTTTTAAAATTAATCTTAATTTTCATATTTTAGTCTAAAAGGGTACCTGTTTGTTTGGAGAGGAGACTATCGGAGTTTAGAGAGGAAATAGGCGTACAGGTAGGTGGAGTCTTGTATACAAGGGAACCAATAATCGTCACACCTACTAGTCACTATTCTCTTTCTCTTTACCTGAAATAAAATCAGGTAAGATTTACGAACGGAACGTAAAGATCTACAGTACATATAGATCTACTGATCCTCAAAGTATTCTGATTTCTCTGTAAGCTATACTCTCTTTTTATCTATCAAAGAGAGAAAAGACAAATGAAACTAAAAATAAAAACTGCCATTTTAGGTTATCAATTTTTGTATCATTAAATATTTGTAACAAAAATTTTGTATCAATATTTATAATAAAAATCATAATAAAACAATCTTTTGAGCAAATTAAGTTCTTGTATCAAATCCCCTATATATTAGTTTGAATTTGTGATTAAATTTAAATTTGTTACTAACTCGATGTCGATAAAGTGTACAAATCTATAATTTGAAATTCTTACTAGAGACATGAGAAATACCAAGAGATACAAAATTTGTATCATCGCGCTTGTAGATACCATAATACCGTTGAACTTTATTACCTTTTTCGTTCTTCACGATATTTTCCAACATTTTCGAACATCTTTTTAAACTCCTTTTGTTAAAAAAGAAAAAAACGCGACGGTTACGTTTACGTTGTTTTACGCAGTCGTTTCACAGTTATGTATTCCAAAAGACATCCGCGTCGTCTCATTCGTGCAATCTCTAACCAACAAAACTCGAACCGAGGTTCAACCAATCAAAAACACGATCGGCATTGAAACGTACGTTTTTTGAACACACACTTGGAAACTGCCAGTAGGAAAATCTGCGTATTTTGTCTCTAATTCCGTAATTTTGTCTAATTTCGCACGTTTGCGAATTTTATTTCCCGCTCGAAGGCCACGATATCTCGTAAAATCGGAGAAATCGCACGTTCGATGGGATTCGAGAGACATTCGTCGCCGTGTCGAAATTAGCGTCGGTAAAATTGGAAAAGTGTTAATAAATATGACCGTTCGAACGGACCTATCAGCGTTTCGCAAGCGAGACCCGTGATTCCTTGCGCGTTGGAGTTCAGATCAAGGTTTTCTGATCGGCCGTCGTAGTTTGAGGAGGTGAAAAAAAAGTGTGGTGGTGCTTTCGTTCGATATTCTTTATGAGATCTTACATTTAACGGTTGGCTCCTGAATTCCTTTCGCAGCCGTAAGTAACGAGAGCTCGATTATCCCAAATTGTACGTAAAAGCCTTTGTGAAAGTGATACTGTGATTGCGGCATACATGCAAAAAGTCGAGACGATTCCAGACGAACGTCAGTCTTTCTCTCCCCCGTTGATGCCAAAATGTCTAATCTAGCGTGATCTATTGTAGAGGATAGAACGTCTCGTAAATAAACACGTAGTATCGTCCCAGCCTGCAAATTTTTATCGCATCCTGCTTTGGAACTGTAATATCTTCTTGGCTACACCCCATCCCCGAATATCGTTGCTGAATTAATACCTAACCCTCAATAGCCAATTGTCAAGCAGCTTCGAGGTATTTCTAAAATCCATCGATGATTTCGCTACGTATTACATACGGACCAAGTTTTCACGAGTTCTCCGTCAGTCTCGTCTGTTTCGAAATAAAACGTATCTCGATCGTATTGTCGTACGAATATCATAATTGTTATTTTTATGTGGCAGTTCCATCTACCACACTACCTATATATTTTATTGCGCTGTATATTATAGTAACGATTTTTTTTTTTTTTAATTAAGTATCGTTGATATTGACGAGTAAGTGAAACATGTTTGCAAATGTGTTTCTTTTGTATTATATATACAAGACAATGTAAGATGTGTATATATATATATATATGTATGTATGTCAGATATTTTATATCTGCGATAATACGTAGATATTAACTGGCTAATTAAAGAATTTGATAATAGAATTATCTTTAAAAATATATGTGGAAATTTAATTTTAATTTGTAAATACGTTAATTTAATTTTTTATTTTTGTAAAAAAATTTTCAAATCATATTTCTTCTATATTCTGACTATGTGAGGAGAAATTAAGTTTATATAATAAAATTGTATAAATTAATTAAAGAATAATTTTAATACATTTGTTAAATATTTCACAATAAATATCTCTAACATTCAGTAATATTAACATATTATAATTAAACTATGACATTAAGGCTTTACTTTCGAATATTTTTTAGATGTCAGCCACAACTACACACAAATACCGTTACAAAAATGTGGGCTTAGACTCGCAAGAACTAAGACGGCGTAGAGAAGAAGAAGGTGTTCAGTTGAGAAAACAAAAAAGAGAACAGCAATTATCAAAGAGACGTAATGTTCCTAACATAGTTACTGCTGACGATGACAATGTTGCAGCAAATGAATCTGCTTTTCCTGCACTACAATCAGTAAGTTCAAATTGTAAATATGACAATATAAAATTTCTAAAAAGTTTAAGCTAATTTAACCATCAAATTACTATTTAAATGTATTTCGTTTCTGTTGCAGAAAACCTCTATTATTGTACTCGAAATGGTGCAAGAATTGTACAGTCCTGATCCTGAAGATCAATTGGCAGCTACACAGAAGTTTAGAAAAATGTTGTCCAGAGAACCAAACCCACCGATAGATGAAGTTGTAAAAACTGGAATTGTACCTAAATTCGTTGAATTTTTGCAGAATAATGCAAATTGTACATTGCAGGTTTGTGAGTTGTAGATCATTCTTGAAGTATAATAATGCAATGAAGTAATAAATATTTGGAATGAAAATATTATAGTTTGAAGCTGCTTGGGCTTTAACGAATATAGCAAGTGGAACGTCCCAACAAACGCGTGTAGTAGTGGATGCAGGAGCTGTACCAATCTTCATATCATTGCTCAGTTCTGAATATGAAGATGTTCAAGAACAAGCAGTTTGGGCGCTGGGCAATATTGCAGGAGACAGTGCTGAATGTAGAAATCATGTATTAGACAATGGAATCCTTACTCCTCTTCTGCAGTAGGTTTCAAGTTGTTTGCTTAAATACATAGGATGTAATGTTCATTCTTCTCTTCTTCTTCCTCCATTATAGATTACTTTCTAAAGCGACACGTTTGTCAATGACACGTAATGCGGTATGGGCATTATCAAATCTTTGTCGAGGCAAGACTCCGCCACCAGAATTCTCGAAAGTTGCACCGTGTTTGCCAATTTTAGCTCATTTTCTTAATCATATGGATAGTGATGTTCTCGCAGATTCTTGTTGGGCTCTCTCCTACTTAAGTGACGGACCAAATGAAAAAATTCAAGCAGTTATCGATGCAGGTGTATGTAGACGATTGGTAGAGTTACTCATGTACGTATGTATATTTGATAACATATAATTTTCGACCGAAATGATAATGTGAAATTTTGGGCGCTAGGCATCAACAAGAAAATGTAATCAGTGCTGCACTTCGAGCAGTGGGTAATATAGTTACTGGTGACGATGTACAAACACAAATCGTTCTTAATTGTTCTGCATTGCAATGTTTGTGTCATCTTTTGAATTCGTCGCAAGAAAGTATTCGCAAAGAAGCTTGTTGGACAATTTCTAATATTACGGCAGGAAATCCTCTGCAAATTCAAGTTTGTATATTAAGAACTTAAATTTTAGCGATAAAATGTTTTTCTTATTAAAAAAACAAGTGAATTTTGTTCAAACAGGCTGTCATCGATGCCGGTATATTCCCGATCCTGATTGAAATTTTAGCGAAAGCTGAATTTAAAATTCGAAAAGAAGCGGCATGGGCAATCACTAATGCTACAAGCGGCGGTGCACCTGAACAAATACGTTATATTGTTGTTGAAGGATGCATTCCACCGTTATGTAATTTGTTAACAGTAATGGATCCCAAGATTGTTCAAGTTGCATTAAGTGGATTGGAAAATATCTTGCGTGTAGGAGAACAAGATGCTGCCACGAATAATGGTATCAATCGCTATGCGGTACTAATCGAAGAATGTTTCGGTAAGCATAAAGTTAAAAAATACAATTTATTTGATTAAAGAATCACAGGAAGATTTTACTATAAACGATTGTAATGTTTCAGGCCTAAACAAAATAGAATTTTTGCAATCTCACCAAAATGTAGACATCTATCAGAAGGCCTTCGATATAATCGAACGATATTTCGGATCTGAAGAAGAAGATACTCGAGTTGTACCCACCATTGATGCACAGGGACAACAGTTCCAATTCAGAGCGTCCGATTCGTCTCAGCTACCAGTCGAAGGCTTTGATTTTTAATTGACTAGTTTCAATGGAACCTTTGATTGTATCACCTGATTCAATCTTGTTTCGTTCGTTATGTTTACGATCATTTTTTCTGAAAAGGACATTTTCAAAATGAAGGAAAAATCAGTCAGACACAGAACAGTGGTATATTTGAATTTATTTGTATCGATCAGAATATCAGCAAAAAAAAAAAAAAAAAAAAAAAAAAAAAAAAAAAATCGAAATGATCAGATTTTTGCTCGACGATAAAGATAAGTAAAATGTTTATACGCAGTTATTTTAAGTTGTTTTCTCTTATTATTTTAGCTACACCATACGCATCGTTCTAAGTTTAGTACAGAAATACGATTGTGTTTATTACGAATCTATACCAAATTGTGACAATTCTTTCAATTTGTAAGTTTCGAAGCAATTCAGATAGATTCGTATGTTCGAAGTCGTAACATAAACCGTATTTAGTATGAAACGTTTAGTTTATTGGAATTAACAAATTAAATATCTTAGTGCTTAAGTAGAAACAAATAATTATGGAAACAATGATCAGGACGATTTACTACTGAGGTAAACCTATACTTCAAACGACGTACGACTGACTCAGAATTACGGAAAACTTGCACAACTGGCAAGACATTAATGACTGAAGTACGCGACTACGTAGCCAATACAGACAACATTATGCAACGCGTTACTCACATCCTTACTACATTAGGTAGGAACATGACCAATTAAACTTTTTTACTGTAAATACGTATCTTGTAATTTTGAGGCTATTTTATACAGAATATCCTTAAGAAAGGAAATAATATTTATGTTAAATAAATGTAATTTCTAATCTTCGACAATGCATATAAAATATTTTTACATATTAAATATTTTGCTCAATCTTGGTATAGATGCATTGCCAGAATATTTTCTTTAGTATAAATTACAGGAATTTTAAAATATTTCTCCCAAATTGCAAAGTTTTAAAAGTGCGATTGTACATAATTGTGTTTAAACTTTTTAACATTTGAATTTCCCATTCTTTTAAATGTAAATGTTTAAAGTAATATTGAAACTATTCCAATAAATATTTTAAGTATATTTATATTTTATTCATGAAGATAAGTAATAAATTTTTCGTACATATCGTAAAGCTCGGGATATATGATTGTATTAAATTCTGGATATTCTGTATAAAAAGTCTATGACTGTATAAAATGTATTTATTATTTAGGTTTGACAGTACCATGCTATATTATGCAAGATATATAAATATATATAAATACATATATTACCTACTTTTAGTTACGGACTTATTACGACAGAGGAGGACTGTATTATAAGCAACTTGTAAGCCATCATTTTGCTAACATGATATTTCAGCAAAATGTGTACTTGCGAGCATTTGTTGCCAATTTATAAAATGCTTGTCAAATAGGGTATAAGCATATTGAAAAAAAATTTTGCCATCTTATGTTACGCACGTTATTCTTAAATGAACAAAAGTTAAAATATTTTAAAATATTATCATTAAAGAAATTATGCATAAATGCTTGTTTGTGATTATATGATTTCTTTGATCTTCCTCAAGTATACATATATGTAAATGTATCATTTACGTAAGCTATAAAATTTTGATACGAAATAATTATTATAATTTTGTAATTTATTTCAACGATATATTCGATAAGGAAATTAAAGTCCGTGGGGACAAATTATTTAAAAGTTTTTGTATAAGTTTGCAAAAATATATTTCATGTTCTTTCCGCTATAAGTGAGAAAAAAGAACGAAGATCTATTGGAGCGATTCCATTTGTGATACAATATAGAAGAAACGCATTGTAAATTGGCAATCGGAGACTACCATACGTGGACGAGGACCGACATGTTACACTATTAAGATACAATCACAATATGACATGTATGAAATAAATCTATCCATTATACTTTACTTTAAAGTTGTATAAACATGTCATTCAAGAGCATAACTGAAATCATGCCAGAGGCATCGATCTTGTTGTTATATTTTTTGAAAATTTGTAGAAACCGCCAAATCCATTGGAAATCTTTATCTGAAAATGTTGATTTTCTGTACTGTCATTTGACGTAATAAAATAAAGTTGAATATTAATACATAAAAGCTCTTATTTACTCTCTTTGTTTAATATATTAATACAAATCTATAATTTGTTTTACAGTGGCAAAATATTACATTTTTGTCAATGTTGGTATATTGCTTTAACATAATTATTATTCCGTTAGTTAATTACACTTTTTACGTTTATTAAACGTTATTATATTACGTTATTATATATTATTTACGTTTGTTACGTTTATTATGCCTCGTTATTTATAGAAAAAGAACAATCTGCATAATTGAAATTTGTGCTTGATTCTGGTAAAATGGATATAACAGTTCCATCTGTAAGCCTAGTTATTAGAGGATCTAGAATATCTTTGTCTACATAATTTGATAGTCTTTTAAATATTTGCTTTTCAATAAATTCTAATTCTCTTTGGGATGGTTTGTATCCATCAACAACTATTGTTATTATGTACACAGCATTCTCGACTAAAGGGTTTTCTCTGTCACAAAAATTGTGGAAAGCTTTCAATGCTTCAGTATTCACATTCAATAAATCTTGTATTATCTACTGATAGAAAATCATTTTTTTTAAATATAAATTCTATTTAAGAAACAAGAACAAATTATCATACAAATACTTACTATTACTTTTTTTTGTGTAATTCGTTCTTTTAGTCTATAAATAACTTGTCCAACATCAGTTGGAAAGTCTTTTGGTGTTAATATCAAGTAATCATTACTACCTAAAATTTTGCCACTTAATTGTCCAAGTGATTGAGCTAAGCAATTCAAAGTTTCAAATTCATTTCCAAACAAAATAATAATTGAAGGTTTTGTAGGGAACAAGATTACATCATATATTCCAGCTGATATATCATTCCAAATGTTAGATTTTTGATTATGAAATTGTGTCTGGATCAACTGTATTGATTTATCTAATGCATTACTTATCTCGGCCAGACGTATTTTTTCTTTGACAAGTGCTCCCGTACTTTCATGAGTTACTGCTTTAATGTTTAAAATATAAAATGGAATGCAACATAAGAAGGCAGTAATACACAAACGCAAACACAAACTGGGATATTTTGAAAAGAATGTTTCTTTTGTGGGTTGTTTTTGCGTTTTATATAACAAAGAACTATTTGTATTGTTGCAAGATTGACTTTCGTTTAAGCTATGAAAACTTCGTTTGTATGCGTGTGTTACAATAGGAGAATTATGTGGAGTACTAAAAGTGTCTAATTTAATGCTATTTCGTGAGGTGTTTAAAAATTCTTCATCTTCATCTTCATCATCATCATCATCATCATCATCATCATTATCTTCATCATCAGTATATTGAATATCACAAATATTACTAATTTCTGGAATTGATTCCTTAATTTTGTCCATACTTTTTATTGACAATGAATTGGATGTTCTACAGGGACTAATTTCTTCAATTGCATCAATGTCTCTTATGGATCGACGTGCTTTAGGAATAGGTGGTTTAAAAATCTCTACTTGATCATTTGGCTGAAAAGAATATTAACAATATTTTAAATGCATATGTAACATTTTGTCATACACGCAATATTTATATTTAATATGCAATTAATAATTATATAAATTATATGGATAATATCAGATTTTTTTCATATTTTATCGATCATAATGTATATTATAATTGTACATTATGATTGACAAAATTAAACACCTTATATTTTCCAAAAAATATTCAAACTATTAAGCTTTACGGTAAATCACTAACTTATATATTGATTATATTCAATTTGTATAAATTGATATTATTTTTCGGGACAATTATTTGTTAAACTAATTTAGACTATACCATTGTGATTGCTTAGAGATACAAAATTTTATAACTCTAATTATTTATAAGTATTAGCAGTTTTATGTATATAACCTATAAGGAACGTTTTACATGGTATAAACATATATATAAAGTAAATATTTTGATTTTGTTATAAATACACTGAATACTATATTAAATTATAAGTTAGTTTGACAGATTACATTGGTAACCCTGTTACTAGATACATTTATGAAAAAAGACTTATAGCACGTGATCTGTGACAACTATATATGCACAAATAGCATACACACACGTACATATCTACATGAGAATTACAATTGCCATTTAAATATATTAATTATTACATTACCTATAATATTTTTTTGATTTTATGATACTAACTTTATGAAATTATCCAAAATAATCGTAAAACGTTTAAGTAAGAAAGTTTAATCAGTATCATTGTAATATATTGAATGTTTCAATCCATTTTATTCTGGTACTGAATTTATTTTAAAATAATAAACTGATGTATACTCATTTCATAATTCACATATAAATACACTGATTCTTAATATATTGATATGTTTCTCGTTTACTAAACGACAAGAGTGCTACTTACTCAAAAATCAAACATAACATAATATGTAATTCATTAGTAACTGTAGAATTATTATATCCCACAAAAATCATCAATCTTGAAATATGTTCGACATTGGTGCCACCACTGATATGCTGTGCCGACATATATGAATTGTTACGGGATGCGTCGCCGAGAAAAATATATTTCTATAGATTTAATAAACAATCGCGAGCATTATTTGTTCGTAGACGTATCAAATACCTGGTTTCCAGGATTTAAGGGATATTTTAGTATAGTTTTATGGTGACGGCATGTGCGTCGATCCATTAAGGAAAATTTGTCATTGGGGTCCACTTACTGCTCTCGGTAGGTATTTTATCAAATATCAAACAAGAATATTTTTCATTGAAAAGCATTAAATGGTGATATACTGTCAAATAATTTTGTCAGTATGTTATTACCATGTTAAAATTAATTGAAATAGAAATGTTGTGTGGGAATAAACTTGACAGATGAGAGTTCCCATTTTGTTTTGCACATATCGCAGCGGAGTACCGCGAAATTTGAATGTACTTCCGAAATTTTAATTACTCCTACAATAATTTTTGTAGTACACATGCTACCGAATACATAAATATATTGTTTAAATTACGATCACATAAATATAGTGTTTAAGTTACGATTTACATTTATTTATATTAATATTGCATCTTTTTTGTAATACTTTTGTGTTCTAGGAATTATAAAAATAATTACATTGATGACAATACATTGTAGTAGACAATGGTGGCCACCGCAAGAAAGTTTCTTTGGAGCAGTTAATTTTATTCTTTTCTTTTGTCTTAGTGGTTCTACTCTCTTCCATTTTATCAGTGCTATTTACGAAGGGCCTGGATTTCTTCCATTAAAATGGATGCCGGTATTATAACATATCTTTGAAAGCAGTAAAATGTTTTAGCACAGAATTTAATGTTCTTTTTTGTAGGAGAAAGCAACAGATACTCAATATTTACAATATTGTTTTGTTTGCGAAGGATATAAAGCACCAAGATCACATCATTGTAGAAAGTGTAAGATTTTATATAAATGAATTTCATAATTCAAATATAGTTAGGTATATTGGATTTATTTCTTTTCTTTTTTTAGGTGATCGTTGTGTCATGAAAATGGATCACCATTGTCCATGGATAAATAATTGTGTAGGATATTACAATCACTGTCATTTTACAGCATTTCTTGCAAGTGCAGTTGCTGGATGTTGTGTTTCCACTTTTACATTAGTTTCTTGGGTGATGACTGTATTATCATTGAAACCATTATCATTTCCACCACCTTCTATATTTATTCTGATATTAGTCATCTTTAGTATTGGTTTATCAATTGGTGTTATTCTTGCTGTTGGAACATTGCTTTATTTCCAAGTAAGATTGTTGTATTTTATCGTTAAATTAATGTTATTTATGTAACGTGTTATTTATGCTTTTATGATATCAACTACTTGTATTTCTTTATAGCTATTATCTATAATCAAAAACAGGACAGAAATAGAAGCTTGGATTTCAGAGAAGGCTCATTATCGAAGATTTGGAACTAGAGACAAATTTATTTATCCATATTCAAAAGGATGGCGTTTTAACTTACAGCAAGTTTTTACATGGGATTGTACGCCAGTGGGTGACGGAATTCACTGGCCTGTGATTGATGGTTGTGACCAGTATACTTTAACGGTACATCATTTTTTAAATAAATATACTTTTTTTATTATATATTCCACATTTTATTACATACTCATACTATGGTACACTATGTGAAAATCCAATACATAATTGTTTTTTTTTTAATACTTCAGCGGGAACAATTAGCTCAGAAAAAAGATAAACGAAAGAGAGCTAAGAGTTACAGAGTTGTAGAAGAAGCACATGGATCATATTTACCATTGAAACACGGTTGGGGTGTACTTTGTCATCCACCTTGCACCGATGAACAACGCATTAAGCTTAAAGTTGGAGATATTGTGATTGTAACACGATGGAGAAAGTATGTTAACATAAAGGTATTGTTACTTATACAAAAGTTTAATTGATGAAATTTTGTAGATATTGGTTATTTGGAGAGAAGAAGCAAAATAATGGAAACGAGAAGCAAATACGAACTCGGGGTTGGTTCCCACGACCTTGTGCCATTGAAGTGATTGAAAACGAAGCGTACTCCTCCGCCTTAACAAAATCAGATTAAAACATTCCTGTTCTATGTAGAGATTTGTAAACCAAATTTACGGATGTACCATTGAACGAACAGCAATATTTTTATCTAATATTTTATAGATAAGTGATGAGTGAACGTTTTCTAAATATTTTAATGGTCTAATATGGATTAAACTTTTTTTTCGAGCCACTATTTAAAATACCAGTCACTACACATTTATTGTGTAAGGAAAGCATTTGATTAGCGTTTAAAGTAATGTGCACAAAGCAAGATTCCATTATACTTCTTTACTTCTTACTTTTCTTTTTATATAGAAATATATAATGATAACGTGTAAGTATTTAAAATATATACAGAATATAAAACCTCATTATATTTTTGTATATGGAGCTTTAGTAACGAGAACTATGTTTAATATACAACCGCGTGTAAATATTTTATCGTTATTACGACTGTTATAAATAATATTTTCGATATTTGTGCAACAGTGACTTAATTATTTATCTTCTGGTATAAAAATTAGAACGACACGAATTCACGATAATATTTTCCTTTGTAATTTATGGCTAACAGATAACTTATTCGTCTGATAATTATAAAACAATGTATTTTATTGGGTACATTTTTATGAATTTTGTAATCGATGAATAAATATTTCGCTGAAAGCTATGTTCATGCGATTTTTATTTTAGCAAAATTAGTCGCGAATATTTTTATACTTTTGCTCGTGTCGAGCCAAGTGCTCGTAGAAAATCAATAATACTGAAAAGTAACGCTGATCGACGGCGTAAGTACATCATAGCTCCGTACAAATAGTACGTTAAGAGCTGCGTGGTATATTTTTTCCAGGAATCAATTTAACAGGGTACAAAAATGACATGCGATGCAGGCACGTGCTTGTACGCTCTCCGACGTATTTTATTTCTTTTAATCGATACAACTCGAAACACGCAATATATATACCACGTTATACCGTATATAATATTTCTAAAAAATTACGAAACGAAATGAAATATTTATACTTTTACAAAATCAAAAACACTAAAATAAAATTATTACACTTGCACTTATTGTACAAATATTGTAAAGTGAAATAAAAAAATTCAGACATTTTATTAAAAAGTAAAATTTCAAATGTATTCGAGTTGTATCGAAATATACGTTTCTAAAACATATAGAACGTACACAGAATTAATAAAGATAGTGGTATGAATCTATTCTTCTTTTGAAAATTTACAACGCACGAGCTGTTTCTTCAAAAAATGAAGTGGAATGGAAGGATTAAAAGCGCGATTCGCAGTCAGCTGTAAAATCGACGAAGGGATCGAAGTGAAAGTGACAATTAGCAAAGGTGAATTGTGCCAGCCTTTTATAATTCCATGGTGGGATCTGGCTACGTTTGAGTTACTCGCAGGAGATCGAGTGGTGCAGTTTCCTTTGCGTCATTCCACCTTCGATACGATTCACTTCCAATTTTATGTCTTTTTCTCGTTAGTCTGATAATACAATCACAGTGTTTCTTAATTTCATCGCTTTTTGTTTGGAGTATCAAGGTTAAAAGGGGTAGTTTTTCATTTGAATCATTTTCTAAATCCCAAAATTTTCATTTACACTGCTATTTTTCTTTGACCTTAGAAAAAAAAAGATATCATTAAAGAAAGTCAATGTTCGAACAGATTCTTTCACAAATAATTTTTAAGAGTAAAAGAAAATTTTGGAATTCTCCAAACAATCCATACACGTCGTAAAATTAACCGGATTCTTTTATAAAACGAAAGGTCAAGAGTGCAAGAGGGGTGTTGAAAGACGAAGACGAGCTTGATCATGAGGAACGCGGCGTTTGGTACATTGATCGTGGTTTCTTCGGCATTCTTCGTGTACAGTTTTCCCGATGGAGCACCAGTGGACACGTGCGTGAAACCATCAAGGGCCAACGAGCCCAATCATGGCCAAGCGAGGTCACAACCGGTACACACCAGCCCTTACGCATTCACCGCCTCGTCATCGGAATACGGACCTGGATCTCAGATTACTGGTTCGTTTTTTAAAAATTTCATACTCGCGCGTTTGCGCACTGAAAATTCTCACATTCCCACAAATCTACCATGTTAAAAAACAAAATTAATTCAAATCAGAATTCCTTCCCCGTTTGTAAAGAAAATTCAGTCACAATGGACATTGTTGTTCGAGAAGAAGATGGCAAGTAAATTTCCTTGCGAGGAAGAGAAGGGCCATCTCCTCTGAAAAAGATGAGTTCATTTCCTTTGACAAAGATAGTTGGATAGTTTCGTTGCGAAGAACGCCCCCTGCATTTTGTTCGAAAATTAGCGATATAGGGTGAGAACCGATCGAATAGGAAAAGAATGACGGAACGAAGCCGGCGTAGGGAACAATCGATCCAATCAACGTGGCGACTCGAAACGCGTCTAAACGCTAACAATCGCGTATTCTGCGGCTCGCGGGCCAGTTCTGCATGTTCAATCGTCGAGAATAATAGCGCGAATCGTCTGCAGAAAGAAATTCGCCTCTGTGTAGACTTGGCTGGCCACCGGTGAAATTACGTGCCGAAAATTCCTGTTATTCGTCCAGCTTGACATTAGATGGAAGCTCGGTACGCGAGTTTAACGCTTGCGTAAAACGCTTGCGCCAACCGTTCATAATTCACAATTGGTCGAACGTCAGTTTTCTGAGTCACGAACCGGTCTTTTTCGAGCGGTGATTTTTCGACTGAAATTTTAGAAGTAGAAACACGAGAGAATTTGCCCGAGTCACAGTTTCTAGTTCATTTCCTTTTTTTTTCTCTGCAAAATGTAAAATTCAAGTATTTTTTTTACTCTTGTGTTAACTTTCATTATTCGTACTTGACAAATAACAGATGGACCATTTAAGGTAAAGATACATGCTCGTCGTTTAATTTTCATTAAAATGCGTAAAGAATGATTTCTATCGTTTCGTGGAAATTTTGAAGATTCTGCGAAGACTGACCTTGTCAATCGCGTTTTTAGATCAATTCGCGTTTCAATGAAATCGTGCGATTTCGCATAATTTAATGCGATTGAATCACACGTTTCAATTTAATTAAGTGACGACATTTATCATTGTGAAAGCGCGCGGCGTGTATTATATAATATTTCAGAAAATGAAACGCTCGTTGCAACGTCGTCCAATTTCTCCATAAAATGGAGAGCGACAGTGAAATTTCTGAAAGTAACGCGTAGATGGCCGAGACTCTCGTTGATTAATTCGCGAAGTAATTTCGCGCACGTACGTAGAAACCGGAAGCGAGCATATTTTGCAACCACGCGGCTCGATAAATAAGGAGCTTGGTTTGCAAAGTTCCCCGGCTGCAGGTTTCTCGTTCGACTTGGCACGCTCGCTCGGGAAAAAAATACGCGCCAGCCTGACCTGGCTCTACTTAGTTGAATCTGAAGCACGCACTCTAGAATGCGAGCAACTTCGCCTACTCGTGTCCTTATATTCGCTAAACCTGTATCGAGGCTCGATTTCTTTTGCATCTTAACAAAACGCAATCGTACGATCCTTCTTGCTTTTTAGCTCGCGTCTGCGATCGAACGATTGGGGGGGGGGAGGTGGGAAATTTTTGAAAAATTCACGATTCGATAATTTGTCAAGTGATTTCTGGTTGCTTTGAACATTGACGTCTCTTTCCAATTATTTAACTTAGACCCTCTTTTGAATTTAGTCTTATTTACTCTCGCCGCACGCTACAGACTACAAATTAAAATCAACACGTTCGAAAATTTTCGCCGTCGAACGGCCAGCGCGTTAAAGCAGAAAGATATCGTCTTTTTCTTTTCGTTCTAATTGCATTCTTTGTACAATGTCGCCTTTGTACACAGCCTCTAATATCGTCAGCATCTCGAGAGAAAGCGAGAGAAGAAAAAAAGCGCGTGTGTGGCTGGAGGAAAAAATTACCGTGTAGATGGAAAGGGTGTGGCACAAAGACTCTTACAGTACTACATAGTTCAATTTCGCCAGTCAATATCGAAGCTATTTATTCAACGCGTACATACGTTTATTGCGCTTTGGGAAAATCTGTGTTGTACGTAATCGCGACAAACACAGCAAAAGACCGAACCGTTGTGCAAACGTATCGTTTTTAATCAAGAATTTTCTAGAGCGGAAGAAACTCTAATTTTAATTTATGTTAAAATTAAATTAATATTCCCCCGTCAAAGCAGTTTAAATATTCAACGTTTCTGTTTAATTCAAGAAAATAAATTTCGAACTCGTCGAGATGTTTCAGCAGTCGCTAAATAAATAAATAAAATGTTTGAACTTATCGTTGGGGAGCAGAGAATAAGAGATGACATTCGCCTAAGAATATAGTTGAAAGGGCATCGACTGTATGTCTTATCGCAAGCAAAACTTAGGGCAACTGCACCCAAGAGAGATCCTTTTCCAATGCCTTGGAAATATTCAACAATAGAGAAGTTGCGAGGGAGGAAACGAATCCCATCTACGTCTTGTTTACGTTCTTGGAGAAAATGAACCTCGTACCGACGAAATTTCTTTCTCGTACGAGAATTTTGCTCACGTTTTATTCTCTTAGTGATTTTCTTCAAGTCATTTTACGTCATCCCCTTTTTATTCTTCTTTCGTTTTCTTGAACGTTTTTGAAACAGATTTAGAGCAATCTCTGAATAGTTGTTACGTTTATAAGCATCAATTTTTTTTTTTACTAATATTCATTTTATCCATCTCAAATATTGTTCTTAATGTTCTTCTAAAAAATTCAAAGTTACTTCAGACAACAATCTTATTTCATCGTTAAAACAAACCTTAAATAAAATTTACTTGAACCAAATTCAACCAATCACTGGTGGTGAAGAGAGTTAGCAGAAAAATCTCTCGCACAGAACAGCTGACCCACAAAAAAAATTGCAGATTAGCTTATCGCCTATCTGTAAGAAACCGCATCCCCTTATATACACTTGTCGATCGTTCTTTCTACGTTTATTTCCCCTCTTGTTCCCCGAGAACCACGCTCGTAGATAATGTTATCGAGCTATCCCTGAAGATTGAGTTTTCCAGTGAAGCGAACGTGTTCCAGTGACCATCGGCGGCTCCTCGTTCAAGGGATTCTTCCTGCAGGCACGTGACCTCGATACAGACAGCTGGATCGGTTCCTGGGCGCAAACCGATAACACCAACACCCATGCAGAGTGCAGCGCCGTGACACACGCCGATCCTTATGTGAAACAGCACGCCACCCTTATCTGGAATGCGCCACCGAACGCGCGTGGACGCGTGTATTTCACGTGAGTGCCAATTTTCTTCTTTCGGGTAAGATAGACCGCAGTAACGCGGTTTGCCTTCCAAATCGAACGCTTTGGTACAGTTTCA